>JAPMLY010000095.1:30000-205000 GCA_026401115.1 Tetraselmis chui
CTTCAACTCCCCTTCCTCACTTCCTGCTCCCATTCAAAAATGTCTCCGATGCATATAAGCTATTGACCACAATCACGGTCAAGCAAAGCAGCCCCACATGCTCCACCCTCTGCTCTCTTTCCTCTCTCTCGCTCCATCTTCATATGCACCTTAACATGTACGCATTCGTATGCAGGATGCTTGTGTCAGAGGGGGTAATGGTGAGAGGAATTCGGGCGCACTGTTGCACACGTCGCATTGAATGCCCTTCGCTGCAGGGTACGCTTGAAACTCGCGGAAAATGACTCGAGCCTGCACCTCCTGGTCTGATTTCACCACCGTGATGCTGCCCTCCCCCCACCAAGTGGCCAAGCAGCACCAAGAAGCACCGTAGGCAGCCCTCAACAACGAAGAACTGAAAGTTGTGCGAGCAAAAGGGTGGCGGCAAGAAAAAAGGAGAGGGGGGGGAGGGGGCTCACGAGGGCGTCCGTTCGTGGAGGAGAAGGAGGGAGCGCTCTGTGGGGCCATCTATACTGGCGTAGTCACACCCCTCTAGCATGTCCCTGAGCATCACATCAGCGAGAGGAAACAAGTTAATCGTGATTTATGTATACGCTTTATTTGTTTATTTTAATTTGGGAGGGCCGGCCGGCCGACGAGGGAGTCACCTGACGTGAACGAGACGGTACTCGTCCGTGGGGTGCGTGGCCCGAATCGGCTGCTCCAGCATGTAGTCACTCCACGTGCGTCGAGTCCACGAGGCCTCGTCGTAAGCGCGTGTCACGGTCCTGGCGCTTCGTTCACCGCCGCTTCGCCCCCATCGGCTGCCCGAGTTCGGCTGCGGCGCGGCGAGCGAAACCATCCCCGCCGCGACAATCACCACCAGCAGTACCTGCAGCGAGACTACCCGCCGGCGCGCCCCGCTTTCATACCTCTTGGAGCTTGGCATCGCATCCGGCCTTACCTTCCCGGCTGCGGCGTTGTCACGATGCTGATGTGCACAGTCGGGGACGAAGCGAGTTCGATTAGCGCTCTGATGTTCGAGCCGGTCGACATAGGGTCTACTACTTTTGCTGCAAACCCTCCATTATTTATTTATGCAAGCAATTCATTACTATACTGCAGGGCGCGCGCTTGCGCGCGCGGGGGGTGCGGAGCGAGGAGATCCCCTCTAGGGTCGCGTGGGATAGTTGCTTACAAAAAGTAAGAACGATATGCATGGGAGGTGGGGGATCCCTGGTTGATGCGAGTGATGCGAACGTGGGCGGCGATGCATGAGATGGGATTGGGTCCGGAAATATCAATCGGGTACTTTATTATATCAAAGCAAATGACTATATTAATGATTACAAAAACACATAGTGAGATACATAAGCTTAGTCTGTACATGATTAAAAAAATACAAAGAACGACATGCACAAAGAACTACGGACCACTCCTTGTATACTGTATTGGAAATATGGCCAATGCTATATAAGTAAATATCAATCGGGTACTTTATTATGTCAAAGCCAATGACTATCTTTATGATTACAAAAACACATAAACAGAGACATAAGCTTAGTTTGTATATGATTACAAAAATACAAAGAACGACATGCACAGAGAGATATAAGCTTAGTCTGTACATGATTACAAAAATACAAAGAACGACATGCACAAAGAACTACGGGCCACTCCTTGTATACTGTATTGGAAATATGGCCAATACTATATAAGTATGAAATATCAATCGGGTACTTCATTATATCAAAGCCAACACGTTTCTTATCCCTGAAAATGCGGATAAACGTTCCGAATAACGCGAATTTCACATTCGAAAATACGACCAGCAATGCACGAAATTTTCGGCCGGTACAGTTGGTACATTTTGGTACGTGGTTGTATGGTTGGTACGTTTTTGTACGTGACTGTACGTTTTGGTACGTTTTAGTACGTCATTGTACGTTTGCTAACAATAACAAGAGAGGGTTATTATTGTTATCGATTACGTTACTGAGTTACTGTGGCGAGCTGAAGTGAGAAATGTGCCCAATGGTATCTTCTATTCGTTAAATGAAAGATACGAGTAGCAATATTTATTTACATGTAGTGTGTGCATTACCTTTGGAAATGACGAGAAGGCCGCCGGTTGTAATTGCCTTGATTGACGTTAGCGATATCCCCGGGCACTTGACAAATAATCGCGTCCACAAAAGATTTAGCGATATATCGACTTTTTGTTTCGACGAGGTGAAGTGAGAAATGTGAGCTGCGAAATCATTTCAACCCACTTCATAAAGGACAACGAGTACGGTACGGGTACCAGTCCGGAATTGCGACCGCGAAACGACGTTTGGCATTCCTGAACGGGCATGTAAATCATATAAATATGTGAAAAGAAAAAGAACGGAATTATAACGGTCATACAACGATTGCAACACAGCATCGCCCTTTCTTATGTTAGTTGGTATATGATGTGACGTAAGATAATGGTGCTGCCCAGGTGTGTATAAAATCTACATGTTGATACGTTTTCGTACGTGAGATTTGCCTCGTCAGATAAGTTACTATATAAATATTCAATATCAATCACCCATTTGGTGGAGAGCGACAAGAGAGAGAAGAGAGAGAATCTATGTTTTTGTACGTTTTCGTACGTGAGGTTTGCTGCGTCAGATAGATTATTTAGCAATATACAAACTTAATAGATTATTTAGCAATATACCCGCCGTTGGATTCCTCTCCGAGGTTCGTGGCGCACTCGGGGTTGGCGTCGAGGTTCTCACAGATCCCACGATGTTAGTTCAACTCTCCAACGGCAGCGACGGTCTCCCCGCGGATGTGGGTGTCTTGCACTATCACGGCATCCGAGGCTCAAAACTTGCCCTTGATGCCGTGGTTTCCGGTTTGTTCGGCGTTTCTAGCCCCCCGTCACCCGAAGTCGCTCTCCGCCGTGCTGAGAAGACCAAGTTCGAGAAGTACTCCGAAGGGGTGAGGAGTCGGCCCGACATCCGTTTCATTCCCTTTGCTGTCACGGAATTTGGTACTCTCGGCGGCCACGCCACGGCTTTCTTGACGGAGCTAGCCAAGCAGGCAGCCGCATCTAAAGGGATGCATGTGGGCAAGTTGTTGGCCTCCTGGCGTCGAAAGGTCTCTCTCGCCGTCCATGTTGCTCACGCGGACAACGTCTTGCGCGGTTTGTCCGCCGCTGCGGACGGCGTCGAGGCCGCTTCTTCCTCGGCCGGGATGCCTTCTCCTGCTACGGCGCTCTTCACCCGCGCCATGGGCCGCAAGCGTCCTCGTGTTTCCTCGAGCGGCGCGTGAGGCGCCGCTTGTCGCCTCCACGTGTTGCATTCTCGGCGCGGCCTAGGAGTTTCCTTAGTTCAATCTGCTAGGTTTGTGCACAATGTAGTGCTTTCCTTTTGCCGTGCTTTGGATTCCGTGATCCTCTTGTCACTCTTGCCCTTTTGTTTCCCCTCCCACTTTCCCTGTCCGTGTTCATCTAGTTTTTCTTGTAACCAGAATCGCTTGGATTCCTCTTTTCTAAGGAACACAAGCACATAAGCAGGAGAGGGAGAAAGATATTTGTACATTAGTAAGTTGTATAAGTAAGTATTTCAGTATGATATTATATACTGTATTTGAAATATCAAACGTCTATTTTATTATATAAAAGCCAACACGTTTCTTATCCCTGAAAGTGTGGAAAAACGTTCCGAATAACACAAAGTTAATAACCGAAGATATGACGCGCAATGCACGAAATTTTCTGCTGGAAAATTTGGTACGTTTTGGTACGTGGTTGTACGTTTGGTACGTTTTGATACGTTTCGGTACGTCGGCATGCCGCGTAGGATTTCTTTATATGAACCTATCCCTAGAGGGGAATAATCCTTAGATACTCCGCTGCTCGTTGCCTGAGCAATATATTTGCCTGAGAGAGATATTTGTACATAAGTAAATTATGTAAGTAAGTATTTCTGTGTGATACTGTATACTACTACTGTATTGGAAATATCAATCGGCTATTATTTTATTATATCAAAGCCAACACGTTTCTTATCCCTGAGAATGTGGAAAAACGTTCCGAATAACGGACAGTTAGTAGCCGAAGATATGACGAGCAATGCACGACATTTTCTGCCGGTACATTTGGTACGTTTTGGTACGTGGTTGTACGTTTGGTACGTTTTGGTACGTTTTGGTACGTGGTTGTACGTGGGTGTACGTTTGGTACGTTTTGGTACGTTTCGGTACGTCGGCATGCCGCGTTGGATTTTTTTATATGAAGCTATCCCTAGAGGGAACTACTATATTTGCTTCTCCGTCGTTTTGGTACGTCTCGGTACGTCGGCATGCCGCGTCGGATTTTTTGATATGAAGCTATCCCTAGAGGGAACTACTATATTTGCTTCTCCGTCGTCATATATATTGCGGGAGTTTTATTTTCATGTTTTTTTTGGCTAGGCCTGGGATATGGACTGGCAGGTAAATCCGCACCCGCGCCCTCTACAGGCGTAGTTTTGCAACAAGGCGTTTTGCACGACTGGGGTTAGAAGTTCAAAACAGACCGTAAACTCGTCATCGATCATGCTATCGGTTGGGCGACGCTCGAGTGAGTGCATAACCTACCGTTGCACGAGAACCGTATCGTAATGCGCAAACCTCACATGAGGCAAGTGTTGGAGTTTCACCAACTAAAAACGGTCCAATAAAGTGCAAACACGAATGAATGTATTCTCGGCACCGACAAAGAAAGATCTACCCTACCCGTATGGGCGTCGGCCCATAGGAGTAATGCGAGAAGGAGCAAGGCCCATCTCTCGGAGCAAAACATTTAATGAGTGCGATACATGACATGCAACGAAAGCAATGTGAGGGATGGAAGGCTTGGCGCAATAATCCCCCATTCCTTGTAAAATGAATGGCACCATGAAGGGGGAACACCGCATAAAGCAATACATTTGTACCTTCAAGGGAGGTAGCGAACCGACGCACAAAGTCCATGAACTATGGGGCTAGTGCCCCAAAATTACGACGGTGGCATTCCCAACGCGGGCATTCAAACACAATATGTCCTATAGATTCGGGCACATCCCCGCCGCATGCATGGCAATGATAGAGAAAACGTCCAGGCATGGCTTGAATGCGGGCAAGACGACGGGCTGTGGGAAATACACGCGTTTGAAATTGAATCAGAATGTGTAGCCCTACTAGAACGCCACCCTGCATCATGAATTCCCGTGCCGTCGTATTGTGGCAATGGGTTTCTAGCATACGAAGCATGTGAATAAGTACTCCATGCATTGGTACATGCCGAAGATGACCCCTTGAATAGATCCTATAGCGAATCTTTAACTAGGTTAGAGGCAACGTGTGGTCGCAACGACATCAAAGCGTGTGGGACGCGTACGTACGCGTTGGGCTAGTTCCGCGCTTGGCGTAGCAAAATGATCTAGCCGACGCACGGTCCTAGACGTTGAAGTATTTGCATACGACTAGACTGGATCACCATATCGCCTATGCGCGTATCCAGAGTGGGCGTTTTAAGAAATGCCCTAGTTCTAGCCGGTGTCGATGTTGCTTCTATACCTTTCTACACCTACAAAGCCCTATGAGGGTTGTCACCGCCGCCCCCATCGGCGCGATGGCACTTCCCCCCTCGCAGCCTTCGCGCCTCCCATCGCCTACCGTCGACCACTCCTCCAGCTCCCACTCGTCTCTAACCGCTCCCAAGTCTTTCCTCTTCCATGCCGAGCTCAATCGACCTTCATCCGCCGAGTATCGGCTTGCTCCGACGCCTTCCCGGCCAGATCCCGGCTCCCCGCTCACCTCAACTAAACACACTCACACACAACACCGGCTACTTTCCCTGGTCGTTGCTCCAACAGCCCTCCCCTCTCACCCAGCCATGCCTCTTACCTGGAAACAATACATGTCCAAATGTTGGCTCCAGCGGAGGTCCTGCACGAAAATGCCCGCGCCCCCCCGTCGGTACCGGCGGATAGCATCGAACCCCCCGGCAAATACCTTCTATCCATGTCAGCAACGGTATACTTTACTCTCACTTACCGCCACAACCCTTGGCTCACCCTCCACACCTCTCAGTCACTGAATATGTATCTACTTCTACCGCTCGATATCCAATCGTGCTTCGTCTACACATCCGGGTGGAAGCTACTCCACTATCGCGGACCCTCGAGAAAAAAATTGTCGAATATTATTTTCGAACTCGGAAGGACCTATCAGATCCACGTACATCAAAGCGACGTCCGCATATGCGCGAGAGATCTGCCCGCCAGCTACCTCCCGAACCACCGCTCTGCCCCCCAATGAGCACAGGAGAGCCACATGCAACGTGGGGGTTATGTTCTCCGGCATGAGCGTTGCCCTCACGTTTTTCCGCTCCCACGCCGAGCCGCCAACTCAACCTCCGTCGCATCATTTACTTGACCGCTCCGGGCGTCCCTACCGGATAACGCTCCTCCCCTCCTCTTTCACACGACGCGAATAAGTCGCATAGTGTGTGGCTCTCGAGCCCACACTTCTGCGTACTCGCTTATCAACAAGCGTGGTCTCGCTTGAGCTCTGTGCTATGCGGTATGTGGCACCAAGAACCTACCCCCCTTCCCGACCCGTGACCCGCTCGCTATGAGGCAGTGGACAACGCGTAGACCACCTACGAGCCAGATCCCGCTCTTCCATACCCAAGACCCGTCGTTTTTTCTCCCCCCCCCCCCCCCGTTGTGCTCCTCTCGCTTTTTGAGCTGCGGGACGTTAAGAAAGTGAGCCGACAATCCGACTCGGTCCGACTCGAAGTCCTTTCAAGCCAACACGCGTTCTGTCGCCTATTTGTTTTTGAGAACGCCCTACTCGCTATCCCGGACGGAGACGCCCACGTCTTCGTCTCTATCACCCCTGATCCGACCCATCACGGATGTACTCCCCTTTCTGAGCTTATGCCTCTTCGCTTTCCAAGCCCGACAAGTGTCCCACTAGTCACCGGTCAGGACGTCCGCAGCGCACCAAGGCTCGAGATACCACGGCACCAAGCCGGCCCTCCCCTCGCTCTACCGCTCTATGCACGCACAAGATTACATGCATACAAGCGGGTGGCATGAGCCCGATGGTTTTTCCTTTCAAAGCGGACCGCGTAATGCTTCACCTCCCGCGCTGCGCGCCGACAAAACTGCCCGACCGGCTACGTGCCGACGATCTTCCCCGCCCGATAACCACTCCGTGCAATACCCAAGAAACACAAGGTACCCGACGTCTTCTTTTTTACACCCGACTAATACTAGAAAGGCGCCACCCTACCTCCCCCCCCCCCCCCCCCTAGCGTGACTACGGGGACGAACACCTCTTTCCTCGCTTCCCCGGCCTCTCGCTCGATCGAGCTGCGGTCGCTCGCGATGCGGAAATACAAATATCTATTTCTGCCATACCATAAGTTTTATCGCTATCCAACTACAGGACCATTATCTAGGTATTGCTTCAAGTACATTGGTATTAAGCATGTGTTGCTTAAGCACCACTTCGCCCCCTAAAATCCGTAGTACTTCTTCCGTCGACGAGAAGGTGCCTTGAAACAATTTCTCGCTCTCCTTCAGAAAACATACCCGGGCGGCTCGTCGCTAGTCCGGAGCACTGGTTTAAACAATGGCGGGATCGGCCAATCCCAAGGCCAATCGCCACCACATCCTAACGAGATGGCACGCACCCTTGTGCGGCCGTGGCGTCTTTACAAGGCACACTTTTGCACTAGTGGCGCCGTTTCAGCCCCCTAGGCTATATCGAGGGCGCTACCATTGAGAGAGTGGTCGCAGGTTACGCGGGGGCGCGGATGCAAGCCGATTTTAAATGAAGTGACGTCGCGCTGCCCAAAATGGTGATGAGCAGGAAAAAGCGACATACCCGGCAGGTTTACGCAAAGAGACGGCTCCAACCGTGCCATGAGCCTATGTTTGCATTGGTCTGGGCTGTAGAAACACCGCTACGACCGGTTAGGCTCGTCTTTAGCACGACGCGGACCGTAACGGCGGGGATGTTACGCACGATACCGACGGGGTCGACACAATGTAATACTCGCATGGTAAAGCATAGCAGCCGGAAGCCGACTCCAAGTGCAACCAAAATAAAGAGAAACGGGCGCCCGCCGGCGGCGCAACGGCAGCGGCCCCGGAGGGGGGTGCGTTCGCAGGCCCGTCGGCACCTACCTCTACCTCCACGCGGTGGGCGCCGGTAACCCTGTAGCCGTGCTAGACCTGGCACGGTAGGGGGCTGAACGAGGTACCGACAGCTGCGATCCGCGGGATCAGCAGCCATCGGGAAGCCCGGTACGGAGGGTTTTGGAAAAACATAATATCCGTACACCAACACAGGGATCTCCCGCTCGGCCTGTCCGATATGTTCTTTCAGCGACTAAATACTCACACATACTCTCCCGCCTTGACGGGTACGAGGACTGCGGAATGTTTTTTGGCAAGGAAGGGTACGGACGGATCAGCGGTGGGACGAGGGCGTTGGAGCTGGCGGCGGACAACTGGGAAGCAACGCTAGGGCACGGCGCTCGCTAGTAGCCGCCTGCCCTGCGAAACCTTTTGGTCTCCCCTGGGGGAGAGGCCCGAAGATACGCAGGACGGAGGCGGGTCGCAGCCGGAGGAGCGGCACGGTCTGGCGGCGGAGGTCGGGAGGATCATCTGCCGCCGGAAAAACCCAGTACGGGGGTTTTCGGTTGAATATTCCCGTACCCACCATCTTTTGAGGATAGCCGATCCATGGGCACTATCCGTTCCCCTCCCCTAGTCGGTACCCGGTTATCGACATGCTGCCTCATGCAGTGTGCCCCGGGTTATCGCAACGGCACACTGCTCGTATAGGCGGCCCCCTAACAACGAAATTCACCGGGGGAGGGTGCGGCCAGCACAGCGCGATCAGATGGGTGGCGGAAACATACGGCAAACGGACAGGGGACAAGAGACATCTGGCTCGGAGGCAGGAGAGCCAGCCGGACACCGTCTGCACCATGGCTATTTTCTCCTCCCAACCCCCGCAAGAGGGGAGAAGGCTAGACTAGGTGGAGAGTCGCGCCGAGAAGAGCGACTACTATCTCCGATATCTCGGACGGGGTTGAGCACGGATCGAGACGAGTCCGACGACGACCTGAGCGAGGGGGGTTTTTCACCTGCCTTTCCCCCTACCTCCGGCACGACCGGAGTCGCACAGGATCCGAGGTCATGCAGGTTCGACTCGACCAGCTCATGCTGACCAGCCTTGCTGATCAGCGACCCCGCCGCGGCTGGAGCAGGCCGCGTATCGTGGAGACTAGCGACATCTTATATTTCACACTGTTTGCAAAGAAAAATACGTATAGATCCAAAAATCATAAATACCTGGATACGGGTATGTTTTAGACGGTATCGTTATTACCATTGGAGAGGTTGGGATAAGTGGTTCACGGTATACTCCTGCTTATAAGTCAAGTTAGGCATAGTACAGGGGGGGGCCAAAGACAACAACCGGATTATATTGGTATTGTTGTAAACAACTTCAATTTCAATATTTCATTTCAATTTAAAGAGAAATGAACATCCATCCATGAAAGGTGGTGGAACCCTAAGGATTCGATCTATCGCTAGACTTGCCTGGTCTACATATACCTATCACCATATTGCCCACGAACTATATGCCCTAGATGAGCGCATTCATAACGCCAACGAGGTGGGCACCAACGTCGTGTGTCAACCTCATTTAAGCTTTCTACATTCCCAACTGTACGCTTTAGATGGATTGCATTTTTGCATGTGATATGTGGAGCATTATTATCTTTAGAATATAGTGGGCAGAGTGCAAGGACTCCTTGCGTGACAATAATAAATGTAATGGTGAAGTCTTTGTCCAACGAGAGCTTAGTTATTTTCACGCACGGCGCATGAGTAATGCTGATACATGGGTGAAGGGAGGGGGACAGTGCACCTCGGAGTTGGTCTATGACGGCAGATATTTCACAAAGTCTATTTAGAAAGGGTGCGTTCGCCATGCTTTTTAAGGGTCGTTTTCAACACCGTTGCACACTCACGTAAGTAAGAGCAAGGTAACTACCAGACCTCAACTGTTGCCGCATTAGCGGTGGATATCGGACCGTTCAAGTTTCATGAAACGCTCAAGTAAATGAGTTTTGTGACATATTTTGTGAAGCTTTCTATTGGCATTGCCACGGAAGGTGGCTTTAAGCCATGTAGAAAGGACGAGGCACATGCACAACCACGAGAAAATCTCGTCCAACACCGATGGGAAGATTACGCAAGAGGCACATAGCATATGAAGATAGAAGATACATAACGAAGGCTAGTCCATGCGTGAGCTAGGTATCGCTATCCGCTTTATTGTTGTGTACAATAGCGGTTGCTTTGCTCAAAATGTGAAGGATAACAACCCGGAATGTGATTTGCGGGCGCCTTTACCTTGATTCGCTGAATGAGTCAATTTGACTCGAGCCCATGCATCATCGGCGTCGCAGAGGTATGAAATATAACAAATATATGATTCCATTACTACTTGCAAGCTATGCACAATGTCCTTGCCCAGTCTTGCCTCGCGCTGGGCTGCTACGGCGACAATGAGGTTTGTCGATAAATTACCACCGGCCGTAGTACCTAAGCAATGTACCTTGCCTCTGCGATTGCCCGAGCATGCGGCTTTATTCAAAGGGGCTTTCACCGTGGGAGTGTTGTTTGGGTCGAGGACTTTCCATGTATATGATTTGGGGCGCTCGTTTGGCATGGTGCGCTGTGGGCAAGAGTTGAAAAGAATGTAACGGCAGGTCCAACCATCCATGGCTGAGATGCCAATATTGAGAGGTTTGCCGCTTCTCCGGGCCTGGTGCGAAGTGCTCACAACTGCCAAAATACGAAGATACGAGTGTCATGGGCGGTATGCCTAAAGATGACTGAATTTTGCGGACGTTTGGGTACCATACTCGTCAGTCGACGGCACACAATTTTTACCAATACCCATGTACTTTCGGCGACCGTAGTTGATTAGCTAAGATTTACCTTTACGTGTACTTGCTCCCCACTAGCGGAAAGTCCCGTATCGCGCGCGGTCCTCATCCCGCAGTGTGAGCGCCCTGATCCGAGCCTCGGAAGTGGATGCCGACGGGGGGACACCTTAGGGTTGCCTTAGCCGTCCTCCCCGGGTGGAAGAAGTATTGAGAAGGTTGGGTAAGGAAAAGGGACTAGTATGCTTGCCCCCTAGCTTAGTGATCTGCCCGGGCGAGTTATATACCCGGGGTAGGACGTTTACTTCCGGAGTGGAAGGAAACTGTTGATTGCAAAACGGACTTAGCACGTATATCGCGTAATTTCTACTATTTTCGAAAAACCGGTATCGTCCGGCTTTTAATCTAGATCCTCAAACTACGCTCCTCCATAAAAGTCCGGACAAGATTTCGCACCTTCGCAAGTAAAGAATGCAACCATGCGTCGATCTGATTGACAAATGTCCTGAAATCCTAGGCAATGCTTTGGCGCCCAAAATGGAATGCGCCGACAACTACGAGGGGCGAGTTCGAGCACTGCCGGGCTTGTGTACTTGGGGTTATCGCACCCGCACCTGTGCGGCACGCTCTTTCAAACAATAACCGTCTTGGTTAGAGGAAAAGAGTAACGGGCGCACAACGCCGCAATATGAATGCTGATGCGACGGTCGCGCAAATACAGTGCATAGACGACGGAGGGAGGAGGTGTTGGGCAGGCCGTTGTGGGGGAAACGCACGAAATCGCGTATGTAACATACCACCGATATGCGCACAACCCAAGGGCAAGCCGCTTTCGGCCACAATGTTCAAACGATCATAACTTCCTTAAATATGTCAAAACTTTTTATAACAGGTACCGTTGGATGCGTCTTTTCAATGCGCGTCGAACGCACCTACTCCGGAGTTCAAGCGCCCACAAACGAGTTTATATGAATTATTTGAATGTGCGAAGTAATCCGGCAAAGCCGAGTCGCAGTGCCAAGCAACACCCATCGAATTCGGCCTTACCTCATGATTCGATTGGTGCGGGGTTTGTCGATATATGTTTACCAATTCTTCATTTCTACTGATTTCCGAGCCTAATTCCCGACGCGCGCCACGCATGGGGCGGGTGTGGTTGGCACAAGCACATACCCAAGAATTCCAAACACCACCGTCAACGTGATGCGTCCCTAACGGCAAAGTTGGACCTCGCCCCTCCCCTAAGCCAATTGCCCTCGCATGTTTAAAGCGTGCAGTATTTATCCAAACCTGCGTCGTGTGCGTTTTTGCTCGCTTGCTTTCCAAAAATATCACCCGTGCTAGCGCCGTGAACTTCGGTGCTCTATTCACACACCCGCAAACCAAACCTCGCGCATTGAACACGGCACCCACGCCTCCAAGATTCCTCCAAAAAGCCCCCAAAAGTACAGTTACGTGGAACACAGAGTAATATGCATGTTGGTATGAGCGCTTGAGCAATGCCCAAGCGTGGCGCTCATAACGACGTGTGTTGTTCAGACAATTTCCCGGGAGTTTATGGGCATAATTCGATAAACTCCACCGACAACACCCGCTTTAAGCTGAGGTCTAACCACCCCGGATGGCGGCCTATTGCTTGCTTCTCGGCTCTCCTACAACTGGGTGGTACTCGGGTATCGTCGTGCTTGAGGTGGTGAGAGGGGAGCGTGTTCTTGACTAGCATATGTTTAACATAATGCATGTCCGGACTTTTGTGGAGGAGTGCATTATTTTTGAGGTTGCCATATGTAGTCCCGAGGAGCATCTTGGAATAGGGCATCCGGCCTTGAACCATGATCCTAATACATAAATGGCATATCAAGGTAGGCCCTTAGACAACACACCGGATAGCATACCCTGTAATGTTGTTAACAATTTTGAAATTTTCGATTGCGGGCGAGACTTGTATCTCAAAAGTTTTTTGCGGCGAGTATGGTACGGGCGGATCTGATTTAGCGGCGGGCGTTCGTGTTGAACCATGCAAACACGGTTAGTGTGGAAGATAACTCACGCAAACGTAGTTACAGTCACAGTCACGCAAACATGACAACCAGCCTACATGCGTGGTGTCGGGACAACATAAGTGAGAGAGCTGTAGCCTAGCGACAACTATGTACCGAGTCAAACAGTTTATCGGTATGTCCGATCTAGACATGTACTAAACATATCTAGAATAGCTTACAATAGCTATCTGCAACTAATACGTATACGGTATTACTTACAACACTCCCCCTGAAGGTAACTACGGGATGAAGCGTTGCATTGGGTCTTGTCCTCCAAGGATTGCACTTCGGTGTCTTGCCAGTGCAGGTCCTGGGAGGGGTTTGGTGAGCATGTTAGCCACCATCTGGTCAGTGGGGAGATACCTCAACTTGATGGTTCCATGCTCCACGTGGTCTTTGAGAAAGTGCCGCTTCAGACCGATGTGTTTAGTCTTCTCGCTGACCAAGGCATTCTGGGAGTATGCAATGGCGCTTTGGTTGTCCTCCCAGATGGTGGTGGTTTCGGTGATGGGGGAGTTGAAGATTTCCCCTAGGAGTTGTCGGAGGTGGAGTCCCTCCTTGGTGGCGTCAACCGCAGAGTAGTACTCGGCTTCACACGTGGATTGAGCCACACAAGTATGTTGTTTGGACTTGTAACTGATGGGCCCGCGTCCGAGGGTGAAGAGATAGCCGGAGCGAGACTTGCGGGTGCTGCTGTCGTTGGCCCAGTCAGCGTCGGCAAAGCTTGTGAATTGGAGGCTGTGGTCCATGCCCCCCCCAACGTCAGGCGCATGTCGATGGTGCCATGAAGGTAGCGGAGGGCCTTTTTGAAAGCCTGCAGGTGAGCCTCCGTGGGTGAGGCTTGGGCGGAGCCGAGGATGCTCAACGCCGTGGAGACATCGGGGCGCGTGCAGACTGCTGCGTACTCGAGGCTGCCCAGGAGGCTGGGGTAAACGTCTTTGGCCGCCCCGGTGAGAGGGGGCGAGGTCATGTGCGCGAGGCCGGCGAGAAAGCCCGGGTCCATGGGAAGTGACGACGGCTTAGAGTCGGACATGCCGTACTTGGCGAGTATGTCGCGCAGGTACTTGGACTGGTCCAACGAGATGGTGCGTGTGGAGCGGTCGCGGGTAATGTGCATGCCGAGGAGTTGGGAGAGGTTGCCGAGGTCCTTGATCTTGAACCATGCGCCGAGTTGCGCTTTGAACGGTGCGAGCCATGTGTCATCATTGCATGCCGCGGGAATGTCATCGACGTAAAGGGCGATCATGGCGAAAACGTGGCCGGTGCGGTAGATATAGATGCACGGGTCGGAGACGCATTGTTGCCAACCATGGTCAACGAGCCAAGCACGAAGGAGCATGTTGAACTCGCGGGGGGACTGTTTGAGGCCGTAGAGGTGACACACGTTGGACGTGTCATCGTTGAAGCCGAGGGGCTGGCGGATGTACACGTCTTCCCGGATGGGAGCGTATAGAAACGCTGTGTCGATGTCAAGCTGGCAGAGTTCAAGGTCGCGAGCGGCGGCGATGGTCAGGAAGAGACGCAGGCTGGCCATGCGGATGACTGGCGAGAACGTCTATGTGTAGTCCAGTCTAGCGCGTTGGCTGCACCCCTTGGCGACGAACCGCGCTTTGAAGCGGGAGACGTCGCCGGCGGTATTCGACTTGACTTTGAAGATCCACATGTTGTTAAGGACCATTCGGCCGGGGGGGAGGTCCACAAGATCCCACGTGCCGTTGGCGATGAGGGAAAAATACTCATGCTCCATAGCGGCTTGCCACTGGGGGGGCTTGGGCGCTGTCCATCGCAACCCGGTAGGATTTCGGTTCCACACACTCCCGGGCGGGGAGGAGGGCGACGGCAATAGGGGACGTGCCTGCATGTGTGTGCGGGGGACCCGTGATGAGGTCGGGAACGTGAGGGTACTCAAAGATGTCCTCTTGAGCTTATTTGCCTTGGTCAGGATCACAACACGCCGTCACAAGGGTCGGGGGGTAGTCGGACAAATGGGCAACCATGTCGCCGTATCGAATGGGGTGTGAGCGGACCCGAGTATGGCGAGGGGATGCGGGGGGGGGGGGGGATGGAGGGGGGGGGGGGTAACGGGAGGTCAATGGGGTGGGATAGGGGTGAGTCGGCGGGAACGTCTGCCGAAGAGTCGGTGATGACCGAGTCGATAGAGGGTTGGTTGCCGAAGCCCGGGGTGTCTTCTTGAAAGACAACATGGACGGAAGTGGTGATGCGACGCGTTTCCGGGTTGTAGACACGGTACCCGGGTGCGTCTGGGGGATAGCCCACCATGACGCCGCGAAATGCCTTTTCACTAAGTTTCCTACGTTGTTTGTCGGGCACCTTGGCGAAAACGGCGCAGCCGAAGACGCGGAACTTGGAGGCGTCGGGCACAGACGACGTAAGGAGTGTGAGGGGGACGCCACCATTGGGTCCGACCGAGCGATTGTACGTGCGGTTGCGAAGGTACACAACAGTGCTGAGAGCGCACGACCACATGGAGGTGGGCACGTCCATGCAGTGGAGCATCGCCGACGCATTGTCCCGGATAGTGCGCCAAGGACGTTCGGCTTTGCCGAGCATGTGGTGGGCGTACGGGGCAGTGAAATGGACCCCGACGCCAAGGCATGCGCACATCCGACGAGCGACAACAGCTTCAAACACAGAGTCGGAGTCAAACTTGAGTACTGGTGCGAACCAGCGTTCGGAGTATCCAGATACTACAGACTAGATACGTAGTATCCCTAGTATCCGTCCTAGATACAGTAACTTCGTATCCACCCTTGCCCTTCCTCGTATCTGCAAAGTATCTTCACCTAGTATCCTTCCTAGTTACATACGCCGTATCTGTGTCGTATCCACGCAAGTATCCTGCAGATACTACTAGATACGTAGTTCATGTCTCGCTGCGTATTCTCTATAATTCTCCCTGGCATGGCAGCAGGCTCCCGCGGATCCTCTTTGCCCATCAGGCTGCCCAGAACCCTAAACCCTTGACAATACCCTAAAAACCCTAAAGTAAACCCTACAGCATAAAGCATGAAATACAGAAAGATACGACGTGTCTCATGAAGTATCCGCTAGTTTCTATAGGATACTAGAGCGGATACGTGGCGGATACGACGTATGAAACTAGGAAGGGATACTACGGTTAGATACGAGGCAGATACGACGTTTCTGTAGGATACTACGTATCAAGATACGGATACTTCGTATCCACCCTGCACCCCTAGATACTCCGAACCTTGGTGCGAACGCGCCCGACTGGGAGTGATGGCGGGCATGCAAGTGTTTGATGTCTAAGAGGATGGTTTCCAATTCCGAACAGGCGTCGTCTTTAGACTGAAGGAACCGCACCCACATGTAGTTGGTGTGGTGGTCGATGACGAGGAAGCAGTAGCGGAGGCCATGTGGGGAAGGGACAATGACTGGTCCCCAGAGGTCAGCGGAGAGGTTGAGGAGGGGGCGGGATGGTTTTGCGCAAGCGGTTGCGTTGCGCGGTGCAGCGGTGGCTTTGTGAAATAAGCAAGAGTCGCAAGGAACTTTGGTTACAGAGTTAGCTAACACATGGCTAGTCGGGACACCGTGAGTATGCTGGGCTTGTAGGCTTTGCATGTTTAGGTGTCCAAACCGACGGTGCCATAGTACGGGGTCACACTGGGCAGTAAGGGCAACTCGAGGTGAGGGATCAGGTGTCGACTTTGTGGATGGGCTTGAAGGGAGCTCTGGCTTGTGGGGAAGGAGGTACATACCGTTCCCGGACGGTTCTAGCACACCCATGCATGTGGGTACTAAAAGCAGACCAGTGTCATAGTTAGAGGGGAAGATGAATTCACAACCGCTGTGCGTCTGCATGCAGCTGACACTCAGAAGTCTGCCGATGCGCTGAGAGGAGCGAGATGATAGGTCGGGGGTGTAAAGTGCATACACAGTGCGGTGAATAAGCTGGCCAGAGGCAAGTCTGACAGAAATCCGCACTGAGCCATTGCCCTTAACGTCAACGCCGACGTCTCCCACGCGAGAGGGAGCGGAGGGGGGTGTGAACTGTACGAAATCATCTCGGAACGCGGTGAGGTTAATCGAGCATGCGGAATCAACGACCCAGAACTGTGAGAGGTCACGACCAGGGGCGAGGGAAGATGAGAATGCCACAGAGCTGAAAGGGACACTCACCTCGTCGTTATCGTAGGCATCCGCGCAGTCCTCGAGGGTGGGTAAGCTGTCGGTGTCATCGGCGGGGGCGTCGTCGGCAGGGACGTCGCTCAACACAGCAGCGTGAGCAGAGGTAGTGCCACCGGGGGCGCCGTACTTCGCGACGGTCATCTTACGCTTGGCGAGGTTCCACTTAAGGATAGCGTCATCCGGGGCAGTACAGGCGGACATGAGGTGGTTGAGGCTGCCACACACGCCGCACTTGTTGGGTCGATGGCCGCGAGGATTACGGTGTGGTTGGCCTCGACCGCTGTGCGAGCCGCGGCCCGGAGCGACGAATGCGGAGATGGGAGGGGGTGATGCGACCGGAGCGGGGGTGTCCGGGGCAGGGTCGTCGTCCATGTTGTGCGCGAGGTGGAGAATGCTGGCCATCACTTCATCAGCCGACATGAGGTAGTATGTGTCAAAGGCGTCGATGACGCATTGTTTCGCTTGACCGTGTGGGCCGCTGCTGTAAATACCGCGCAACATGAGGAGACCGAGGTTGTGGGGGTGGATGGCAGCGGAGCCATCAACCACCCGGCACGTCTCGTTGTAGTCGTCAAAGGTCTGGCGCATGGAGTGGACATAGTCACTGAGTGACTGGCCATGGCGCTGTCTGACCATCAGGTTCTCCAAGAAGGACATGGAGCGAGCAAAAGACCGGCAGTCGAGGCGTTCACACATGATGTCCCACGCGGCAGCGGCGCAGTCAGGGCGGGCCGGAGAAACGCATTTCATCGCCTGGTCAGCGCGATGATTCGCGTTGGCTGCATGAAGGAGCAGCGTGTAGGCGTAGTGTTGCGCTTGTTCGTCCAACCAAACGCCGGAGTCGCGGATGGCCAGCTGCGGAATGAGATATGCGGCCTTGATGGAGAGGAAATTAAGGAAGGTCATCTTCCACTGCTTAAAGTCCGTGGTCGGGCCCATGACGGGGACCGACATCTTCATGGACCGGTTGAGGGCGTCCTTGTCGAAGCCGGAGGCTTCGTGTGCCGCTCGGCCGATGAATACCGGGTCAATGGTGGGGCGACGACCGCCACGGGTGGTGTGGTCGCCACGCTGGGCCGGGGGAGAATGCCGACCATTGAAGGGAGGAGGTGGACCACCGGGAAAGGGAGAGCGACCGGCCATGGTGTGCGGCGGGCCGTACGGGTGCGGGTGGCCACGGGAGGTGGGGACGAGGCGAGGGCGCGCCTCAGGGAAGGGAGGTCCGGGGTTGTGAAGGTCATATCCAGCGGGGGGGGGGGGGGGTATGGTGGGGGTGGTGGGAGGGGATCAACCGGGAGCTCGCGACGCGAGGGCTCGCGGTGGGCATAAGGACGGCGTTGGGCGACGGTGGGGTTGCCAACAAGAGTTGCAGCGGTAGCAGCAGCGAAGGTTGTTTGTGCGTCCGGTTGGGGGTAGTCAAGCATGGGTTGCTCTAGCAGGGGGAGGGTGTGTACGTCGTGGCCGTCCCGAAAGGGTTCGAGCTGCGCATCGCGGCGGCGCTGAGCGACAGGGGTGTCCGGATTAGCAACCGCAGCAACAACATCAGCAACGTCGGCCGACTGAGAGTCCAAGCGAGCGTTAATGAGCGCCATTTGCTGAAGGACGAGCGCGAGAGTATCATGGGTGGGATCGAGAGGGCTCTGCTGAGAGCCGAGGTCAGGGGAAGCAGGAGGCGAAACATGCGGAGAGTCGGCATAGCGAGTTTTCGGCGCCATTTCGACAGAGGGCAAAAAAGAAAGAGCAGAACAAAAAACAGGCAGCGGTAAAAACCGCTAGCCGGACTTGTGCCTAACAATGGTTTCAGAGAGACGACATGATGCCCGCCGACCCCTCGGCCTGACGCCCCGGGGTGTCTCAAAGCACCTTTTCTGTATCCTCCACCCAGTGTGGGGCACAAGTCGAGGCCAAGGCCAGGACAGGTGGAGCGCTGCGCTGGCGGCTGAGTCGCTAGGATAATATTAAAATAAAAAGGTAAGCTAGAGCTGTCGTGCAACTTGTGGATGCGTGTTCACCCGATAGTGCGCCCCCCCGCTTCTCCGGCTTGGACATGTGTGCACCATGTCCACACACGACGAGTGCGTCGGTGTGGGTGGTTGTCTGCCGCCTTCGAGGAGCTGACTTAAGAGGGGTGGAGGTGGGTTTTAAGTCGCAGTTTATACTGGCGATACCGCCGACTACAAGGTGAAAGTACTAAGTGTCTATAGAAACTTGCCTTCTGCGGGAGAGCTGTCGATCGCAGCTCGCCGAACCAGGTCGTCGCGCGTGAGTGACGTGAGGCGGGGGCCCATAACCCGTTGAGCCATGCAAGCACGGTTAGTGTGGAAGATAACTCACGCAAACGTAGTTACAGTCACAGTCATGCAAACATGACAACCAGCCTACATGCGTGGTGTCGGGACAACAGAAGTGAGAGAGATGTAGCATAGCGACAGCTCTGTACCAAGGCAAACAGTTTATCGGTATGTCCGATCTAGACATGTACTCAACATATCTAGAATAGCTTACAATAGCTATCTGCAACTAATACGTATACGGTATTACTTACAACAGTTCGAGCTGGCGGCGGACAGTTGGGAAGCGGCGCCAAGGCATGGCGCTCGTTGGAAGCCGACCATCCACGTGAGAATCGAGCCTCCCCTAGGGGCGAGGCGATAAGCTACGCATGCCAAAGGAGCGACACGGTCTAGCGGCGACGGTCCTCAGGATTTTCCGCCGCTGGAAAAGCCCGGTACGGAGGATTTCAGTTGCAAAATATTCGTACCCATGATCTTTTGAGGACGGCGCCTCGATCTATGTGCTCGACCAACCCCTCCCCTAGTCGGTACCGAGTTATCGATATGCTATCTTAGGCAGTGTGTTTAGGGTTATCGCAACGGCACACTGCTTGTACATGTGGCCCCCCTAACATCGTAAACCACCGGGGGAGGATAATGTGACGAGACAAATGTTGGAAACAAACGGCGAAAGACCGGGGACGGGAGAAAAACTCTTGCACGAAGGCATGAGCACTAGCCGGACACCGTATGAGGCTATGGCCTTCTCTTCTTCCCAACCCTCGAAGGAGGAAGAAAAACTAGGTTGGGTGCCGAGTTGCGACGGGAGGACCAGTGGTTATGTCGGACGAGGGTGTGCGTGGATCGAGAAGGGAACGTCGACGACCTTAGCGAGGGGGTCTTCCGCCGTCTTTCTCCCCCCAATTCCGGAACGACACAAGTAGCACATGAGTAGAGGTCAAGTAGGCTGACCAACATCTAGCCTACCAGAGGTCAAGTATATCGATAAGCGTAGGCTAGTTTGTTTCCTTGTTCAACGCCCTTGCAACGGCTAGAGCGTGCCGGGCATCGTGGAGAATAGCGACATTTTATATTGAAATTGAAATTGTTTCCTACTTGTACCGGGTGAAATCGGATGATGTCTTTGGACCCTCCCAACTTAGCCATATACTGAACTTACAAGCTGGGACTAGACCGTGAACCGCCTAAATCCAACCTTTCCAAAACTACATTTTGTATTTCATACATTTATGCATAAAATTTTTATAGAAGAAACTTTAAATATGTTTACGGGTACATATGTTCTAGACGGTTTTGTTACTCTCAA
The DNA here is from genome assembly GCA_026401115.1 of Tetraselmis chui. Lineage (NCBI taxonomy): Eukaryota > Viridiplantae > Chlorophyta > Chlorodendrophyceae > Chlorodendrales > Chlorodendraceae > Tetraselmis > Tetraselmis chui. Next base: position 50,773 of record JAPMLY010000095.1, read on the forward strand.
CAAATCTGGTTGCTACCTTGTTGCCACCATGCAGATTGACCTCGAGCGTTCGGTCCACGAACGCTTGGCGTAACGCATCTAAAGTGCCGGTGACCGCGGCAGGGATTAGCCGGCAAAAACGTATGTGCGCGAGTTCGATGTGCACGCGGTCCGAATCTGAGCTCTTTTGTCCGCCCTTGATGAGGCGGAAGAAGCCCAATCGAATACGGGCGGCCTTTTTCGTCGATAAGTGGGTGCGATTACCCGCTATGATAAGGGCAACGGCTGCCTTTTGCTCTTGCGATAGAGTAGGTCCGGTCGGCAGCGCGTAAAGGCCATCGAAAATTGCCGCGTTGGCGAAGCTATTGAAGAAGACATCGCAGCCGATGTGTAGGTACTCGTCGTAACATACATATGACTTCTTGCCACTTACTAGGAAGTGTGACATGTCGTCCGTTAGTCTCAAGAGGCTGGGCTTCGAGACGCCGAACGGTGGGCTCTCCATACCGGACGGGGATGAATATGCCGTAGGTTGCGGAATCGACCAACTGGTGCTCGAGAAGTTCGGGGCTGTCGTTCAACATGTCGATAGCGGGGGTTCGGGGGCTCCTTACATGTTACCACCCTCCGTCGTCGTTCCCGTGCGTGGTCGCGCCATGGTGGGTGGATTGTTGCCGACTCGCAGTCACCATGTTTATTGTAAAACTTTGGAGGTTGGCGAGTAAGGCGACGCTAGTTAGACGCATGAATATCCTTTCCTCACGAGTTGTCAGTGGGGCTTGAATTTGTGTTGATGTATGTGCGCTACTCGTATGAAAGCGGCACAACATCGGCTCCGGGCGCGGACATCGACTCATCATATTACATCTTGGGAGCCCGCGTCGCAAATCGGGGGGATGTGTCTCGTGAATCTCTAGTGCGCATGAGACGATGTGAACTGACACCATGCTCGACTTCGAGAGTCGAGACTTCGGTTGCGCGAGCTAAATGTATGGGCGGGCGCAAAGTAGAGGGCGCTAGTGCTCGGTGGTTGCACAAGTAAAGGGTTGTTAGTAGCTCTTGTCGTTGGGGTGGTAGGGCTTGGGACGTTGCGAGAGGCGTTGCCCAAGTCCCCGATGGTTACCTCGAGGTCTGGGCAAGCAAGACGCGCCGCTTTTACCGTAACGCTTCACACGTGTAAGTTTGTTTTACAAACCTCTAGATAAAGTACATTATGATGACCGCCACACAATTATCTGTCGTCCTTTTCCCTGTCCTTGTGCTTCTCGTGATTCAATTTCTCGAGCAGCTACTCGGTAGATAGGCAGAACTCGGTCATAAATGATTAAATTGAAGGGATATGGCTCATATGTATTCATTGCTGTAGTACACTTGGCCGCCGGTGACGTACCAGTACGGTACACTGATTAATAACCGGCTGCTCATGCTGCGTGTTGCCGAACATGCCGGCATGCTGCCTGCCGGAAACTGACGGTCAGGAACCGCATATATTTCTGCAAATTTGTTTTTCCCCTCACTCAGTGCCGTCGCCTCACGTGCTTGGGTATCGTCCCCAAACACCTCACCACGACGACCTCAGTAACTCCGCTTCAATTTGTCCCACTGCTCGCCCCCGTCCCGTCCCGCTGCACCCGTTCAACCCACGCCCCGTGCATATAGGTACCACCGTGATTCGGGCGTCTGCATGTCCGACCTCCATCTTCGTGTCGTGTTTGTTTATACACTTTGAAAAGGTCCTTTCGCCGTAGAAAGGATTCCGTCCGGCGCTGTACTGAGAAAGTAAAGACAAGAGCGCGTAATATAACTGCCATTACCTGTTTATCTCGTCACCGCTGCAACACCGCGACTGGGATAGCACCGTGAACTAGGCCTCGACGGCAAGCGGCAGGTGGGCGTGATGCCGGAGACAGGAAACTCTGGGGGCTCGAACTTGGAGGAGAGTGAACGTTCTTCTCCCCACAGCCACCCACCCAACCGCGACAGCAGTCCGCACCGCCACAGTAACGGTTCCGCTCGACACCGTCACGTGAACATGGGCAGCACGAGCGTGCATGAAGGGCTGTCGAAGATGGGGAAGCGGGCGCACAAGAAGGCGCGAGTGATGGCGAGTCAGTATGCAACGAAAGTGAAGGACGGTATGCGCACACACCCTGCGCAGTCTTCTCATCCACGAACACTCGCGTTCTTGTGTCGACTCGTGCGACGCGACTTCTAAAAACCCGTATATCACGCCTGTCGTCGTTTTTTCACAGACTGGCGCGTCATCCTCTGCTACCTTGGCCTCGGCGTCATGACATACTTGAGTACGACACCCCTACTACCAGAATGCATTGCGTGCCTGCTGTCGCTACTCGCCTTTCACCCCCCAGATATTCTGTCGACGACTTGCCACTGACGAAATGGCTTTGTTTTGACGCTCCCAGCTTGCTTTCTGATAGTGGGCGACCACCTGTTACCCTTCGCGCCAGCCTTCGCCGTCATCATTCTCTTCGCAGCGGCGCACCTGCTAGGATGGCTCGGCAGTCTGGTGCGTCACGCCTTTCCCCCCTCTCGTATAGTACCAACACAGTTTTTCGCGAGTAGCGTCGATAACGAAGCTGCACTTCTGAACCTGTGACAATTCACTGTATTTGTTTGTGGTTCACTGTTTTGATGGCATCATTTGATGGAGGCAGCTCTGTCACGGTATGCCAGGTGGGCCTGCCTCCTCTGGTGGGCATGCTGTTTGCGGGCGTCATCCTGCGCAACCTGCCCTCGGACCCCGTGCGAGGCCTGCACGAGTCGTGGTCGGAGGCCATTCGCGTGGCGGGTCTTTCGCTCATCTTTGTGCGCTCAGGATTGGAGCTCGATTACCGCGCATTCAAGAAGGTGCACCCCTTCCCTCCGTCCGTCCCTCCCCCCCCCCCCCCCCGATCTCTCTCTCTCTCTCTCTCTCTCTCTCTCTCTCTCTCTCTCTCTCTCTCTCTCTCTCTCTCTCTCTCTCTCTCTCTCTCTCTCTCTCTCTCTCTCTCTCTCTCTCTCTCTCACACACACACACACACACACACACAAAGTGTGTTTTTCTCTACTCCCCCAACAAGCACAGTCTCGCTCTCCATCACACGCACATGCAGTCTTCCTCCCGCCCCCCCCCCCCCCCCCCCCCCCCATTTCCTCTCTCTCACTCTTTCTCCCCCCACCCCCCACTCCGTGCACGCACCCCATACCTGCTCTTCCTTGCTGAGTGTTGGCTGTGGTGGTTGATTCCAAAGGTGGGCGTCATTGCTTTGCGGTTGACCTGCTGCCCGGGGATCTCGGAGGCGGTGGTGGTGGGGCTGGCTGCATGGGGCATCTTCAACATGCCGATCTTTCTCTCACTCACGCTGGGCTTCATCCTCGGCGCTGTCTCCCCCGCGGTGGTGGTGAACGGAATGTTTGCGATGCAAAAGGCGGGGCTGGGCGTGGACAAAGGCATCCCCAGTCTGGTGGTCGCCGCCGCGAGCTTTGATGACGTCGTCGCCATCACCGGCTACTCCCTCTTCATCGGCCTGGCCGTCCCCTCGGGCGGCTCCCTGGCATGGAACATCGCGCACGGCCCGCTCAACCTTGTGTTTGGCGTGGTGGGTGGCCTGGTGGCGGGTCTGGTGCTCAGCTTCACCAAGGTGTGGCTCACCCGGTGGCAGCGCAGCTTTGCTGCGTTCATCGCGGGACAGCTCATGATGGCATTTTTTGTGTACTTTCACTTTCCGGGTGCGGGCGCGCTGGCCTCCCTCGTGATGGGCATAGTTGCCATGATCGCATGGGAGAGGGGCTGGCCTTCCTTTGCCAGCCAGGGCCCAAACACCCACTACGCCCACGAGGCAGAAGCAGATCTCGCTGTTGTATGGCAAGTGCTCGGGCAGGTGCGTTACACATTCACAGAATTCATCCTCACCCTCCATCCAACCCTCTGCAACCAAAACCCACTTCACTTGTCATCTCGCAAATCTGAGGCATACTGGCCGCTGCAACCTCCGCGAAGCCCCCTCCTAACATGCTCCCTTTTCTCTCACTTTTTTGCAGCCCCTTCTGTTTGCTGTAATTGGCATCGCGCTGGATTTCCGAAGCATCGACTCCGGCACACTCCCTCTCGCGATTGCGGTCATCGCCATTGGTGCGCCGACCCCCCCCCCCCCCCCCCCCCCCCCCCCCCCCCCCCCCACACACACACACACACACTCGCTCAGATTTACAAACGAGCCCCCCCCCCCCCCCCCCCCCCCCCCCCCCCCCCACACACACACACACAAACACACACACACACACACGCACGAACGCATACATGCATCTTTCCTCCCGCTCCTAAACCTGATGTGAAAGATTATCATGGCTACAGTATTTTCCATCAGGGCATCATTGGTGGTTCGCATGTGGGCTCATGTGGTTGGGGAAGAGTCTATAAGTTAACAGCTGTGACTCAATTTTGCTGTGACCTGCCCTCACCTGCAGGCCTGGTCGTCCGTCTGCCTATCGCGGGGGCCGTCCTGTGGGGCGGCGGCCTGAACCTGAAGGAGAAAGGCTTCGTCGCGTTGTCGTGGCTGCCCAAGGCGACGGTGCAGGCGGCGCTGGCGACCGCACCCCTGGACGTCATCTACCGCGCTTACCTCGACGACCCGGCGTGGATGGGGGAGTGCGGGCTGCCGGACTCCACCTACCGCGGCGACCCGGGCTTTGAGGAGTTTTGCCGCTACGAGAGCTGGGGCAACGACATCATCGCCACCGCCATCTTCGCCATCATCCTCACCGCCCCGCCCGGCCTCCTCATCATCTCCAAACTCGGCCCCCTCTGGCTCAATAAAGTGAGCGCACTACAAAGCCAACCACCTATCCCCCTTTCAGCATGCCTTTCTGTCGCCTGTTTTCGGGTCTGCCTCCTTCCTGCCTCTCGCCTGCTCACTCGCCTCCTTCTGTCGCCGTGCTTGTGTGCAGACGAAGCCAAAGAGCGATAACACCTCCGATGAGACAGTGATGAACACGGTGGACGACACCTCCTTCCACCATGTGTAAGTCCCTTAACCCCCTTTCCCTCTCCGATTCTTTAGTTTTCGCACGGCCTGGGTCTTGCGGGTTGCGCGCTGCTGTGTCGTGTTTTAGTTGTAAGGAAAAAGGGAAGGGGGGGGGGGGGTGTATTCTGGGCATCCAGTGCTTGGGGCTGACTGGGCGAGGGAAGCAGTGGGTGACGTGATGGCGTGTGTTCGGCCACAAACGAGCGGGCGGACGGACGAGCTGCCGCAAACGGTCGTGAAATTCAGATTAATCTGCTTTTGAATCGAGTCTTGGTCAGGAGCGTTATTTGAAAGTGGGGTTTGTTGAATTTTGGCGAGGGTTTGGAGAAAAGGGTCGCAAGGTTGTAAATAAGCGATGTGTCGCAGTGGAATTTTTGGCTGATTGTGTTTTAGAGTTTTAGGGGTTTTCGAAACCCTAAATCGTAAGGGCATGTTCGTACCCTGGATGAGTATAATGCGCCCCCCCCCCCCCCCTCTTCTGGTAAAAACACGTGCAGTAGCAGTAATGCGAGAGGTCCCATAATTACGGATGTAATACCCTATAACCCCCCAAGGCTGGCGCGGTCACCTCATTGCCCCACATGGGGGTCGGCAGTTTAGGGTTAAAACCCTAATGTCCCCATCCCTATCCGACCCCTATTTTTACTATCCACCCGTAATTACAGTAAGACACACGCTTCCACAATTGCGCGGAGGGCCCATTCCTCATCCTAGCTTGGTTTGTAGGGGGGGTTTAACCGCTGGGTTGGGTTTTTTGACTGCATGTTTCTCGGTGCAATCGAGAAAATAGGTTTTGTTTGAGGCGGACGGCGAGGCACCAACGGCCTGTGTTGTGTGTCAAACGACAGCTTACTACATGTTAAATTAAGGAATGCTCAGTTAGGAGTTACGATTATTGTTAAACCATACGATATGGTTCGGGAGGGTTAATAATGTTGTACTTAGTGCAATATACAAAGCCCTATTCATGTCTAAACCCTAATATAATACGGAGTGGTCGTTTTCCGCGCTTTGCAGCGACTCCCCCAAATCCGCGGAGACGCCGGCGTTGAAGAAGCGGCTGATGCACCTCGCGTCGGAGCTGTTTTCTATCGACAAGGAGCTTGAGGGGGTGCAGAAGGTGTCGGCAAAGCTGCTGCAGGACGACCCGGGCGAGATGTCGGAGCACGCGAAAAAGTTGGACGATGCGGTCGGCGCGCTGCGTCGGCACGTCATGAAAATGGAGTTTCGAAACACGCCCGCCAACCAAGAGACAGCGGGGCAGTTCTTCAGGTGCCCCCCCTCCTCCTCCAACCCCGTAGGTGTACTGATATGTGTAGTCGCTATGTAATGTAGTTCAACTGCCTACATCAGGTTCAATTCACTGTTGTTATTGTTTGTCTGGCCGCGAATTACTCACAGGTTTTATTATGTTTGAGATTATCGAGTTACTGAATAATTAGATCGGTTTGTTAAATTAGATGTACGCCAGTAATTATGGTGTACTTTACCTGTAGTAAGGAATTGCTTCCATATTTTGTTTTATCTGATTTTGCATTGTTTATAGGTTAATGTTATGGTTTATCTGACCTTCGGTTCTGGTATTGAGGCTACCATATGAAACGAGCCTTCTAACCCCCCCCCCCCTGCTGCGCTTCCTTTTTTCCGAATGTAGAGTCACAAATATGGACAAGTATATGTACGAAGAGGATACCGAAGACAGCAATGATGAGGCGCCGGAGACGTCGTCGGGCGAGGGCGGCAGCGGGGAGAAGAGCCGCTTTGCTGCTGGCGACTCACAAGTGTAGCGCGTAGCTCCTCAGCATATTAGAAGGGAGAAGGGGGTAAAAAAGGGGGAACATGGGTAGTAGTAGGGAGAAAGCGCAGTTTTGTACCTGTTTGTGCAAGCCATTGCACACACGCGTATGCATTTGTACACGTTTGTCTATTTTTTGTTGGTGAGCAGGATGATTAGGTCATCGCTGTAGGGTTTGTTCTCCTGGGATTCATTGAGCAACTCGCGCTGCGCATGGCCGCGCCCATTGTTCGTGCCTAACATCTCGCCTGCATTTTTTAAACACACTAGCAGCTTCATCACCCGCCGGCGAAACGGTTGTAACAGACGGGGCAGCGTCTGGGGGGAGTCGCCTTCAAATGCATTGTGAGCGAGAAAGTGCATGCATGGTGCCAAGTCGCACATCTTAAACCCTACATGATTTCTGTCGCCAAACTATCTCTTTTTCGAAGAGCTGTAGTATTGAGTGTGCTTAATATTCTTAGTGCCAAACAGAAAGGCAGTTTCGCAAATACATTGTTTTCTAACTTTTTGAGATATTGCTCCCACCGCTTCCCGTGTCTGCATCGCAACCGCTGTATAACATGCATGAAGGGGTGTTTTCCCTTCGGGCACTCGTGATGCCTCGGGGTCGTCCCATGTAGGCCAGAAAAAAGATATAGGAAGATAAGGTATTGAGGACTGTATGAGTTTCCCTAATCAGCGCTGCCTGCACCTACTAATATCCTTTTCTGCGGCTTGGGCAGTAAGGAATCCCAGTTGCAGTGCCGTGTTCTTACGGATTGATTAAGGGCGCGATGGAACGACACATATGGAACTGTAGTTGAAAATGTTTGCCGCTCGGCATTGAATACCTCGTCAGTGCGAGTTGTTACCGCTCAGGATGATGTTCAGTGAGTGTTATTTATACGGCTGTCGTCGAGGGCGGCCATAAAACAACATGTAATTAGGTTAATCTCTTGTAGGCTCCTAGATAGGGGAGTAGCGATGGAGAAGGCAGAGTTAAGGACTCGTTGTATCGAACGCATGGTAGACACTACAGCCGCCGTGGGTCTATCTTGTGATCACGGTGTCATTTGGTATTTTTGTGAATTTCGGTGTCTAGTGTAGTATTGGAGGCGGCTGTTCTGTGTGTGTGTGTGTGTGTGTGTGTGTGAGAGAGTTTGAAATGAATTTATTGAAACATCTGGCATGTACTTTAATATCTTATAACTGTCTCATGCCCCTAGGCTGAATGTCGCATGGTCGAATTGTCATATGGGATTAGACAAGTCTCCCTGCTAATATTTCATCTTCTCTAATATCGCCCATATAACATAAAATAAAACAATAGTTTCTTGCAAGTGCAGGCTAAACAGTAACTACAATGCTAATACTAAAAACAAGGAAGCATATCCACCGCGTGTGTGCATTTGTCTATCATGCAAATTGATAATGTCATCGCTAGGTATGCATGATGATGTTGAAAGTAATTCCTAATGTAGATTAGTTACAGAGAGCTAATGTATGCTCTGATAGAAGTCCTTATGTATATGACATCATCTAGAGTGCATGAGCACGATATCACGAACTAGCGTATAGACAGCTAACAGCTATAGCTGAAGTCACTTCTCTTGTCTCAACACCAGCCGTCACCCAAGGCTGGTTATGTAGCGTACCTGTAACCAGCACACCGCAAGTTACAGTATCTTCCTTGTCGCACCGTGCATACCACGTTCAACAAGTTATGGAGCCCTCCACCTGAAGGATACGAGACATGAGTGTCGTCCGGCGCGCAACTTGGAAACTCGCCTGAAGGCAACGCCAAACATTTTTTAAAACATAATGATACTTTACACCTTACTCTCGTTATACTTTTATTTTCCACTTTTTAATTCTGTTCTCCGGAACAGTCCCGCTACCATCGACCCTACTCTAGCCTACCACGGCTATATTCTACTCTACGCCACGACGACCTAGCCAACCACACAAGCGCACTCGCTTGTGTGGACATGGTGCATACATGTCCAAGCTGGAGTTGGGAAGAGGGGAGCATTGTGAGGGTGAATACCCATACACAAGGTGCACGACAACATCAGCCGTAACTTAGAGCAGCAGACGTATACACCTGCCTGTTATTGCCTCGGCTGTCGCGGTGCCCCACACTGGGTGGAGGATACGGAAAAGGTGCATTGAGACACCCCGGGGCATCTGGCCGAGGGGTCGGTGGGCATCAGGCCGTCTTTTTGTATACCACCGTTAGGCACTGTTACCGCTAGTGGATTTTTCCACTGTCCGGTTGGGTACTTGTTTTTTCTTGGAATGGCGCCAAAATCAAAACCGGCGCCTACCGCATCGGCCGCCGACACGACTGCCGACTCCAGTCAGTGCGACACACGTCGGCTGACTCGGCCAGCGACAACATTCGACTGGTTATGGAGCAGCTGCAATTGCTCCACTCTCGAATGGACGACCATGCCCGGACGCTTCTCCGTCGGGAGGCGCTGCGCGACCATCCGGTCGCTATCGACGCGGGGGGGAACCCACCTGTGGACGACCTGTACATGCCTGCTAGCACCTTCGTGCCTGCTCCGACATACGAGCAGTCACCCCATGGCAGCGCCAGTCGTAGGCCCACGATCGACCCGGAATTTGTTGCCATGACCGCAGACTGGGCCACCAACTTCGACGGTGACTCATTTTCTCGGTCGTTTCGCATGGGCGCTCCTCTAATGTGACGGACATGGGAGTTCAAAACTTGGAAGCGCGACTTTCTGTCGTTCTTATCCATTAAGGGAGCCGCACTTATTCCTCACCTGGCTCCGTCCTCCTCTGGCGTCCCCCTGAATCCAGTGGCTCAGCGGTTTGCACACGCTATGCTTGTTCAGTGCTTGTTAATCCATGTACACACGGAATGGCATGAAGGGGGATAGAATCGCCGCTTCCCGGAACGGAGGTGTACGCCTTATCCAAGTACCGCCAAAAATCGGTACCCGATAGGAACATATTGTGTATATGAACCCATCGCATCGCATCGCGACTGAGCGGCGAACACCTATAGCGAACACCTATAGGTGGAGGGCCAAGACTCCCCCGGAGTCTAGCGTACACATGTGTCCATTAGTAGTCCTACGGAGGGATATGTAAACACTCCCCCTTAATGGTCAAACTCCGGCCGGTGCCCTAGTAAACCCCGCGTAAACGCGGAGGGCCCATAACTTGTTAATCCATGTACACACGGAATGGCATGAAGGGGGATAGAATCGCCGCTTCCCAGAACGGAGGTGTACGCCTTATCCAAGTACCGCCAAAAGTCGGTACCCGATAGGAACATATTGTGTATATGAACCCATCGCATCGCATCGCATCGCGACTGAGCGGCGAACACCTATAGCGAACACCCATAGGTGGAGGGCCAAGACTCCCCCGGAGTCTAGCGTACACATGTGTCCATTAGTAGTCCTACGGAGGGATGTATAAACAGTGCTGCCGACAAAACAAACCGGCAGCACAAGCAATCGCGGGCGTTCCTGCTGGACGACCCGACTGCGGGACAGTCGCCTGGGAGATGTTGTGTGAGAGACTGGACGCGCAATCCATCTCACGCACGCTGTCGCTCTTGGACCGCATGATGGTTCGTCACGCTTCTGGTCAGTCTGTCTTTGCGTACGTCCATGCTGTGAAGCAGCACTTTGATGAACTTAACGAGTGCCTACAGTTGAAGGATGTTCTGCTGCAATTCACCCCCACGTGCTCGCCCTGGTCATGATTCGTGGTCTCTCCAACGTTGGGCAATATGGCCATGCCAAGCAGTGTGTCATTAATGCTTTTGACACCGATTCCATTTTGTCGGCTGACAGAGTGATGGGGAGCATCATACACCAGGCACAGAATCTGGACGCCGATGTTTCCGCGAAATCAGACACTGCTGATTCCGGGACTGCAGACAATGCCTTCCTTGCGGATCGAAAACGGCAGGGTGGCCGTGGCATTGGCGGATGGACCGCAGACAAGAAGAAGTCCAAGTTCACGATGAAGTGTGGGGCATGCGGAGACCCAAACCACGTCTGGTCTACTTGTAAGGCGCCATATGTTGATGTCCTCCGCTGGACACTGGCCAAGCGCAAACATATTGCGGAGAAGTACGCCGGCCAGCCACCTCCCACTGCTCACCTCAGCGACCTACCTGTTGACGTGGCGTTTGAGGGAGATGCTGCTGATGGGGACGCCTTGGAGTACGACATGCAGGACGAGTATGACGACACAGAGGTCGGTACATCCTTTGCCTCTGTTGCTTTCGCGTCCGCTACAGCTCTTGTTGCAGATCTGTCTGATTACTGGGTAGTTGACTCTGCTTGCTCTATTAACTTAACGTCATTTTGATCGGATTTTTCGGAATTTCATTCCTCGACCCGCCGCAGCACTGTCGGTGGTGTCGGTGTCACAGTACAGGGCAGTGGAACTGTTCGCATTCCCATTTGCTTGATTTCCGGTCGGACGGTCTTTCGGCGCGTTCATGCTCTCTATACCCCTGATCTGTCCTCTCGGTCTGCGCAACGTATCAGTCGTCTGCTAAGCGTCAGCTGGATGCAAAAACACTCGGGGTGTGAGTTATCTTTCCCCACCAACACTGACTCCGGCATGTTGCTTGTCACCATAGGAATGGGGATGCTAATCCCGTCGGGGAACGGGCTGTACCTCCTCCCGAGGTCGCATGACTGTGCGGGGCTGTCCTCGCACCACGTAGACAACCATAGACAGAAACCTGTCGCGCTTGCTGCTGAGTGTGACGCTGCTTTGTGGCATAGTCGGATGGGCCACCTCAACATGCATAGGCTTCAGGCTCAGCATTCTCATAATACGGTGTCTGTACCTGTTATGCCTAGTTTTGTAAATGATCTCTCTTGTGAGTCTTGCAATTTCGATAAAGCCGCGTCTGCGCCTCAAAATCGCAAAGCATCTCAGAAACCAGCAGCCCCACTTCAGCATCTGTCGTGTGACTTGTGGGGTCCTGTCAGTGTCCCCTCCCCTTACGGTCTGAGGTATTGTCTGCTGGTCATTGACCATCACACGAACTTCATGTGGGTTAGGTTTCTGAAGTCAAAGGATGAGACATGCGCTAAACTGGAGACCATTCTCTTGGACGCGCGGCACACCCATGCCCGGTTCCACTCCCAACAACATGCTTTTGCGCCGTTCCTGAAATTTGACTCGGACTCGGTGTTCGAGGCAGCGAACACACAGCTCATGTGCACGAGATTGGGGTTTAGAACTCAGTTCTCCGCACCGTACGCGCATCACATGCTTGGGAAAGCGGAACGTCCGTGGCGCACTCTGCGTGACTGCGCGTCCTCAATGCTTCACGCGATGTCTGTGCCTAATAGCATGTGGTCATGCGCGATCAGCACAGTGGTCCACCTCCGTAACCGTACATACAGTCGCGATGTTGGTCCATCTAGAGGGGTCCCTATCACCCTTCTTACGGGCGCAGTTCCGGACGCGTCTGTCTTTCGAGTGTTTGGGTGTACGGCATTTGCTAAGGTGCCTGATAGCCTCAAACGGAAACTCGGCTTGAAAGCGTTCCGAGGTGTGATGGTGGGGTACTCACATAACTCACCGGAGTATCGTATCTACAACCCTGCGACCAGGCGCATCACAACGTCTGTGCATGTCAAGTTTGAAGAGACTGTGCCCGGGTTTGGGTCATCCCACCTTGTCGCCTCGTCGATCGATGTGTGTGCCGACGCAGAGGCTCTCCCTGTTGCCCATGCCAGTCACCCACTCACAGATCAGAACATGGACGCATAGGACGTTGTGACTGTGGTTGAGGTCGACAGACCCACTCGCCTTCGCGGCCCGCCCGCTCATTTCGAGGACTACGTTGCCCACGTGTCTACTGTGCCGCGCGTGTGTGTCACTGACTCGTGTGAGACCGACATGTCCGATCACATGGACGACATCTTCCCCCTTCCTGATTTCTCCATGATGGTGGCTCACCCACGCCACAAGTGCTATGAAGGACCAATGGGTGACGTAGCCCTGGTGTCCGCGAGCATCTGTGTTGAACCAACATCCTACAAAGATGCTTTGGTTAGTCCACAGCCGGCGGAGTGGAAGACGGCCATGCAAATGGAATTCGACTCTCAAACGTCTAACCAGACATGGGATCTCGTTCCCCTGCCTGCTGAACGCCGCGTGGTCAACAGCATGTGGGTTTACAAGGCTAAGACAGACGCATGTGGGGCTGTCTCTCGGTACAAGGCACGGTTTGTCGCAAAAGGCTGCAGCCAACGCGAGGGGATTGATTACACGGAGACATTCTCACCCGTCATCCGACTTGCTAGTCTCCGCGTCTTCCTCAGTATCGCCGCGGCTCGTGATCTCGAGATGGGCGGTCTCGACATCGACACGGCGTTCATGTACGCGCCCATAAAAGAGGATGTCTACATCATGCAACCACTTGGGTTCGATGACGGGACCACCAATGCCTGTCACTTGCGACGGTGCATGTACGGCATGAAGCAGTCACCCCGGGAGTTTAATGAGCTGCTTCGCGACTGGCTCGTCTCTCAAGGCTGGCGCCAGCCGATGTCGGACCCGTGTATCTACATTTTTGAGGCAGACGGCGTCTTCGCCATGATTGCCCTCTACGTGGACGATATCCCTGTGGCGTGCAACTACACAGCCCGGCGGGTGGCATTCACCGCTCTGGTGCGCTCCATGTTCGACATCAAGGACCATGGCGATCTGTCTGACATCACGCAAGGCTGTCAAAATTGACGGGTTTATGGTGTATGCTGTTGTGTCGCGGTCACACCTGGCGAGCGCTAGAGATGATCTGTCGGCGGCATGCTATTTGTAACATGCGATAAGTTACCTAATTTTTTTCGAACAGTATACAGTACGACGCAATCCCAGGCGCTGCTGACCCTATGATGAACCTGAATAAAGCCGATTATTTTACCATAGCACCTCAGAGGGCTTTCTTCTAAGCTATGAATCGGCTTAGTCCTGCGTGAGGGTCTCTCAAAAGTAAGTCTCCTTAACGTTTTTAGCTTTCATAGTTGTGAGAATCACGCGAATTTAAAACACTGTGTGGACCATGCGCTCGACATCTCTCGAGTGTGACACAGTTCCGCGTCCGAGCAGACGGTTTTAAACCGCTTCACCCTGGGGCGCGTTCGTGAATAGCCATGGGTGCTGGTGACCATACGAAGGCATTTTTCCTCCCCCCTATGCAGCTGCAGTGGCACGGTTGCTCCGCTGACAAGGCGTCAAGCCATGGCTGCGACGCAACCTCATCCGCCGCCACCGCATCATGCAGCACTTGCAATATGGCTGTGTTCCGGGACGCACTACCGACCGACCTACTTGTCAGAGTACGAGAGGACGTGAACAGGGTATGCCTCCTGTCAGCGAGAGAATATCAGCTCTTGGATAAACGGCCCTTACCGTCGCCGCCGTCGTTGTTGTGTAGTTTAAGACACATCACTATTTAAGTTTCAACAACCACAAGTTATTTCCCGAAGCTTCACTCCGTCCTGGCGATGGGACGGAGTGAGTATAGACTGCTGTCGTTCGTTCCAGGTTCTGGACTCTGAGTACATCCCACCACCCAATCCAAAGTCGCTGACGTTTGGGACCTACTGGTGGAGCGCGTCAACGCGGAATACTGTTAGTCGGAACGCCATCGAGGAGGCTATCGCCCTGATGCGAGACTCTGTTCTTCCGGGAGTGCTGGACGTGGAGGCCATGGCGGGCGCTGAGTGGTGGCTTCAAGACACCGACGGCCAAGACCCACCAAAGGAGTTTCACACCGACTGCGATGTCGAGGTGCGTACTCGTTGGGGCTAAGCATCCCATGGCCGTTTCCTTTTCCGTAAGTTGCTCACGAAGAAGTCGAAACGCCGCAATCCGCCGCCACAGCGAACCAGGACAAGGTGGATTGTTTTATCGTATACACAGTAACGTGCGTAACTAACATCACGAACACCAGCAGTTCAGGGTAAGGCGCGAGGCGCTGTGTTGCGACGTGTTGAATGAAACTCTCTATACTGTTCGTATTCGGTCTGACGGCGTCGTGCTGCTCGTATTCCCGTCGCCGCCGCGTTCACAGGTTTCCGCTGATGGAGCAGGCACGCGACGGCACCCCGCCATGTCTAGCGTCTTCTACCTCGATGCCATCGGCGGTGGGACGGTGGTCGCGGGGCAGGTAAAGGGGGGCGAAGGCGGACTGGAGCCGCCGCTACCGCTCGAAATGGCCGTCGCGTTCCCACATCCAAATCAGCTCCTCGTTTTTGCAGGCGACCTCTTCCATGCAGGTGTGTGCACATATTCCCCCACTCTATCTACCCTGTCCCCCTCCCTGTTTTGCCGTTGTGCAGCATGTCCTATCACTCTTCAAGCACACGATAAGCTGTTTTCTTATCCTCTACCTGACATCCATCGTCAGCATTTCGCCAAACATGCAATAATATGAAGAGGCGAGAGGGGGGATTAGGTTCGGATGGATATGAAACTGACCGCTCACCCCCACTCCTTTCCATCCCCTCGCCAGTCTTGCATCCATGCCAAGGCTTCCCACCTGGTGTAGACCGTCGTGTTCTGTTGGTCAACTGGTGGCCCTCGCGTCCCTCCGGCCCATCAGACATGCCCGCGCCCTTTTGCTTCCAGAGCACCGTCCCTCCCCAGCAGACTGGACATAGCCCCCATCACCCGCCCACCCCCTCTCCCAAGCCGCCTCTCCCCCTGCGATCCATTCAAGTGAGAGAGCCCTTCACCTCGCACCTCGATGAGTGGGCAGCTCAACGGCTACCCGCGGCTCTTCGCGGTTCCGTCGAGGATGGGCTGCCGCTGTTTGTGCGCTACCGGCAACAGCACGACGACGAAAGTAACGCAGAAGTATGGCGTAACCACGAGTGGCCAAACAAACTGGCTGCAAGATGAGCATATGCAAAAGGGAAGGGGCATACAAGCTGAGCATGTGGGCAAGATGAGTGAACGAGAGGGAGCAAAAGAATGCGGTCTAATCGAAAGTCGAACCATGTCGAGTGTCTCCAACGCTGCCCTGGTATGCATGAAGCTACACCCTACAGCAGTCCCCCCAAGTCTACTGCTACATTGATTGCCGTGGCAAGGGATGAAGCGCATGCGGACGGAGTCGCGATGTCTGCAGTCAATCGGGGCTTTTGGGGCGGAATGTGGCAACTATGTGCGACGGTGGCATTGTGCTTGTATGTGAATGATCGAGATTGAGATACTTATGGCATGTTACTTATGCCATGATAGATTGATGCCACATTTGCGATTCATTAAGCAAAATCATTCGGAAACCTTTTGGTTGTGTTTAATTTATTATGAAATGCTTCGTAGACAGACAGAATCGATCGAATCAACATCTTACAATCCTGACGCGCAATTAAACATCAGCCAGTGGTGCCATCTAGACCCCCAGAACCGCCGTCGGCAAATGCAACCGGCTACTTGAGTGCGCAGGAGGAGACTTGCCTCACATTTACTTCATCTCGGCATCTTTAAGCGCAGTCGGAGTTGCAATTCTTCATCAACGCCACTCAGCAGCCACTGATTTATTCATTGTGCCACTTGGTTGAGACACTGTGTCGTCCGACCTCGGCCATCCCATGCGCTCGCAGTGGACGAGGTAGGTATGCTATGGGTCAAGAAAAGTCAGCATCGCGGGAGGCCCACTCGGCAGTGAGCTGCCGGCTCTGCTCCCACACTGACGTAGCGATCGCTTCGCTCCTCCACTCGGGCGACCCCCACAGCGGCACAGCCTTCCCCACAGCTGCCGCAGCGCCGAGGTACATACCTCCATTTACAAAGGGCTCACCTTGAGCTCCGGCATCACGTGTCACCATTGCCACCGGCAGCTGTGCCCCCTCTTGCGGCGTCCTTAGCCCCAGCTTTGCTGCCTATGCAGCATCACTAATTTCAGTATAATGTGGTAATATTTATGAGTCATGTTGCGCTAAGTAGGTATGTGTTTGTGCCAGCGCTCGATGGGGAAGTGGGAGGAGGCGGGGTGAGGGCGCAAGTAAACAAATGTGAGTATCCGAATAAATTGGAAAGTTTGTGACCGGTCAAATACGATATTCATTTGGGTGTATGTTTGTGACGGTGCTTGTATGTGTGTGTGCGCGCTCGTTGATGCCTTTATGGGAGTGTGTGTACAATTACACACATTACACAATCTGTTTAGAATTCATGCGAGAGTGCGCAATTACGTGAGAACGTATGTATGATCCAATGGGTGTGTATTTGGGGGGGGGGGGGGGGGGGGGGGTGGATGTTCTTCAAACTTCAAACAGATTTTGTTCTAATAAAGAGGACAGAGATAGATCAACGACCAAAATGCAGCACCCACTCGCTAGTTTCGCCTGTACACAGAACGTAATGGAGCTCGAAATGGTGATGAAAAGGTATTTCTCTGATTTATACGATGCATATTTAAGGATGCGCTCAATTGTTTTAGACTTCATAATAAAGTGCGGTGATTGTTTGCGCCTCTGTTTCCGATTCGTACCTGCTTGACGACCTGATCCTCGGTCATGCCCAGCCGCTGCCTTGCGCGCGCAGGCTGAGTGTAACGCACAATTTGCGTTGCGCACGGCCCAGGGTCCACCGAGCAGGCCCCCACCCCCGTTCGGCCTGCCCGCCGGGCCAACTCATCCGTCATCAGCACACAGCACGCCTTACTGCAGCAGTAGGCCTGCCGGCGGTCAAACCTGTGCCGCTCCCAGTTGATATCCGTCAACACCTCGGGGGCCACGTCCAGGGCGGCGCTGGAGGTGAGGGTCACAACGGTGCCGCTGCCGCTGGCGGACAATGGCAGGCGTAGCTCCGCGGCCAGCAGGAACCCTGCGAGATGGTTTATGCATGCATGCTGCTCCAGGCCCTATCGGGAGCAGAGATATACGATATTAGCTGTGCTTTGTGTATTTTGGGAATGTGATTGTGGAAGGTGAGGAGAGGGGGGTGGGGGCGGGCTGCTCTCATTTGACTAACTTAAAAGAAACTTAATGCATTTTGCAATTTAATTCAAGTTTCTTAAACGTACATGAAATTCGATTTAGTAGTTTTTCAAAATTACTTTTTCTTGAAAGTATATTATTCAGTATCCGTACTTTGTGATTAATGTTTTCTGTCTCGGTTCCAGCAGGGAAAACGTACATTACCAAAATTATTTTGTGTTAACGGGGGAAGAATGGTTACAAAAACCTGCTTTAGTAGAATGGTGTCAAATGAGCAACACTTCGTCTGAGACTGTAAGTGTTTGGCATTTTTATAGACTGCAAAGCAACATTTCGCAGAATGATTTTCGAGCCCACGACAAGCTTGATGAACGAATTGGGCGCTACTCTATTACCGCTGACAGGTGCAACACAGATGAATCTAATTGGTGAAGAGGGTGGTCATGACCTGATATGTTGCAACGCATTTGAACATTGGTAAACCACCTGGATTGCTCCATCAAGTGGCGGACAGGCGAGGAGACGCGAGGGGGAGAGAGAGGTGACGAGGCAGCACGTACATGGCATAGTGCAGCAGTAGGAAAAGACTACAATGACACGGAGATAGAGAAGTTGTAAGCAAACGAATAGAATGTAGTAAATCAATGAAATTGGTAGTAAAAATTTGTGATGTTTGCCAACCCTCATGCAGATTTCTCTCTTGGAGCTGTATTTGGTATTTTCATCGATTCATGCCCCTGTCGTAATATGATTGGGCATTTCAATCTTGCATTAATAATCCGCTGTCATTTTCTAAATAATGAAGAGTACCTCAGCAGAAATAAGCGGGCCACTCGCGAGTCGGTCGACATTTTATGGTGTCATTGATGAAGTCAGTGTCTAGGGACAAAAGTATGTGTATGTTTATGGAGAAGCACCAGCACAGAGGTACACAGGCGGTCAAGGATGAAGCGGTGGAGGATGATTCAGATATGAACAAGCAGACAAACAAATAAACATCAGGGTAGGCGGAACGTGGTCGACGTATTCTTTTATAGGCCGACAACCGACATGAAACACGGCACCAATAATGATCATCAGGCACAATCATACGATCCATCTTTCTTTATGGAATAAATTAAATATCTAATGATTAACTTCGTTTCGGACAGGGGCGCTGCGATAGTGAACACTTTGCTGCTGATGATATATCGTATATCGCTATCGAGCGTCGGGTCGCCGTGCCGAGCAGCCGAGAGCACCGACGGGGCGCTAAGCGTGCTGGGATCTGTTTTAGAAGTTGGGGGGGGTTCGAAAAACGCGTCGAAGTACCTGAGCTGTCCTCTCGACAGGGATTCCGTCTACCCCCGCACAAAATAGAAGCCCCGAAAGCGCATTCGTCTGACTGCCGACACCGAGGCGGTCTCTCAGCGCGCGGGCGAAGAGCGATACGCCGCGAAGATCGGCCAGCTCCAACGGCGCATCCAATACGAGCGCAGTGGGGGCTTCTGGGTAGAGCGTAGCTAGCCGAGCCTGTTCATGCAGCGCCTGGTTTGTTGTACGGCAGCCAAGGATAACGTCCCAGCCGGCCGCCACTAGGGCTTCCGTCGCAGCGCGGCCGATCCCGCTAGATGCACCCGTCACCAGCACAGATCGCGTACTGTCTCGACCTCCTGCCACACTCCCTTGCGCTTCAAACGGAAGCACCAGCGAAGACAATACGCCGGCAGTGGTGTATTGTAGAACTGTTCGGCGCGTCGGTCGATTACCTAGATGCGCTGGTGGAACAGCCGTCTCGATGTCGTCAGCACGAGACCGGCGACTAGCTCCGGAGCATAATACAGGAAAGGAGCTATGGGCAGTAGAAGCACACCTACAGCAGCCCAATGTAACGGGGATACACCGCGTTAGAATCAAGCCAAAATTTGGCACAATCTAAACCATATGCTGGAGAGGTTTTCCGGCAGTACCATCCACGGGCGGACGGGCCAGGTTAACTAAGGGGAATGAGAATGTCGCATAATCTTGCATGACTACAGCGCTTATTGACATCGCGCCTTGACAAGTGGCTGCTCTCGCACTTACGTGTTGCGGTGCTACAAGCTTTCGTTTGAAAAAAGAAAATCGCTCAGTCAAAGACTTCGCTTCAGAACATACAAGAATTGCTCACTTTGAGAGGGAGGAGATGACACGTACTTATAGTGTATTAAGTGGGACAGACAGTGGTAGAGCTCTCAAGCCTAAACTATTTACGAATAAAAATATGTAGAGAGAGAGAGAGAGAGAGAGAGAGAGAGAGAGAGAGAGAGAGAGAGAGAGAGAGAGAGAGAGAGAGAGAGAGAGAGAGAGAGAGAGAGAGAGAGAGAGAGAGAGAGAGAGAGAGAGAGAGAGAGAGAGAGAGAGAGAGAGAGAGAGAGAGAGAGAGCCCCAACCAGATAAGCGCCAAGTGGATGCCCAAACAAACAACAGCTTGTACTTCTACCTCATTAAGCTTGTATACGTGTCAGCGAATCTCTCACTAAAAGCTGGAGAAACAATTTCAGGCCGGTAAGAAATCGGGGAGTCGGCGTCAGATTCGCCAGGGCTGGTTAGATAAATACCTCAGTCTCTGCGGTGCAGGCCGCCATGCCCTTGCTTGTTGGATATGCCTGTCGGTGGCAGCTGAGGACGAAGAACGGAAGGTGAGGCCCGTGATATCTTGCTCGGTTATGGCAACGGCAGCGGATTTGGCCATCGCAGACGCGGCTGCCGACACGCGGCAGTCCTGGCAGGAACCTCTGGTGGCGCAGTGGATAACTAATTTGAAAATACTCGGCAGAATTTGCTGGCACAAACTCGCAGCCGATCTACGCCTTTGCACCAAATACGCACCCGTTCCCTCTCCACTTGCTTTAACTAATGCCATATACAGAGGGCCCGGTGAAGGCGGTGTTCCGAATCTGTTCGTCCCCCCCTGACCCTCTCAGTTTGTTTAGCGCTTCGCACGGTGTCCCACAGCGCTCACGGGGGGGGTACGGGCGGCGGCGATAATATGTAGTAAATCTATACAGTATCTGCTTTCTGGCTTTCGCTGCTCCAGTATCCTCTTGTCACTCTTGCCCTCTTGTTTCCCCTCCCACTTTCCCTGTCCGTGCTCATCTGGTTCTTCTTGTAAGCAAAAAAAGATCCAGTATCTGTACCCGTAGTGCTGAGTGGAATTCGAACCGGCAAACAAACGCTACTCTACATATAAATCAAATTAATATGCGAATTTGTTAATAATTTGTTTCAAGAATTACGATCGCGACCTTCAAGACGCAAGAAAGCAAACGATTCACCATGGATTATTTTGCCGATCCGTCCTCGCCAGCCTTATTACTGTTTTAGCTGTGTTGGGGCTCACTTATGCCAAAGATGTGGATAACTTACAGAATTTGGTATTGGTGGCCCTAGGGCCACCCTACACGCGATGTGAGAGGGAATTGGGTGGGTGGGTTAATTGGATTTGCGTGAGCGATAGCTCTCGCAAACGGTAGAAGATGGACACACAATCGCTGCTTGTGCGTGTTATAGTGTGCGGACATTTTACTATCCGTGAGCGCGCGCGCTTGAGCAGCTAGGGGAGATGGAGCGTCGGAGGCAACGCATGTTACTGCGTAATTCTAGCCATGCAATTCAAACCTCTATTTACCAATATGACCATTTAATTTGTGTCGGGGCTCACTTATGCCATCTATCGCCGACTGGCCTGCGGCGTTGGGTGGGGCACCGCCAGGGCTCATCAAGCCAAATAGTTGCCAAGCTCCCGGGCTCGGGAGTACTATTGGATCGATGTCATCGAGGACTACGTCCGATTCTCGGGCCCAACCGCCGAAGAACTTTATCTTCCGCATCGGGGTACTAATGTTGTATGCCGTTGTAGATGTACCCTTTCGTAAAGAGTGCGAAGTCCATGCGAAACCGGCCGGCGGTTGTTGTGTATTGCGTGAAGTACAAGTTGTAGCCAAGTTGTGAGGGTGTCCGTTGTCTACTTTGTCGTAGGCTCGTGCAGACTAATGGCCCATCGTTTGTCCTGAATTTTTTCCGGCGAACAACTTGGTACGGGCAGCGTCGAAGTACCTTAGTAGGTTCGTGATGTCCGGGTGCGCAGTGTCCGGCAGTTCACACAAGAGCTTTCGCTCCGTGGAAGTGCCGCGCGGTCCTTTTCTTGTACCGTGGTACAAGACGACTGCGCCGGTTGGTGTACACATCATGTCACTAGACTTGTACTAAACTCCCGCTCCCCCGCGACAATTTTTTTGGAGCAGAATCACCGTCGCCAAACACGATGTAAATAATAGAAGGGTGTCCAAGTGGTCTTGGTTCCAAGTGCTTGTCAGCTTTGTGCGAAGGTCCTAGGCGAGGCGTAGCGATGAGACGAGAATCCGGGGTGGGAGGTACATGCGTGTGCAATTGGGGTGGAGGGAGACATGGGACGCTGCGATACCTCGCTTGACTTTGTTTACCAAGTCGCCTTGCGCTACTGGTTTAGCGCCGTGGTCTTTGAAGGACCCGTTCACCACAAAAAAGGTAAGGCTGCAAACTCATGGCCTTTACAATGCCTCGTTCCCCGATACATGCAATGTAGCGTGCCATGGTAGCAGTTGTAGCGGCCAATGGGGGTAGGCCTCGTTCCTCGCAAAACTCGAAGTACGGTTTTATCGCGATGTTGTACGTGTCGGACGTGCTCTTTGCCCATGTTGCGGTCAGTAATTCGAGCGTTTTTGCTCCTAGGCTGTCCGTTCCCAATAGACGTTGCATGTAGGGGCGCATCGAGTCGGCCCACGGGTTGTTGCAACTCGCAATTTCGATCTTGTAGCGGGACTTGGCTGCACGTGATAGGTGGGCTTGGATTGCTTTTCTGATATGTCGTGTGTTGAACATGGTCAAGGGGGCGCTCATTGCTCCCTTGCGGAGGTACATCCATGCCGGAAGGGAATCCGGAAGACAATGACGGGGCAGTGAGGTTTTCCGATTGTACCGCGTCCGTGCCGCCTCCCGGGACAGAACAAGTGAGCACGGGCAAGTAGGACTGTCTCGTGCTACGCCAAATCGGCAAGTATTTTTTGCCACGCTTTTCCTTGCCATCGGGGGGCGACCATTGTGGCTTTTGCGCCGCTTTGCCGTAGTTTCTGAGCGAGGTCGGGCAGGAGAGGCCACGGGGGGTTGCACCAATTGTTTTCGTCTCGACAGTTTGTGTCGGAGAGGTGTAGTGCGTCCACCGCCTCGCACGACGGGTCGAGCCAATTTGCGTTGTAGCGGGGTAGTAGTGTGTTGAGGGCCGACGCGAAGCGGTGAATCGTGTGGCGGCCAAAATGGTTGTCCATCTTATGAAATAGTGCTCGGTCTAGCTGCCGGTCGTCGTTGTCTAGGTGGCGGCTGAGCTTGTCTGCCCACGTTTTGGCCGCTGATTTGATGTACCTGGGTCTGATGTGGATGTTGTTGTTGTCCATCAGGAACCATAGTTGGCGTAGCTCGGCCAGCCAAGACGTAGCACACGGCCTAGTTGTCTTCGTGGAGGAGAACGTTGCGGCCATCAAGATGTGGCAGAAAACTGAGGACGGCGAGGCGGACGGTCGCCTTCATTTTTTTCAGGTGATGTGTTGGTGCTCGTCTTGAATTCCCTAGAAGGCGCGTGCTTCGAGTCTGCCGTTGAGGACCATAGCATGAACTATCGCAGTGGATGTAGGCTGTCTCGACTGGGCGGCAGATTTTCTTGCCGTTGGCTTGACTAGGAGCATGTGTCCACCACTGCAAGTCGCGACGGAGCTGCGGGGTGAGGCGTATTCGGCCTCCCCACTTGTCGCCAAGGACGGAGTACAACTCGCGGCGGAAGAATTGTGCAACCGGGATAGCGAGAAACATGTATTGCGCCTGACCCGCGAACGACTGGAGTTCCTTTACGGTTAGCCATTTGCATGTTCGAGTAGCGCGTTGTAGGAGGGTTCGGGCTTGCTTTGCAAGCTTGTGAAGTTTTGCGGCAGGTGCGAAAAATAACCGGTTGCCGTGTCGATGTCGATGCCCTGGTGGTGTCCCGTATGGGTCGGCTCCGACAAAACCCTTGGTGGGGTGGCGGAGTAGGCCAATATTTTCTAGAAGGCGGCCGACGCGGTGGCGGAGGGCCAGAGCGAGCTCCTGGGTCGCAGCGAAGAGGAGGAAGTCGTCGACGTAAGGTAAGATCTTGGCGCCCCTCTAGCGTGTGTGACGGAGGTAACGCTTGCTGGGAATGTTACCGTCGAAGTACGTAGGCCTGCCGTGCCGTGTCGTAAATCCGCCGGGGTCGGGTTGGCGAAGGTGTCTCACGAGTCACGAATGTATCCGTGAAAGCGCAGAAGCGGTAGGGGCTTGGCGACCGGCCCATCGGTAGGCCAGCTAGTCGGTAAAGTTGCCAGCGAACGTTGATTGTATAAAGTCGCGTTGATGTGAAACGATTCCCACAGCGTAAAGCCCGTTTTTTAGGTCGAAGGAGACCATGCAGTCGCATTTTCTCGCTAGGTGTCGAACGCCTAGCAATGATTACATCCGGAGCCATTTTCGGACACATCAGTTGTTTTGATGCCGCAAGTCGACGATAAATCTCCACTAATATGTGCCGGGGCTTGGCGACTAAAAAGAGTATGGACACGTACTAGCTGGAAGTGGTGGGCTCCCATGCTCCAGTCGCTACGAAGTAGGGACTAGGTAGCGTCTAGGGGGGAGACACCTAGGGGGTAGCGTCTAGGAGGGAGATACCTTGGTTGAACGGGGGTGGGGGTCGGTTGTTTAGAAAGGAAACCGTGACGCCCTCCCGGATCTATTTCAAGACTTGTCGACTCGCGCCGATATCTTTCCAGGCTTGCCAATTTCGCCGCACGCGATGACGCATGTAGTTGGGATATGGTGTGCAGGAATCGGCGCGGCGGGTTACCCCATCATTCATCCTTGTCTGCCTCGGTCTTCTTGTGTGCCTTGTCGCTAGGGGGTAGGGGGCGGCCTCCCGCGCGATCCTTAGGCTTGGCCTTTCTCTTGTCCGGCATGTCCGGCTTGTCGATGGGCTTGTCCGGTCTGTTTGGTCAAAGCTTGCTGGCCTTGAGCTGCGCAGCAACTTGTGCTTTTGCAGCGATTGTGAATCTGACCTCGAGTCGTTTGTCTTCCGGGGCGGAGAGGAGTCCGTCGACAACGTTGCCTCCGCGGTCGGCCGCGATGGTGTCGAAGCAACGGGTGTAGACGAGGCGCTCGGCGACTCGTTCTTCCCCGGTGGGTATCTTCTTGGCCTTGAGGCGTATGATGTAGGTGAGTCGCGCTTCCGTCGTTGAGGCCACTGCTTGATGTCTACGTATCGCTGCGTTGATGCGCGCGTATGCGTAGGCCTTCTCATCCGGGGTAGAGGTGTCCGAGCGAATCGTTTCCAATGCAGTCGTGAGTGCCGCGTTAGCGGCGGACATGAACAAACCATAGCAGAGAAGATGGCGAGATTCGTCGCGCGAGGAAATTCTAGCGGTCTCCGTAAAACAATTGTCGGCCTCGTCGTGTCGAGGGTTACTCAGGGAGGTGGATGTTATGCCGATGGGGGATAGACACTCCGCGAACGTACGGGAAGCGTAGTCTGTCCACTTTGGAGGTCCTTGGTGCACTATGGACAACCCGCTAGAGTACATCGACCAATTGGGTCGATGTACTCGAGAGACGTGTCGTCACTTTCAACTAGTTGGGCGTCGTGCCGGAGTCGTCCACCCGCAGTTCGGTCGACGTCGGCTGTGGGGTTGGCTGCACTAGTTGGTTTTGTTGGCGCGGTTGCGATGGATAGAGTTTCGACCTAGGCTACTAAATGTTGTACAATATTTGTCAACAATTGAAGGTGGTATGGTTGCTGCTCCGGCGCGTCACCATGCGCAACGGGGTAGAGGTCGTTAGGCAAAACTAGGCGGTCCGCCATTTGATCTCTGGGAGCGTGTTATCGTGCTTCGTGCAAGTAACTCAAGTGATCGACACCTTGCGTGGCTAGCAAGAGCCACGATACCGTTTGCGTGAGCGATAGCTCTCGCGAAAGGCATAAGATGGACACACAATCGTTGCTTGGGCGTCATATAGTGTGCGGATATTCTACTATCCGTGAGCGCGCGTCTGCACCGTAAGGGGAGATAAAGCATCAGAGGCAAATGTGGCGAGTACAGTCATGCAACAATACATTGCAAAATATTGTACAAGTACTCGTTACTAATTCTAATTCGTGCTTTTCCATCGGAAGGACGTACAACGTGGGTACGTCGCTACTGCAATATTAGCAAGAGTTTTTATGCGTATTGTACGACCAGTACCTCCCGGTACGTACATATATGCACAGTTAATCTAACTAGCCAGATGACGCGCCAAGCGAGGTTTCTTATGCACAATGTGATTCCCCATGCTAGACGAGCCGCGTCGCTAGATTGTTGACGACGGTTGGAAAGCCCTAACGCCTTACACGTAAGCGAGTGTGAGCAGGCGTAAGCTATCTCGGCGGAAAGCTATTTAAGCCCAGTTAAGTAGAGGGAGGTGACAGAATCATTTAAACAATTCATGTGTTGAATTACAATATATACTGCTAAAGTACAAGAAGTGAGACATCTTCTCATCTTTTCCCATTTGCACCGCCACTCAGCAATTAAGTAGTGACAAAACAGATTTGTGCTAGCAATTAGCTTTGGAAGGCTAACCGCCACACAACGCATATTACTGCGTAATTCTAGCCATGTAGTTCAAACCTCTATATTGCCAATATGACCAATTACGAGTCCAAGTCGCTTTGAGAGGATAGACTACATGGAATGATCAATACATGTACACCATAAACAATGGGTATATAAACACATTGATATCGCTCCATAACATTCCTAGCCAGTCGTGCTTTTGACGATACTCACCAAAAGCACACTCTCATTACATTAAAGCACGACATGATAGGAATGATGTGGTGCAACATCCATGTGATATATAAAAAAAATCTTACAAGAAAAAGCAGCGGAAATCACAAAGCAAAAAGAATAAGGGAGGCAAAAACCTGAACCCGCGGAACAAGAAGGCATGCCACAGCGTCAGTGTTGCGAGACATAGTTTGTGTGGTAGTCAAGTTGCTACACGACAATGTTGGTCAAGTAGCATCGTCATAGTACGGCTGTGACTCAGCACTATAAGATGATAAGCTAATCATCAATAGAGAGGATTAGGTTGCTGATGGTGGCAAGTTGCTGAGCGTTAGACATCATCCAAAGGCTCAAAATATACGTTGGCGTGTGCTCACCACAAGGTGAGTGCGTGTCCTTTGATAGGCAAGTGCTCGGCAGTTGCTCAGGGTGAGATGACATGCAGTGTCACTCACCGAGTGTAAGTATTCCTTATCGCCCCCTCAACTATGACAAGTCATGGGCCCTCAAGCTGCTAGTTGTTGGAGTCACTTGTCTTGACTTGAACCTAGAGCTTGCTTTTCAAAGAGTGGTAGATCTTTGTGGTGTCGCACGATACATGAGGTGCGGCTAGCTCACAACGTGTCTGGCTCTTGCTTGTGTTTGTAGCTTTACTTCGATACCATGCTGGTAGCGACTTGTTTGTGTCGCTTGGAGCCTTGAACCCCCGAACGCCGACTCGTGTGACGTGAAGATCGGCTTGCTTTCCTTTGTTATATCTTGGCGCTTTCTGGAATTTTATTCGCTTCCGGAGCTTGTCACCCGCCACTTTTTTCTCTCGTGAAAGCCTATAGTGGCCCGGCTGATTTTTTGGAAAGGCATCTTACACAAGTGACTCTTGCACTCTTGTACGACATCATTTGACCGACCTGTTGAGACTCGTTTCTGATTGTCTTGGCTGTATAGAGTCCGGGAGCACATATGCGTCTTCGGTCAGCCCTTTCTCGTCTCCTTTTATGAGCCGTGTTGCCCGCCTATAGACCGGTACTTGGTGCTTGTCGTGGTGGTTTTTTTCCTGATTTTCTGGTTCTCTTGAAAGCGCATCCGACGCACTTGATATGGACTCCGTAAAACTACCGAAGTTCAGTGGGGAGAGATGATACTTTGATGTGTGGAAGAAACGTTTCCGTGCATTTGGCTTGATGCAAACGTGGGCTCCGGCTTTGTCGTCGGATGGTGCCGCTTCCTCTCAACAACACGTCGACATATACTCCACATTGATTCTTGCACTGCCGGAGGACGATCTTTCCATTATCGAGAATGTTAGCGAGGATGGCAAGACACGCAGCCACACTGCACGGACCGCGTTAGTCAACTATTACGAGAAATATGGTATTTACCGGTGTACGGAACTATTGCATGACTTGGAGACGCCTCAAGCGGACGGCGAGAGCGGCATTCAATACATGAACCGGTTAGCTCGACTGCAACGACAGCTTGCCTGAGTTGGGGACGTCGTCCACGACCGGCGTATCATCATGTACTTGGTGAAGGGCTTGCGCAGCGAATACCACTCCATCACCGACACGTGGGACGTACACAACCTCAGCATGGATACCGTCAAGCGTGATCTTCGTCAAAAGGACATACGCATCGAGAGTTGTGCGCAATCACATACAATGGAGCCTCCAACGCCTACGGCTTTTGTAGCATCTCATGATGACGCAACGACTGATATTATGAAGCGGCAAGTCTCCGAGCTCCAAGACCAACTGAAATCTCTTCAAGGAGCTGCGATTACTCGTCGTGCCTCATATGCAGAGGCGCAGCGAGGGTTTTTCGTGGTGTTTGCTATGGCTGTGGTAAGAAGGGCCATTGCAGGTCCGAGTGCCCGGACGACAACACCGGAGGTAACTCTGCGCAGGTGGACTCCCCGGTGGCTTTTCCGACGGTCATGGACGTGACGGCCACCCTTGCGAGGCCATTCTCCGAGGCTCGACACATGTTCGAGCGCGATGCAGAAACGTGAATATGGGTGGCCAAAAGCGGCGCTAGCCATCACATGAGTAGTGTGCGCCGTGACTGTTGTGAGTATCGAGCGCTCACCGACCGGCTGTGGGTGCAGGGTATCAGCGCCCGCGCTGTTGGCGTGGGCTCGGTCCGCATCATTGTGAAGGCTGACGAAGGAGAGGAGATTCCTGCCATGCTGAAGAATGTGCTCCACGTTCTTGAGCTATCCCGTCGCGCGTCGTGGTCTTGCAATAGGTTTTACAGCCTCACCCAAGCTCGGCGACAAGGTCATTGTGTGGTGTTAGTTGATCCCGTGGACCACCTTCGTCTTCATGCCGGTCATGGTGGTGGCGTGGTGGTTCCGTTGGAGCGCGCGCATTTGTTGGTGTGGTTGCCGGCGCGGGTTGCTTCGTCGAATCCTACCACTTCGATCGCCACTGCGCCATTGCAAAAACGGTTGTGGTATTCCCGAGTCGGTCACCTTGGCGAGTCGCAATTGGACGGGCTCTTGGCCACTCAGGTGGCGGGTGTGACGTTTTCTGCGTCGGAGAAGGTGGGCTTTTGTGACACATGTGCCGCACTATGAATGATGATGCGACGGACGCGCAAATATAGTGCATAGACGACGGAGGGAGGAGGTGTTGGGCATGCCGCTGCGGGGGAAACGCACGAAATTGCGTATGTAACTTGCCACCGATATGCGCACAACCCAAGGGCAAGCCGCTTTCGGCCACAATGTTCAAACGATCATAACTTCTCAAATATGTCAAAACTTTTTTCAACAGGTACCGTTGCACGCGTCTTTTCAATGTGCGTCGAACGCACATACTCCGGAGTTCAAACACCCACAAATTCATTTTCTGTGAATTATTGATAGTTACGAATTATTCCGGCAAAGTTGACTAGCTGAGCCGCAGCGCCGAGCAACACCCATCGAATTCGGCTTACCTCGTGAGGCGATTTGCGCTGGGTTTGTCGATATATGTTTACCAATTCTTCATTCCAACTGATTTCCGAGCCTAATGCCCGACGTGTGCCACGCGTGGGGCGGGTGTGGTTGGCACAAGCACATACCCAACCATTCCAAACACCGCCGTCAACGTGATGCGTCCCCAACTGCCAAGTTGGACCTCGCCCCTCCCCTAAGCCACCCGCCCTCGCATGTTAACAACGTGCAGTGTTTATCCAAACCTGCGTCATGTGCGCTTTTGCTCGCTTGCTTTCCAAAAACATCACCCGTGCATGCGGCGTGAACTTCCGTGCTCTATTCACACACCCGCAAACCAAACCTCGCGCATTGAACCCTCCAAAAAGCCCCCAAAAATACGGTTATATGTGGAACACTGAGTGATATGCAGATTGTTATGAGCGCTTGAGCAATGCCCAGGCGTGGCGCTCATAACGACGTGTGTAGTTCATACAATTTCCCGGGAATTTATGGGCTTAATTCGACGAACTCCACCGGCAACATCCGCTTTAAGTTGAGTTCTATTAACAACCCCGGATGACTACGGCTTAGTGCTTGCTTCTCGGCCCTCCTACAATTGGGTGGTACTCGGGTATCGTCGTGCTTGACGTGGTGAGAGGGCAACGTGTTCTTGACTAGCTTGTGCTTAAAATAATGCATGTCCGGACTTTTGTGGAGGAGTGTAGCCTTTCCTATCGGTGAGAGGTTTGCTCACTTAACCGTCTCCCGACCACCATCCCCACAAGTTTGGATGGCCGACACACCCCTAACTGTCTCCAAATCTTTTACACATGGGGTCTCGATTGTCGCTTGATCGAAGCTGCCGGGTTCGCCAACCTCATACTCCCTACAACGAATGAGCTCGCTATAGCGATGACGGAATCCATCGCCCACGACATTGCTACTCAGCAAGGCCAACAACACATGACTACCCTATCCAAGCAACTCATTGTTGTGGGAGTCGACCTATCGTCCTACACCCAAGAGATCAAGCTAACGACTGAAGACCATGCCGAGGGCACATGCGCCCTATCCCTACGAAACGAGGGCTCTAATTTCACCGACAACAGCAAGATCGTCCTCAACCTCTCCTCCCCTCTTTCCCTTCTCTATTCTACCTCGCGAAAAAATATCATGATCCACCGCATGATGCCCGACCCCGTCATTCTCCTCTTTTTGCGCGTCTTCTAGCTCCCCACCCCGGAGGAGGAAGAAATTGCACCCGAGAAACCCACACCACATACCACCGCTGCTCTAAACCGCATTGATCTTGCTAATCAAGCTACGCCGGAAGCCACCTAGGCCTCAAGTGGACGCCCCGCCCGCAAAGTCACCCGACCCAGCCACCTATTACCTATTCACGCCACAACGGCACGCCACAAAATTGGTTTCGCCTCGCTCTCTCTCGACGTGCACGGCGAGGTGGAGGAGTGTATATCGCCCCAAACCCAGTGTATGTATATCGCCCCAAACCCAGTGTATGTATATCGCCCCAACCCCATTGTATGTATATCGCCCCAGCTCCTGTCCTAGTGTATGACACCTTGAATGTTTGTCGCGTGGACGAAATTGCACACGCTCGCCCACGCTCAATGAGACAACGACAGGTACACAAACACAAACACACACACACCAGCATTTTGGCTAAGCACGTCATGCGCCTGATACCAACAACGTCGATTCGTTTCTGACAAATTGTTATAATCGTAACGAGTATATTTTTCCAGGCTGTACTCTGCCCACCACACAGCCGTTCTGCCGTCCCCGCTCGAGTTGGCCTTCGCTTCGGGGTGTTGGATATGACTGACAAGCACTCTGGTAGTCCAGCACCCGCAAACAACGAGGATAATATGCATCGGCAGTACATAGTACTCTCGCCGTGTTTGTGGCATTCAAATCCAATGGTTCGCCTCCGCAATAGCAATTCGTGGGGCTCTTTCGCCCAGGAAAAACGCAACAATCGTTAAGCTCTAGCTACGTGCGGCTTGAAAATAACCCAAAAGCAATATTGCTGAAACCCTAAACCGCTTGTGAAATTTGAGAATGGCGCTGCAATTCCTGAAGCAGCTGCCAGCGATGATATTGGTTTCTGAACATTTCCATTTTTTCTACCCGGGTCGCGAAAGACCTTTCGCTTACTGTTCGCTATGCCTGAAACCCACGCATCATCTATCTACAGGCGATCCCAAATTGAAGGGGACCATATAAACCGACGGCTCACGATAAAGGTGCCTCTCCCCAGCAATCGAAATTCCAGGTTCCATGGCCTATTCTCTGACAA
The DNA here is from genome assembly GCA_026401115.1 of Tetraselmis chui. Classification (NCBI taxonomy): domain Eukaryota; kingdom Viridiplantae; phylum Chlorophyta; class Chlorodendrophyceae; order Chlorodendrales; family Chlorodendraceae; genus Tetraselmis; species Tetraselmis chui. The sequence continues at coordinate 82,636 of JAPMLY010000095.1, forward strand.
CCAACGTGTGCCTCGTACAGACCCTACCGCGTCTTAAACCACGACACGCGTTGTCGCTACTTAATCTCCTTCCGGGCAAGCCGGCCAAAAAAGTAGCAGCTACAAAACTAGGTTTTTCACCCGTTCTGACTCCACTCTCCAACAAAGACGTCTGCGGTTCATTCCCTTGCCTATTCTATGTACATATTGCCACCCCACTTCCCCGGCTGAACTAAACGTCGGCATATTAAGACTTTTCTTGTGCATGGATCGGTTTATTCGGATTTCACTACGGTCGGACGTGGCACGGGCAGACAGACCCCGCAAGGCAACGAGAAGCTGTACAGTTGGCCAGTAAATGTTATTCTTTTAAAGGAGAGGAGATGCTGACTGACGACTGACATCCTCCCGCTAAGGTGTAGTTGGTATGTTCTAATCATATTTTGTACAGATAATGTACTTAGTTGCCGGGCACGAACTTGGTGGCCATCGCGAAGCCGTTCGCGCCGGAGGGGTCGGCGATGTGCTCCGCCCAGTTCTCCACGGGCCCCTTGCCCGTCACGATAGCCTGCACGAAGAAGCCGAACATCGAGAACATCGCCAGCCGCCCGTTCTTGATCTCCTTCACCTTCAGCTCCGCGAAGGTGTCGGGGTCGTCGGCCAGGCCCAGGGGGTCGAAGGACTCGCCGGGGTACAGCGGGTCCAGCCCCTCGCCGGCGGGGCCGCCGTTCACGCGGTACCCCTCGATCAGCCCCATCAGCAGCACCTGGGTGAACAGGATCGCCAGGATCGACTGCGCGTGGATCAGGCTGGAGTTGCCCAGGTAGTCCAGCCCGCCCTCGGAGAAGATCTGCGCGCCGGCCTTGAACCACACAGCCTCGCCGAACTCAACGCCGCCGTACTTGGACAGCAGCTCGGGGGTGACGCAGCCCAGGGCGCCCAGCATCGCCCACCGGGCGTGGATCAGCTCCAGCTCGCGGTAGCGGCGGAAGGTCTCGGGGTCGGAGGACAGACCGGCGGTGTCCCAGCCATAGTCGCCGGGGAACTCGCCGGTGAGGTAGGAGGGGGTGGAGCCGGAGTAGGGGCCGAGCCACTTGGCGCGGTCGGGGCCGTAGAACTCGACGGCAGCGCGGGTGACCTGCTTGGAGCCGCGGGTGGCGACGGCAGACTGGCCGGCCACGGTGGCGGCGAAGGAGCGGGCGGCGATAGCAGCCATGTTGAAGTTACTGAAGATTGGGTAGGGGAAGAGGAAGTGGCGGGTGGTGGGGGAGGAAGAGTTAGCGGAGAGGTGTGTGTCGCTGGCTATAAGTAGTGATTCTCGGTTGCTTCCCAAGCACTGACTGTTGCGCGCCGATTGCTCCGCCGATCAGACAATCAGATTCGCTGTTTAAACAATTTAATGTATTAGCTTCATCGTCACGTGCATTTCGCGTGCAAAACAGAGGATCTTGAGAGATATTTTCCGAATCATTTTCGATTTCGGGGTCCTAGGGCACCTGTACCGCCCTATGTATGCAGTTCTCTTCTAGGTTATTACACCCGTGATGAACAATGATCAATTCCTGGCGCAAAATACCCGTACCTGGGTGGTTTCTTTTCCTTGCCAAATCTTGGATTGCCACTCTGTACAAATATACGCCAGCTAGGAACCAAACAGCTGCTGCGATTTGCTCAGAACATATGAATCGCTCTCAAGATTGCCCGCGCATGCGAAGCACACTCAATCCAAGATATTTTTCAAAAATTTGACACCCGTACCTTACCAAAGCGAATCGGATCGTCGCTGGAATCGACGCAACGCTCTACAACCTTTCCATATCCGCCCTGCCGATGAATATATAAGGTCAGCACAACCACAACCGAGGTCATAGAGCCTTCAACTTTCCGCACTGACCTTCCTCCGTGTACAAGCTGCCTTACTAGTCGTCTTTCATCATGGCCGCCATCGCCGCCCGCTCCTTCGCCGCCACCGTGGCCGGCCAGTCTGCCGTCGCCACCCGCGGCTCCAAGCAGGTCACCCGCGCTGCCGTCGAGTTCTACGGCCCCGACCGCGCCAAGTGGCTCGGCCCCTACTCCGGCTCCACCCCCTCCTACCTCACCGGCGAGTTCCCCGGCGACTATGGCTGGGACACCGCCGGTCTGTCCTCCGACCCCGAGACCTTCCGCCGCTACCGCGAGCTGGAGCTGATCCACGCCCGGTGGGCGATGCTGGGCGCCCTGGGCTGCGTCACCCCCGAGCTGCTGTCCAAGTACGGCGGTGTTGAGTTCGGCGAGGCTGTGTGGTTCAAGGCCGGCGCGCAGATCTTCTCCGAGGGCGGGCTGGATTACCTGGGCAACTCCAGCCTGATCCACGCGCAGTCGATCCTGGCGATCCTGTTCACCCAGGTGCTGCTGATGGGGCTGATCGAGGGGTACCGCGTGAACGGCGGCCCCGCCGGCGAGGGGCTGGACCCGCTGTACCCCGGCGAGTCCTTCGACCCCCTGGGCCTGGCTGACGACCCCGACACCTTCGCGGAGCTGAAGGTGAAGGAGATCAAGAACGGGCGGCTGGCGATGTTCTCGATGTTTGGCTTCTTCGTGCAGGCCATCGTGACGGGTAAGGGGCCCGTGGAGAACTGGGCGGAGCACATCGCCGACCCCTCCGGCGCGAACGGCTTCGCGATGGCCACCAAGTTCGTGCCCGGCAACTAAGTATTAGCTATATTTGAAACAGCACCACATACCATTGAAGAATTTCGAAATCACCAATAATACGAAAGGCAGTGATTCAGCCAGGTTACTGCCTCCTCTACTTTTAAGAATAAAACTTGACTGGCGGAAATAACGTTGAACCCAGGTGCATTACCTTTGTATACAGCCACCTGCATCCCTCACTCAACACTATAATGTCAACACGGGTTCTATATATCGTTACCTACGCTCCGGGCTCCAGATCTCACCTTCGGCAACAGAAGCCGCTTAAGAGTTTTCTTCGCTGCGGCAGCGAACTCGCAGGACAGGGGAAATATATCAACGGAACACATGCTTTCTTAGCTTTAGATGGTTACACTCTGATGTTTCTCGATTCCGTCTCTCAGCAGTATATCTTCTGCTTATGGATTATGAACTGGCCCTCACACCCTGCTGAGCTTATTGTATGAAAGCAACGAACTACGACACACGTACGCACCTGGATAGTGCTGGATGACTGCGACTTGTAATAGTTCAAAGAAAGCAGATTCGCATGACAAAATGCATTTCGAACCCTATTAAAACGATCGCATGTGTGTCGCTCCGGGGGTGCCTTATTATTATCCAACACTCCCGCAGTATCACCCTTACGTCCTTTTCTATTGGCATCAGCAGACGGTGTGGGGCCACTCTGCGACCAGTTAAACGGCGCTTTCGTCAGCGTCATGCCAGCCTTCCTCCTGAGAGGCTCAGCCGACCCATATGTTTGGGAATTCTCAGCTGTGCCCCACCCCATCAAGTCGTCGTATACTTCGTTGGAATCTACCAGTCCACCTGCACTGAAAATCCCAGCGGCGAGGCCCGAGAAGATAAAACCCGAAGTGCAGGCAACAAAGGAATATATTTCCGCAGTCGAAGCGAAGTTAACATCGCGGCTCTTTTACTGCAAGATCATTATCACCCGAAGATGTATATATAGCTAAGCGCCCCCCCCCGCCAGAATTCCGTCTGTTTGGGTTTATATTTTTTTTCACACCCCATCAGCCCGTGCAGAGTGTAGACCCGCCCATGCATGGCTCGTAACATATGTGCGCCTAACGGTGTGGGCAGAGCTTTCTGTGTGGGCAGCGTGGATTTCAACCTCATCAAATGGTATTGAGCCCTTTTGGGAAGTGGTCAAGCCCCGCAGAAAACGAAGGGGGTGGCGGCATGACAGGGTTTAATTTGACAGAGGGGCCCACCTTTCACGATACCTAAGGGGTGTGAGCTGTGAAGGCATGTCATGCATTTTGCCTGGCCCTACTACTGGAATTATGCGCCGTTCCTGTTGTTGTTTTGGCTTTATCACATGTTCGCGTGCTCTGCCATTCCTAACGCACATCCGGGCATCATACTTCGGCCCTTACGACTCTGGGCTTCGGGTGGCGCAGCAGCAAAACCATGTTGATCTGTAGAGAATCGAACACGTCCACATTGTTAGGTAGGTGATTCGGCATGCTCCGGGTGGGGCAATGACGGTATTTTCAAGGTCGTCCCCCTAAGGGAAGAGAAATATTAGTTGCAAGTGCAATTCGCTCACCTATCATCTCGCATCACGCTCAGAGACGAGATCACCAAGGTCCCCAAAGTGACGGACATTCTATGAATAATAATGTCTGTAGCCGGCTTTAGATGTTCCTGTATGTGTGCTTGATAACATCCCACGCAACCACGTATGTTTCGTCAAGAGGTATTGCCCAGAAACCAAGTGCGTTATCTACAGAATAGTCGCATCATGCCTACTGCCGGTGGGTGGTGGCACCTCTTCCTACTTGACTGAATGCAACTCGTCAAGTTGATTTATAAACTGAATTGATTGGCATTTACGCATCATCCATCAGAGAGAAGGATAGCCATTACAAGAAATGGAGACAATGAATGGAGACCCCCAAAACTAAAGATGTCACCCAAAAAGAAGTAATGAAATGTTCGTTGTTTCAGGATATCATAAAAAAACTTTCAAGAGACGCGGGAAAATGGGTTTTGGTATCGCTACTTGGTAGGAGACAGGCTCTAGAGAATGTGTGACCTCCCTAAAAACATGTTCATGCAGAATGCAGCGAGAGGTCATACAACCTGAATCGCTCTTGCCGGTCGTGGCCTTGACTGAGCGGTGCTCGCAGCCTGCCTTGTCTACGATTACCTGCCTGGGTAAATTTGCTCAGCTGCCCTCTTTTCACAGAGTATAAATTGGTGTCCAGGTGGTTAAGGTACGCAGGCGAAACACGATCGCCGTAGCTGGCCGCCTTGCGAATAGTGGGTACAGCGATTGCATCCAAAGATGCTGCATTTACGCGCATGCCGTGGGTGTCCTCCATGTCAACAGTTACAAGAGGCAATGTGCACCAAGAATAGCGGAGGACATACCTCAGCTCCTTGCCTGAGCTATGACGATCAGATTGACCTGTATTCCTTGAATGTATATTATGCTTTGACAGACGCGCCATTCGCTTGTGGAGGAAAAGAGAGCTGCTGCGTCACTAAACAGTCACACGGACATAACATAATTCTTTGTGTCCTGAGTCTGCTGGGTTTGTAGTGTCGACAAATTAGCTGCGTATCCGGAGAATATTGCACACTAAGTGTATTCTCTCTAAAGATGTGTTGCAAACTTGCAAACACTAGTTCTTGAAATGCAAAGCTGTCTTACCGAAATTGGTCTGATTTTGTGCAGTGGAAATCATCGGAACACATTCGATACATGACAGCGTCAATGCTCAGCAGCCCATCATGCAACGTCACCGTGTCGGCACTGCTGTCCTTCAGAAAGCCAGTCAAGTTTTATTGTTTAAAACGGAAAGAAATGCCGACTGACAGACTCGCATCCCTTAGTCGCTACTTGTCTACACTGTGCCATAGTCATATGATGCACGCGTTAATGGTACTGCTACAGCTGTACAGATAATGTACTTAGTTGCCGGGCACGAACTTGGTGGCCATCGCGAAGCCGTTCGCGCCGGAGGGGTCGGCGATGTGCTCCGCCCAGTTCTCCACGGGCCCCTTGCCCGTCACGATGGCCTGCACGAAGAAGCCAAACATCGAGAACATCGCCAGCCGTCCGTTCTTGATCTCCTTCACCTTCAGCTCCGCGAAGGTGTCGGGGTCGTCAGCCAGGCCCAGGGGGTCGAAGGACTCGCCGGGGTACAGCGGGTCCAGCCCCTCGCCGGCGGGGCCGCCGTTCACGCGGTACCCCTCGATCAGCCCCATCAGCAGCACCTGGGTGAACAGGATCGCCAGGATCGACTGCGCGTGGATCAGGCTGGAGTTGCCCAGGTAGTCCAGCCCGCCCTCGGAGAAGATCTGCGCGCCGGCCTTGAACCACACAGCCTCGCCGAACTCAACGCCGCCGTACTTGGACAGCAGCTCGGGGGTGACGCAGCCCAGGGCGCCCAGCATCGCCCACCGGGCGTGGATCAGCTCCAGCTCGCGGTAGCGACGGAAGGTCTCGGGGTCGGAGGACAGACCGGCGGTGTCCCAGCCATAGTCGCCGGGGAACTCGCCGGTGAGGTAGGAGGGGGTGGAGCCGGAGTAGGGGCCGAGCCACTTGGCGCGGTCGGGGCCGTAGAACTCGACGGCAGCGCGGGTGACCTGCTTGGAGCCGCGGGTGGCGACGGCAGACTGGCCGGCCACGGTGGCGGCGAAGGAGCGGGCGGCGATGGCGGCCATGGTGAGAGACGGAGAAAGGGAGGGGGATAGGTTGTGAGGGTGGTGGAGAGTTGGGTATGACCTCGTCGACAGTGTTGCTGGCCCTAAATAGTCGGTGCTCCTGAGGATACGCGCCGATTGCACCGTCGATCGGATGATGCGGAGGCTGTCACGTGCACCTCGCATGCCCAGGCGTTCAGGCAATCCACTGCTGCGAGTCTGGGACGATCTCATTTGCTGAGCAAATCGCTGCAGATACTTGACTCCTAGCTGGCAGATCTTTTCCAAGGTGGCGCCATCACAGATTTTGTTTGTTTATACAGTAGACGACAATACGGTACGTGTACTGGTACTTTACAGTAAAGATTTTTACTATTAGGGTAGAGCGGGCACGTAAGGGGTTTACCCGCCTATCTCATAGCCCTATATATCCCGACGAGCAAAAAAAACTGGCATCATGATAACATCCTGCTAGCCTGGATGGGTCGCGCGCGGCTTGATATATCCAAAGCCTGTTGTGTGAAGGGTCTCCTTCACACAGCCAAGCGTGTTGGCCTCTTCCATGTAGTCGTTCTCATTGCATCGGTATAAGAAAAGGAGGGGTTACCGTCTTTGTCGAACATGTCAACACAAGAGCGGGGAGGCATGGCCACACACATCTACAAACTAGCATGAGTTATAGACGATCATAGGTGGCAGCACCCACCTGCCCACAAGTCTGCCGCATGCCGTAGTGGTACACGCATCGCTCTTACTCGCCACGCCCTCGCCGTCATCGTCGATCACGTACCGGATGTCCTTTTCTCGGTAGTTCACCTTGCTTGCAACCCTTGGTGCCGGCCATCTCCACCTTGGTCTCGTCGTAACTACAATTCCTCGCCGGATAAATGATCACTATCTTCATTGAGTAGGGTTCAGTCGGGTCGTACCACACCCGCAGGCAGCCACACCCCCTTTATGAAAACGTTGTAGTACGTAGTCTACCATGCGGCTTGGCCTCAATGTACCATTGATGACGGGCATCTCCAAGGGTCGGAGGTGGCCAGTAAGGCTAGACATCAACCATCGATGCATCGTCGATTGCATAACCATCCCCCGTTGATCGTGCCATCTATGTGTTGGATTACGACCGCGACATCAACATGGTGGCATTAGTGTGAAGAGCATTGTCATGTAACAATACATTACATGATATTGTACATGTACTAGTTACTAATTTCATTTGCACTTTTCCATCGGAAGGACGTACCTGCGGTTACTTCGCCACTGCAACAGCTCGAGAACAATGTACAATATTGTACTAGCATTACCTTCCGGTACGTACATTGCCCACATTTAATCCAACATACTACACGATGCTATGGTGTGATGTCCCGAGACAAACAAACTACGTCGCTAGTCTCTTGAGACCGTTGCAATAACCTTGACGCAAGACACGAGGAGCAATCGAGACCAGGCGGATGCCAGCTAGGCTAAGCTCAATGTAGTGAAGGGAGATGATAGGTGTCATCGTATTTTCTCTTTTTAACTACATTATTTTGTTAACGCAAAATAGGCAAACATTCTCCATCTCTCTGCACATGAACTCCCATATGTAGCACAAGCGATGTGTCACATTTAGCTTAGAGAACAAACTGCGTAACAATTAATTGCTGTCTATGGGCCCTCCCAACTATGCCATATAGGAAACTTTTCAATAAGGGCTAGACCGTGAACCGCCTGAATCCAACCCATGCAAAAGGTGTTGGGGGTTCCCTCCCCCCCCCCCCCCCCCCCCCCCCGGGGGGAGTGTGTCGTGCGCAAGGGTGGTAGTTGTCAGTTAGGGGGACATGGGCGTGTGTGGGTGCGGGAAGTGGAGATGCGGCGTGTGATCGTCCGGGATTTGATGCGATTAATGAGAAGGACATGGTGCACCCATTGGACAATGTGCAAGTGGAGTTGGGTTAGGATGCGTGTGGTGTCGAGTCGTGTTCTCGAAACGAGGTAGTCGGGGGGGGGGGGGGGGGGGGGGGGGGGGGGGGGGGGGGGGGGGTCCGTGCGGAGGGTGAAGAGGAATGTGAGGTTGGCAGTGGTGGAGGTGTGAGGGGTACTTGTGTGGCTCATGATGATGGGTGGAATGTCGACAGTGGTGCCCGACTAGTGTTGTCGAAGAGCATTGGCTAGGGGGGTGTATTTGTCGCGTATCATTTGAGTGGTGTGGGAGAGGTTGTGGTATGTGCAGTACTTCCATTCCCCTATCTAAATCGTTCTAATTTAGAAATAGCGGAGTCGGTTGTTTGAGTGTCCAATGAATCTAGGTTCAAGGAGCCGGATGAAGTCGGGTTTGTGGGAGGGGGGACGTAGTGCAGAGGGGAGGTTGTTTCAAGATGGAATGGCAATAAGTGAGGGAATCGGGCGAGAGGCCTTCATCGGCAACTACTAGGTGGTTGGGCATGTGGGTGGGATGGGGAATTGGCAGTCAAGGGGTGTGGGTGAGCGGGGGGGGAGAGAATGATTTGATGGGCTTGTAACCAAAATCTGCCGTGATGGTCTCACATCGGCCTCGTTATGGCGTTCCCTGAGGGAGAGGAGGAGCCGTAGCGCGCTACTGTGGCGGTCTTGTCTAAGGCCGGACATAAAGGGGCAGTTACCGGCCATGTGGTCGTTGCTGGTGAATTGGCCGCACATAGGGCAGCGCAAGGTGGGGTTGAGTGACAAGAGGCATGTGTTTTTACTCCCCATATGAACTCTTGTTTGTGTGTAAACACGACATTGGTTAGTGTTATGTGTTTTTTGTGTATAGTGAAGTTTGTTCCGTCCGTCGCGGCGCGGGCGAGAAGAGCACCGTGTTTGGTGGTGTGGAGAAGGGGCGTATGTGCGTGTTTGGTGTTGTATTTGTGCGCATTGGTTTTGAGGTTGATGTACATGTAGGGCGTGGGGTTCTCCTTGTGTCTGGGGTATGAGTGTGTATGGCCAGATCCGTGTGCCTATCGACACGTCTAAACTTGTGTTGTAGGTCGTGTTTGGCGGGTGGCCGTCCGCAAGGAAGTTAGCGAGTGCGTCGGTGAGGACATTGCCGATATAGTGATTGTATGCTTTGAATTTGCCTATATGTGTTCGGATTTTGGATGTGCATCGTGATATGATGGTGCTTGTGATTGATTCGAGTGTGTCGCGGTGGTTGTGGTGGAGGTAGTTGTTAGGGCAGTTTATGTAACCTTCGATGAGGCGGAGTTAACATGTGTTGTCCGTGAGGAGATGTATGTAGCCTAGTTGTAGGCCTATGTCTATGCCCGCGAGGTCTGCACGGCTGATGGTGTGGGAGGGGGGTGGAGGTCACCAGAATTTGGATACATGTGTCTGAGGCATGATGGGTGGCAGCCGCACCAAGGGGGGAGGGGGGGCTCCCTTTTTGGAGCCGTCCGTGTATACGAAAACCTGCCAATTCCAAGCGAGAACACCTCGTGTGGCAGAGTAGGTCAGTGTGGTGCGCTATGGGAAAGGGTAGGTAATGGGGTGGGTGGGGTTGGTGGGTCGGCGGTAGATGCTTGGTGAGTGCGGTGTATAATCGGCGAAGCGGGAAGGGCGTGGGATGGTGAATTGGGGATGGATGGGGAGGGGAGGTGTGTATCGTAAGCTCATTCGAGTGTGTTGTGGAGGGCGGTCATAACCGTGTGGGGGGGCATGGAGGCTAGGGCAAGTGTGTTGGCGAAAAGGTACATATCCACCATCCAATGTGTGCTTAATGGTGTGGGGGTGGGGGTGCCGGTGTGTTGGTCGGGGGGTAGGAACGTGTTTCCGTTGTTGGGGAGGGTGTAGAGGTGGTGGGTGTAACGTGAGGGGATGTACTTGGAGTGGCGGTATGGTGTGTGTTCCCATTGTGGGAGGATGAAAATGGTGGCGCTAGGGGAGTGGGTAGCGGTAGAGTGGGCGCTGGTGATGGCGGGTTCCATCGCGCGCCGCATGCATTCGCGGTCGTATTCCGGGTTAGGGATGATAGTGCCGTGCCAAGTTTGTGATGAATTACTGCCGTTGGGTGAGAAGATTACGTCTTCTAGGTAAAGTGAGTGGGAAGTGTGGGAGTGCATGGATTTGTAGAGGGGCTCAGAGTAAAGATCGGTTTGGGTATGGAAGGTGTTGCGGGGCGCTGAGAAGAAGTCCTCACGAGTGGCCCATCCGTTGCGTGTGGTGGTGGCGGGTGTGGGTGAATGGATTTCTGATGGGGCACCGAGTCTTGTGATGTGGTGGTAGACGTCCTCTTCGAACGTGTGGCGTGTGAGGTCGGGGTGGAAGAGTCGATAGAGGTGTCGGATGCGGGGGCCTGTCGGAGATGGAAGTAGATGGTTACACGTAGGGTCGTGCCGGCCCCACAAGGGGGCCGGCTATCGTGACTAGAGAAGTGAGACGAGAAAGATGGCGGCCAGCAAAGGCACCCGCAGGGCCGGCCGACGCCACTAATAGGGAATAGAGTACCGCTAATATCATAACACTAAGTTCTAGGATGACAAATAGCTACCTTGTACATAAGCACTAGGCAACGGGATGCTAATGCTAACACGGCCGAAGAGAGTTGTGACCGCGCGGGCGTCGGGGGAGTAAAAAATGGTTATGTCGTAGAGGTTGGGGTGGGTGTGGATGGTGAGTTTTCCGGTGGGGAGCATCTCAAGGTCTGGGTGGATGGGGTCGTGGTTGAAGGAGATGAAGGGTTGCGTTCATGGGGTGGGTCCGGGGTAGGGGAGGATGGGAGATGTGGTCGGGACGAGGCCGGCATTGAAGGCAAAGAGGGGAGTGGGGCCGGAGGGGGTCTCACTGATGGTGCCGTGGAGTTGGAGGCAAGGGGCCTACTAGACCTCGTGTAGGCGGGTGAGGTCGTGCGTTTGGCCACGTTCGCACCAGTTGCATTGCGACGTGTCGAGCCCCTGAGCGGGGCGGCATTAGGAGTGGCAATGCATGTGGTGCGTGATTAAGGTGCTGCGTGATGAAGTGGGGTTTGGGTGGAGGGGGTCGTGGTAGATTGAGAGGAAGGAGGGGAAGGGGTGGGAAAACATACCGAGGTGGGGGTGGATGAGATGAGCGGAAGCCGTCGTGGAGCTGAATTTCGATGTCTCATCCCGTGAGGTGTTCCGGGGCCCATTTAAACATGTATTGTGTTTGACCGTATTCGGTGTCTTTATGTTTGGGAATGATGCGTGTCACGTCACATGGAGGGTAGGGGCTGTCCGAGGAGGAGAGGTATTCCGCTTCGATGTGTGTGGTGAGGGCAAGGGGAGGGGTGGTGTTGTGGATGCGGGGTGGTTGGATGCCGGGGGTGAGACTGGTGGGGAGCGAGGAGGTGGGGGAGTAAGAGGGGAATCCAAGATGGGTGGATGGTGGTGGGTGAGGTGGCATGTTTAACGGTTGAGTGAGAGGTGGGCAGTCGGTTGTGAATGGTGTCGAGGGGTTTAGCGAGGACCCCGGCTAGGAGACGGATGGGACAAAGAGTGAGTCTCCGGCCCCTTCTAAAGTTGGAGTTGCATGGTTTGAGGAGGATGGAGGAGTTGGAGGGGCGTAGAAGGATGTGTGGCACAAGTGGTGATTTTGTTTTGACAGAGGGGGTGAGGCGGGGGAGGAGTGACATGTGTGTGTGGCGGGGTATGAAGTCGCGGTATGCTTGTTTGCAAGTGTGTGTGGCGGTTAGCCTCTGAAAGCTAAACGCTAGCACAAATATGTTCTAGTCTGTCTAGTTCTGTCGTTGCAAGATGGCAAAATGATGTTGTCGAGAGGCAATGGTGAAAGATGTTTCACTGCTGTACTTAGGCAGTAGATGTTATTGTAAGTGAACAATGGAATTGTTAAAAGGTTCTGTCACCTCCCTCTACTGCACTGGGCTTATATATGTTTTTGCCCAGACTGCTTACGCCTGCAAGCTACGCTTACGTGTCAGGCGTTGGGGTTGTCTAACCGTCGTCATTTGTCCTCGAGACGCGGCCTGCCTAGCATTGGGTTTCACGACGCGGCTCATTCTGCATCGAAGAGCTCGTTCTGGCGCGTCATCTGGCTGGTTAGATTAATTATGCATATTTGTACGTACCGGGAGGTACTGGTCGTACTGTAGCATCAACACCCTTATAATATTGCAGTAGCGACGTACCCACGAGTATACGTCCTAACTGTGGAAAAGCACGAATTGGAATCCGTAACGAGTACATGTACAATGTCATGCAATGTACTATTGCATGACTGTACTCGTCACACTCGTACCCTCCCCCTCTTGACAGATCAATGAGGCCGCCGCGAGGCAAACCTCCGTGGTTCTTGGCTCCTTTATTGAAGCAGTTACTGGGACTCAGGAATGCGCGCTGGGTGAGCGTGCATGAAGTCGATGTACGCCTGAGTCTTGGCAAACTTGTGCCATTGGGGCGTCTCCAAGAAATCTTGTAACGCTGTGGTCCGGTGCACTTCGTTCAACCGGTGCCAGACATGTGGAATGTCGTCATCACGGAAGTGCGTCATGAAGAGCAGATATTTGCCTCGTCGCCCAGGTAGCGAGCGACTTAACGCACACAACAGAGATGTGCGAGACGTCAAACTCCTCGTCGTCTCCTTCAGGTACAGTCACCGGGACAGTTGGTCGTAGTGGAGCGGTAGAGCAGGGTCGTAAGTTGTTAACATGGAACACATGATGTAAGCGTACTGTCTTTGGTAGTTTCAATCTGTAACTGTGTTTCCCAATTTGCTCCTCCACTGGAAACGGGCCGAGCTGTCTGTCTCTGAGTTTCCGGTTAGGTTGTCCTCGCAGAAAAAGGTTTGCCGTGACGACTGACACCTTGTCTCCCTTAGCGAAGTGTGGCGCTGTAGACGGTTCTGTGCGCGCATGCATCTCGTACTTGTGTAGTTGTAACACTGATCGTACCAGGGTGTGTATTTCATGTAACAATCTCAACCGTTATGTTGCGTCTTGCGAAATTGTAATCGAAGGTCGCATGCTGAACAGTAGGTCATGAGGCTCCTCAGGAGAGAACCCAAAGTTAGCCTCGAACGGTGTGTGTTCAATTCCGAGTGCACGCGAAGCGTTGTACGCAAATTCCACTTGCGGTAGAAGTGTCGTCCAATCAGAACCATCGTAGCAACAGAAGCAACGAAGAAGCTGCTGAAATGTGCTGTTCACTCGCCCTGTCAAGCCGTCCGTTTCTGGATGTCGGCTAGAAGACATGTTCAGACGCGTTCCGAGGCGTCTCCATAGTGTCTGCCAGAAGGCACTAACGAATTTTGGGTCGCGGTCACTGATCAGCACTCGGGGCAGTCCATGTAATCGGTAGACTCCTTGTAAAAACAAAGTTGCAGTTTCTTCGGCAGTAATCGACTCTGTACATGGCAGAAAATGGGCCATTCGAGTTAGATGGTCTACCACAATCAGCACATTGTTAAAGCCATTGCTCTCATGCAAGTGTGTTAGGTAGTCAAGACCAACTGTGTGCCACGGTTTGGGTGGAACAGGCAATGGGTAAAGAGTCGCAGCCATCTGCGGTCGAATCTTTGCTCGTCGACACACGACGCAGCGTTCACAGAAATCTTTTACGTCTTGGCGGATTCGTTTCCACCAGAATCTGTCGAGTGCTTTAGCAAGAGTGCTAGCAACTCCTATGTGACCAGCTGACGAACTTTCGTGCAGCTCTGTGATCAATCTCAGTCGGAGCTCAGAGTTCTGTGGTATACAGAGGCGATTGAGGCGCCAAAAGTACCCGTCTCTGGCTTCTATCCGGCTGTCTTTCGTCCACTCACCCTCGTCCCCATAAAACGAGTCTTGTGAGAACCCCTCGCGAATGAGATCAGCGAACTTAGGGCTCAGCTGCAGCGCGTTAACAGTCAGTAAATTTAACTGCGCGTCTTCAAACAGCAGCTGGGATTTCCTCCGTAATTCTCGATCTGACGGAACCTCGCCATCCCAAAGTAAGGGTTCTGTGGCCTGAGGTACGAAGTCTGGACGCCGGCTTAACGGGTCAGCTTCGTTCAGAGCTCCCTTGCGATATGCAAGTGTCATCGAGCCCACAAACGGTTGCAAATCCCGCAGGTATCTTGCTTGCCGCTTGTTCAGCCTGTTGTTCGGTTGCCTGAGCAGATGTCGCAGTGTGTCGTGGTCTGTTACGACAAGGAACTTAGAGCACCCTTCAAGATAGCACCTCCAATGCTTGACAGCTTCGCATACGGCCAAAGCTTCTTAGTCGTACGCAGAGTAAGTGTTACCACGCTCAGCTGGATTCAGCTTTCGCGCCCAGTAAGAGACAGGTTGAAGACCTCCTCCTTGGTCTTGCAACAGGACTGCTGCAATCCCCATTGTTGAAGCATCTGTAGCTACGGTAAACGTCGCGTCCGAGCCGACCTCCGGAAGGATCAGGCATGGCGCAGAAATGAGCCTTAACTTGAGGGTCTCGAAGGCTTCCAAACAGGCAGGCGTTAGCGTAACCTTCTGTGGCTGGGACTTCCGCAGTAAGTCCGTCAATGGAGCCGTGTGGTCGCTAAAATGGTGTATGAATCTGGCGTAGAAGTTGCAGAATTGTACGAAACTGCGAACCTCCTTCTGCGTCTTGGGCACTGGCCAGTCTGCAACGGCCTCGACTTTCTTTGTGGAAACCGAAATTTTACCGGCTGACACAGTATAGCCAAGATACTCCATTTCTTGCAGTCCGAAGAAGCATTTCTTAAGGCGTAATTTCAGCCCTTCTTGCTTAAATCGTTGTAGCACAAGACGTAGGTGCTCCAGGTGCTCCTCAAGAGTTCGACTGTAGATACAGACGTCATCCAGGTAGAATGTCACGAACTTGTGTAAAAAATCGCGAAGAATATCATTCATCATCCTCTGAAATGTAGCCGGCGCATTGCACATGCCAAACGGCATGGCGACCCATTCCATTAAGCCATCAGGGGTCTGAAAAGCCGTCTTGTGAACGTCTTGATCACGCACTCGAACTTGCCAGAATCCTGAGGCGAGGTCGAGGTGTGTGTAAAAATTCGCGTCCTTCAGTTCGTCAAGAGTATCATCCACACGCGGAAGTGGGTAAGCATCTTTACGCGAAACCTCGTTAAGGCCACGGTAGTCAATGCACATACGTAGTGAGCCATAAGCTTTCCGCACAAAAAGAATTGGCGAGCCGAACTCACTCTAGCTGGGACGGACAAGACCAGCCTCCACTGCGTCTTTGAGCTGTCATTTAAGCTCAGCGCGCTCTGCATGTGACAATCTGTTCAGACGTTGGCGTCGCATAGGGCCAATTGTTTCAATGGGATGATCCCACTGTCGGTTTACATGTGGAGAGTCGACAGGTTGCAGTAACTCCGGGAAGACATCGAAAAGTAACGACCGGAAGTTGGCACGTTGTTCTGCAGTTAGCTCCTCTCCAGTGTGAAAGTCTGTCGGTTGTTCATTGGCTGACATAAGTTCAATGACGTAAAAATCAGCATGACGTCCCCTGCTGCGGCGCGTCTTGCGCATCAGTTTCTGAACTTTCGTAGACGACAGCAGTAGACACGCAGGGCGTCGTTCCTCGAGTGTAGTCTTTACCGCTGTACCATCCATTAGTGTAAAAACTCTGGTTGTACCAAACTGTAAAGAGGCCTATTCGTCATCAAGCCATGGTAAATCCAGGACTAAATCAGCTGTGCGTAAATCACGTAAGACGTAAAAAGTCCGGTGAAATTCATGTCGAGCCAGCTCAAAAGTAACATTACATACCGTTGTAGAAGTCACTCGTTGTCCGTTGGCGAGTCGAGCTGGTGTCTTAGTCGCAGACTTCCGAGTCTGTAAAGCAAAGCGTCGTACAAAGTCCTCTGACACCAAATCAAGTGTCGCAGCGCAGTCCACTAATCCAGAAATTTGGTGTCCGCCATCAGGAGTTTTCACAGTCAGCTCAGTTCGAATTAACGGGCGAGCTTCCGTGAGGTCAGTCGGTAGGGTTGTAGCTGGCGAAGAAAATTGTTGCAGCGTAGCGATGGACGGTTCCGCGTTGTCTGAAGGTACTGGTACCGAGTTGGGTTGATCATATGGTGCAGGTGTTGTCAAGTCGGTAAACACACAATCTGCGTCGACTAACCACAGCTGTACATGCCAAGGAGCTGGAGCAACCACATCATGTTGCGCTGGGTTCTCCAATGACTGACGAGTAAAAAGCTGTGTCCTCGCTGGGAATTCTTGCTAGAGTTTTCAGTTCTTAGACACTTGAGTAAATTTCGCCCATTTCGGTAGTACAAATACAGCCATCGTAGATGTCGGAGATGTTCGTCGACAATCTTCAAAATGCTGCGCAATCTGCTCTGCTAACTCCCAGGGTGGGTTGATGAACACCCTTTCTCCTGTCAAGTCCCTCTCTAGAATCGAGTCACTCGGCGAACAGTGAGGTAAGTCACCGTATGAGTTTAGACCTTCATCATCAGCACATCCCTCCAATGTGAAGTTGAATCGTGCATGCAGAGGGTCAAAGACTGAGTCAACCAGTTTCCAATCAATTGAACGTTTGGTTACAAGTTTACGACTCTGTCTCTGCTTAGTCTGACGACGACGACCTGCTACTAGAGTTGCAGGTGTCGCGATTGTAGTCGATGGAGATGCCGAAGGTGTTTCGACGACCTCTGTCGCTAACAGTGTCTCATAACGAACAGTAGATGTAGCCGGCTGCTCCAGTTCGCTGGTAGAACAGCCTTGCCACCATCATTGCTTCTTAGATTCCATCGGTGCCTCGCCCTTCCACTCTGGGCATTGGAACAGTCGGTGTCCCTTCTTGTGGCACTTGAAGCAGAGTCCCTCCTCCATGTGACGCTTACGCTCCTCAGCTGTCATCGCTTTTGCGAGTGTGTTGAAATCTTCGCGGCGAGATGTTTGACCACGTCCACCATTGTTGCCTCCACCACGTCCACGTCCGCGGCTACGACCACGGCCACCTTTATTACGTTTCCAGATGTTAGAGGCTTCCTCGAGAGGGTCTTCAAGGTTGCGCTTGCGCGTCGGCTGAGCATATGGACCAGCAGTAGACATTGTATCGCCGAGTTCCGGCGAGTCTGTAACGACGTCGTTCAGGAAGTTTTGCAGCTCCACCAGAGTAATCTGGTACCCCTTTTGAGCTCGGTGTGACTTCGCGTGGTTCTTCAACGTAGAGTTCGCTAAGCCGTTAATGAAGCGCACACACTGAACATCAGATGCCAGGTGCTGACGAGACCGACGTAAGTAGTCGTTGTACTGCTTAGTGTAGAGCGCGTAACTTATCGTGTTGCTCTGCGTAAAAGCTGAGCAAAGCGTTAATTGCGTCGTCCTTAATGTTCGGAAGGAACGTTGAGTTACGTAACTCCGTAACAAGCTCGTTGTACGTAGATGGAATAGCAGCTTGAGTTTTCCGGTTCAGCCACCACCCATTCAGATGTCCTGAGAACTGTGAAGTAACCCATATAACTGAGTCGTAAGAATCAGCCATAATTCAAAGCATGAGAAAACGCTGAGGCTGAGCTTCAAGCCAATCCTCCAGTTCATTAGCGACACGACCATTTTGATACGGTGAATTAATTGCAGCCTTCCGCTGGGTCTCCGTGAGGGTGACATGTAGTCCACCTAGGTTGTGGGTAGGCATTGGCATTCCCACTCGTAAATCTGTAGGTCCCTCACCAGTCAGTCGGTTGATGTGTCCGCGAATCAGCAGCCAGACATGACTAGAGTCGACCGTCGTAAACCGGGAGTGCATGTGGAACTGTCTCGGGATAGACATGTCGTCTTGCATGACTGGAACGTGTTGGTAGACCGCTCGGCAAAAGGGTTCCCATTGAGTCATGTAACCAAAGTGAAGTAACTCACTCTTGTGCTTCTCAGCACGAAGTAACCCCTTCTGAGCGGGCGTAAGGGTCAGACCGTCAATGTTGATTGTTTCCGGGACGACGTAAGTGCCATCCGGATTAACTGTCGACTGTGCTAAAACAGCCTGCTCAACCTGAGCAGGTGTGCGTAAGTTGTTCGTAGCAAACAAGACAGGAATAGAAGCCGAGTACACGTAGACAAGCTGTCGTCCTTGAGGTAGCGTAACGAGGACATGATCACCACTCAACAGCGTTAAATCATCCGGTGTCAGAACAAGACCGGTCTCCTCGTGTAACTCACGAACAACAGCGTCGACATGCTCTTCATTAGGTAAGACATGGCCAGCTGGGAACCAAGTTTTACCAGAACGAGGCTCATGTTGTAATATCAGCTTCAAGTCCGACGGTTTAGTTCCTCCAACGTGAATTACCAACACCACGTAATGTCCGGGTCCTTGAGAAGCCATCTCAATCAATCAAGCAACGTCGAGCGAATCAATGAGCAACGAAAGCGTGCATCGACCAAAGAGCTCCGAAACCAGTGTGGCGGTTAGCCTCTGAAAGCTAAACGCTAGCACAAATATGTTCTAGTCTGTCTAGTTCTGTCGTTGCAAGATGGCAAAATGATGTTGTCGAGAGGCAATGGTGAAAGATGTTTCACTGCTGTACTTAGGCAGTAGATGTTATTGTAAGTGAACAATGGAATTGTTAAAAGGTTCTGTCACCTCCCTCTACTGCACTGGGCTTATATAGGTTTCTGCCCAGACTGCTTACGCCTGCAAGCTACGCTTACGTGTCATGCGTTGGGGCTGTCTAACCGTCGTCATTTGTCCTCGAGACGCGGCCTGCCTAGCATTGGGTTTCACGACGCGGCTCATTCTGCATCGAAGAGCTCGTTCTGGCGCGTCATCTGGCTGGTTAGATTAATTATGCATATTTGTACGTACCGGGAGGTACTGGTCGTACTGTAGCATCAACACCCTTATAATATTGCAGTAGCGACGTACCCACGAGTATACGTCCTAACTGTGGAAAAGCACGAATTGGAATCCGTAACGAGTACATGTACAATGTCCTGCAATGCACTGTTGCAGGACTGTACTCGTCACATGTGTGTGTTGGTGATTCGTGTGGCCTTGTCGCGGAGTGAAGCGAAGAGGGTGTCGTATTGGCGGGTGAAGTGGGCGGGGAGTGCGGAGGCGATAGGATTGGTGATGGAGAGGGTGGGTATGCTGGAACACGGTGCCGGCGTCGCGTTAGGCCCGGACTAGGCATCTTAGTGTGGGAGGGAAGGAACCGCGTGACATGATGGACCATGTGGGCCTGTGGTTGTATAAGGTGCAAATGGTGTGGTTGTGTGTTCGGGCCATGTGGCCTTTGTATCCCGGGATGCTCATAATTTTGTGTAGGTGACAAACTGTGAGTTGTGTTGCGTGGGTTTTGAGGGAGGGGAGGCCGTATCCGAGGACGGATGTGGGGCGGTGGAGGGCTGTGTGGGAGACGTTACGCATCGAGGAAACGGCGGAGCGGAGTGCCCCGCAGACTTGGCCCTCGAGGGTGTCGAGCGGGGAGTCGCTGAAGAGACCGAGATGGAGAAAGAAGTGCTTGCCGATGAGGAGTCCTCGAATGAAGCGGATTCTGCGGGATTATGTGAGCAAGGAGGTGGATAGGGCATTCATGAGGGATGTGGTCGTGCGTTTTAGTTCTCGCCAATGTTTGGTGAAGGTGAGGGCGGTGTTGAGTTCGACCCAGAGGATCCGGTAGGATTCCGAGGGGTCGATTGAGGGGATGGGTGAGTTGTATGTGTTGACGGTAACGAAGTGGTTTTGTAGGCGAGACGTGAGGAGGGTGCGGTTGGCTAGGGGGAGGGCCTTGCTGGGAGTGGACTGGGGTTCGGGGAGCGGGGTGAAGGTAGTGGGAATGGTGTCTGGAGGGTGGGATGTGAGCGAGGTATCGTGGGGTTCGTCGACATCCGAGTTGTCTACGATAACCGAGTCAACCGGGAGGTGCACGCCGAAGCCTAAAACCCTAAAACCCGAAGCATGTGGTATTCTCTTGGAAAACAACATGGATTGAGGTAGTGATGCGGCGGGTCTCTAGGTTGTAGATGGGGTGACCTTGGGCGTTATGCGGGTAGCCAACCATGACGCCACGAAATGCTTTTTGCTGAGTTTACGAAGCAACTTGTCGGGCACCTTGGCGAAAACGGTGCAACCGAAGACGCGGAAATCGGATGAGTCGGGCGCTGATGACGTAGTGAGGAGCACTCTCCACTTTGCTGAAATTATGGGTGGATGGGCCAAGAACATCGCGGTGATTGAAGGAAAGTACATCGACACCACCATGACCCCATCTCCAAAAACTAAACGGTATTTCGGTTGGTTCGTCCCGTGCCAGTCTCTTCATCACTAATTTGAGATGCGCGAGCCTTCGGCGCTTGAATCAATGGCAAAACGTCCCCTCGGGTAAATGATCCGATTGATTTAAATCTAAAGGTTTGTTAAACTTACTGACATGTGTGGCAAAACGTACATCCTAACGGTTAAGCGTTATTTTAAAAGCGGTGCGTCTTATACTCTTGATTGCCTAGCTAGACCTCGAGGTAACTATAGAGGACTAAGCAACGCCTCGCGCAACTTCTCAAGCCCTACCCCATCATAACAAGCTAGCGGCAACCCTTAATCCGGTGCAACTCCCGAGCACTTGCACTCTTTGCTTTGCGCTCGCGCATCTGGCGTGCAACCCACACACCCGACCCATGAGTAGCGATGGTCTTATGGCTAGATCGAAAGCAAACGTACATCTTTGGCACAATGTGCCTTGGGGGAAATGATGTCACGACGAAAAATAAAGGCGACCTTATAGTCTCACGGGCCCGGATCTTCGTCAACGGTATGGGGCAATTTTATTTCGGGTGAGCGCTCCACAATTGCTATGATTATGGACCACATCCCCCGGTGCCCGTGCTCTTGGCACGTCATTTCATTTAACTCTACAATCGGATGGTCCACGTGCTTGAAGAGTGCATGCTTGAAGCGGGGGCTTTTAAGAGGCGGAATTTGCGGTTGGAGGTCCGCCGTATTCGGTCGGGAGCTTCTCGAGATCGTTCCGGGGATATGGTTTGGTTAGACTTCATGGCTCCACACCGTCATCTTGTTATTGACGTGGCGGTTACAAGTGCTCGCACGAACACCAATGTTCCTCGTATAGGTGCTTGTCTCCCACTCCCGAGCAATCTTGCATTGAGAGCTCATCATGGCAAACTTGATGCGGACCTCCGCACTTCCGCTTTGCTTGGCACGCCTTCGGTTCAGGCGGTCCATGACTACTATTAATTCGGCTTTGGAGGATAGGGGCCGGTTGGCGCCTATGGCGGCTGAGTTGGTTGATCGCCTAGCTATTTTGGTGGCAATTCGTCGCTTCGCATCCATGGCATGAATGTTGTTGACTCTCGTTCTTTGCGATATGACAGCTAAGTCCGTATGCAACATTTCGTTCGTAGAACTACTCATGTTTCTGCTGCTCTTCATGGTACCTTGGGTTCCTATCTCCGCGACGCTTTGCAATAAGGCAGTGCTGATCATGTGGCATGCCTTCCTGTTCCTGAGGCTTAAGTTTTTTTTCCCTCCCTGCTTGTCTCTTACCTGTACACAGTTTAAGGCCGGTTCTTAAATCTTAGATGAACTTAGCCACCATCCGCGAAAGATGAGATGTTAAGCTGTTTAATTCCAAGCGATACTTCTCAGGCTCATTAGTGACGCGGGTTCGAATCCGGGGATGGTATTATACCGCTCAGCTATCCCCGGGTTTCGGATCTGCTGATCTAGTGACTTGGGGGTAGCGTGAGGGGTTAGGGCTACATGCCGGCGAGGGGGGTCTGGGGGGCGCCGCCGTGGGCGCCCCTCAGAAATTTTTTCTGAATTACAAATCGTATTGGGGCGTTTTAGCGTTAGCCGAGCTACTTTTTTCTTTTCATTGATTTAACTTGTTTTATATGAGTATTATCTTGTATCATAATATTGTTGTCTCATATAATGGTATTTTCCTCCTAATTTATTCGCTAAAAATTATTTATTTACACTGCTTTCTCTTGTACGGAAGATTTCGATATTGCTATACAAGGGAAGAGTCTTTGCTATAGCAGTATTTGTCATCATGTCATAGATATAATAATATCGTAATAATTAATTTATAATTGAATGTATTATTGTTGTATCAAAGAAAAACTGTTTAGTAGATAATAATTGTATTCAGGCTGTCTACCTCACTACCTGTACTTTTTGCCGCGAACTACGTTGTACGTGCGCGCAAGCGTGTGTGTGTGTGTGTGCGTGTGTGTGTGTGTGTGTGTGTGTGTGTGTGTGTGTGTGTGTGTGTGTGTGTGTGTGTGTGTGTGTGTGTGTGTGTGTGTGTGTTTGTGAGCACGCACGAGCGCAAATTGACTGCTCTTCGCTGATCTCGGACTCTACATAGCGTTACACTCTCGCGCTGCCTAATATTTACAGCTGGTACTCAAGATGTTGTCTTCCTGACTGAATGATTGCTTGCCGGTCGCTAGAGAAAGGTTGGACACCATACTGGAAAATCTGTACTTAACGGTTGTCTTTGCTGTTGGACTGCACTTCGCCGATTTTCCCCCCTTACAGAGTGGCGAAAGGGGGTGTTGGACTGCGCAGTTGAGCCCGGGGCAGCTTAACAGTAGAAATGTCGTTTCTGTAGTCCAAACCCCCATTTTCGGGGGTCCAAAAGGGGGTCCAAGGGGGTCCAAGGGGGGAATCCGGGGGGTTCAAAACAAGATAACATCTGGTGCTTATCGTGCCTAATTCGTGAAGAGTTGTACAGGTAGCGATTATCGCTATATATATCAGCTGAAAACTGTACGTATGTCGCGTGCGCCGCCAGCAGTGATGATGTGACCTCAAATATGATGACGATCGCTACGGGTACTGATAGAAGTACATGGCGATATGGAATACTAACATTGATTACAAAGAAATCATTGCTCAGTATATTGCTTACAAGAAGAACCAGATGAGCACGGAATTGCTCAGTGGAATAATATAAACAACTAGCAATATTATATTGAGAAACATTGAGCAATATTATATTGAGATACGTGATTTTCGCCATGGCCCGCGTCCGTCCAAAATCCCCAAAACCCCCGTGGTGGTGTGTGACGGCCAAAAACCCCGCCGTCCCCTGCAGGTCTATACTACATAATATACAACCCGGCCTACAGGTAAGTGCCGGGTAGTTAGGGTTTCCCTCCCTGCTTGTCTCTTACCTGTACACAGTTTAAGGCCGGTTCTTGGATGAACTTAGCCACCATCCGCGAAAGCTGAGATGTTAAGTTTTTTCCCCCTGTTCTTATTTTTACTTCGTGGTCTCCGCTGTTTTTTCTTGTAAGATTTTTTTACTCTACCTAAAAAATGAGATAGCGACATAATATATCCTAAGCTAATAGCTTGGGGCATTTTGCTGTTCATCTGGAGTCACCGGCAGTCCGCGCGGGCTGCTCACCATTCAACAAAGCACTGGTGACTGCGCACATACTAGCGATAGTGTCGCAGCGCACTGCTATCAGCGAGCGTCAGTCAGCTGTGCTCCAATAGCACGCCAGTGCTCCACAGTCGTGGGGTGTGGTCTGCGTCATGTCGGGCGATATGTTGCATCGGCTGGAGGCGGTGGTGAGCCGGCTGGAGGGGCTGGAGGGTCGGATGGTGGGCGGAGGGGGAGGCGGAGGAGGTGGTGGCGCAGCACCCGCTGGCGACTCCTCAGCTCCGTCCGGAAGTTTAGCTGACTTCGATAACTTGCTCTCCGAACAGGTACCGGCCGCGTGCTTTACTCGGCTTACCGAGTGGTAACTGTAGTCGCGCCCTAATTCATATACTCGTCTGCCGGATGACGGAGACATACATTTGGATAACGCGATGACGACCGCTGAACATTTCCCAGCGTTTTGGCTCATGTGTGGTGTGTAGCTTGGTTGCATGTAGCTGATTGTGCCGTTGGCGGTGTGCACAGGTGTCCGCAGTATACGAGAAGGGTACCTCTATCGGCGGAGGGGTGGAGGAGATCTCCGGAATGCTAAAGCGCGGCTTCGAGGCGGAGCGCGCCGTGGTCGCCGCCTTCGCGAGCTGCAAGAAGCCCAGCGACGCGGAGTTTCAGGTGTCGTGCCGTGGGGGATTGGTGGCACTGTGCTGTGAGAAATAGCCTCGGCAAGCGTGGGTCAGGGCCGAGGCGTAGGGGAGTAAAGGAGCGGCCAAGGCATGTGTAGGGTGGTGGTGCCGGGGGTCAACGAGGAGG
Source organism: Tetraselmis chui (assembly GCA_026401115.1). Lineage (NCBI taxonomy): Eukaryota > Viridiplantae > Chlorophyta > Chlorodendrophyceae > Chlorodendrales > Chlorodendraceae > Tetraselmis > Tetraselmis chui. The sequence continues at coordinate 107,065 of JAPMLY010000095.1, forward strand.
GTAGCTGAGGAAGGAGAGTGGTGCTGCATATCATACTCATGCTTCCGGGCGTGGTTGTCTTTGCTGCTGTCGGAGGAATAGCATGCATGCTTAAACTGGCTAGGGACGGATTAGTATCCAGAATGCATGGGGATTGCGCAGTTGCGTCTTTCTAAGGAGTGCTAGACGTGACTAGCCGCTGTCGAAGAGAAAGGGGGAGCAGCAGGGTGTTGACTCTCAGCAAGTTTAGGACGTGTGATGCCTCTTTACTCACTACCTCGCTCATCGACCATGCCATGACGTGACCTCATTCAAATAGGATATGATGTGACAGCAGGATGATTTCATATTACATGTCATGATATGGTATGAGATGATATTAGTCGAGCTGATGTTGGTGTCCTGCAATGTAAGTGCAACTATGCACATGTTGAGTGCCGTGACGTGACATTATTCTTATAGGGTGTGATGAAGCAGCAGCATGATATCGTATTACGTGTCATGTCATGACATGCCATGATTTGATAATGGTATGGTGTGATGTGGTGAAACATGCCATAATGCGCGCTATAGCTTGACATGGACGCGCATTGTGATGCGCTTTCACTGCTAAGTACGATGCGTATTATTTGTCCAGGCGCTGCTGGCGCCCATCGCCAAGGAGATGGAAGCGGCGCAAGGGAAGACGAGGGGGCGGCGGAGCGCGGAGGACAATCACTACAAGGCGGTGGCGGAGGCGATGGGCGCGCTGTCGTGGGTGTGCTACCAACCGGGCGCGGGGCTGAGCCTGCCGCCGCAGCACGTGGAGGAGAGCTACCAGGGCGCAGAATTTTACTCCAACAAGGTGCTCATGGAGTATCGGCAGAGCGACCCGCGGCAGGTGGAGTGGACCAAGGCCGTCAAGGCCGTCTTCACTGAGCTCAAGGCCTTCACCAAAAAATACTTTTCCACCGGTATCAAGTGGAACGAATCGGGCGTCGCCCTCTCTGCCTTTGACGGCACCGCCCCCGCAGCAGGCAAGACGCCGGGCCCGGTCCCCAAGCGTTTGTTCTTCCTTTTTTCAGGTTACCACTAGCGCAGGGACTTGTCTCATAGTTTTACACATTTATCTGAGCATTAGTGTGTTTTCCTGTTGACAGTTTTCAATCGGCAATTGATGCAGTAATTTGTTTTGTATTTGAATTTTTTTATTTTTTTAAATTTGGGTCGGTATTGCGTTTCATTTCATTTTTTTGGGTTTGCAGTGTCAAACACAATTAATTATATATTTTCGGAATTGTTTAGTTTTTAATAGGTTTTTAGCGCTTGTGTGCAGATAGACTGATGGGACTATATGACTTGGCGAATGTAGTTTTTATTTGTTGTTAAAGGCGGCGGTCTTTCTCAATAAAAGGTGTTGGCGGTTGCTGGGGGGGGGGGTACTTCTTTCTGGGAATGAATATCCCTTCGGATAAACTGTGTGCAGTGCGGGTGTACTGCCAGTTGCCTCACAACATGTCTCCCCACTAAATGGATTGCAGATGGGTTGTGAGGAAGGGAAACATGGCATTCGCTGCATTGCGCATCCGAACTTGAAAATATGTCATTTGCAATACTGGAATATTTGACTGGGCAAAATAACTTCACTGGAAGGGCGCCAAAAAAGAGGGGCCACTTATAACAACTAATAAAAAGTTAATCCCCTTGCGTGATGCCGCAGGCAAGAAGAAGGCGCCGCCCGCGGCCCCGCCTCCCCCCCCACCGGGCTACCTGCAGGAGAAGGCCCAGGCGGGCGCCAAGCCCAAGCAGCCTGCGGAGGGCATGTCGGCCGTGTTCAGTGAGCTGGCCAAGGGCGACGGGGTGACGGCGGGTTTGCGCAAAGTGACGGACGACATGAAGGTGACACACACAAACACACACTCGCGTGTTGGAGCACTCGCCCACTTTGTCGTGTTTCTCATCTTAAAGATATAATGAATGTCGAGAGACAGCTTATATCCGCAGACGTGGCTGGTGAGTCGTGTATGACTGCTCATGTGGATATCATGGTTTAACAGCACCAGTCGACTGAGCACAATTGATGAATGCCATTGAGAATCCAACCCAACATGAGAATCTGCAAACGCACAACATTTGCAAAAGAAGAAGACTGTGAAGGCTGGGAAAGTGGTTGTGCTTAATTCCGCAGCATTGTGGATTGGGTTGGCCGGTCGATGTATAATCAATTCGAGAGAGAGTGGATGATACCGCCCTTCCTCCATATTAGATGAAACGAAAATAAATGGGGTATTGGGAAACTCTGTCTCGAGAATGTGCAATTTCAAGAGGAGGGCGGGACATTTATATAAGGACGTGCTGAAGACTGAGAATGGATGCCTTTGTAATGGGCTTGCTGTTGAGAATATGAAAAAATCTAACGTAAAATAAAATGTTTGCGAACTAACTTTACTGAAAACTTCAATATATTATTCTCCACACCACCTTACAGATGGTGAATTTAAAGGTAAAGTGAGCAATTGCATCGTTTCAAAGGGAGTGCAAATCCGGAACACAACAACACATAAACAACATTGATGCGTTGACCTTCTAAACTCTGTAAAACAGACGGTGCCGTTTGGAGAATCCCCTTTCATTTAAGATGTGCAGATTATGGCATGTGTTCGTCTTTTTTGAGTTGAGGCTTGATATGTTTTTGCCTCCGGCGTGACTGACCTTGTAGCAGGCAGGGCATTGCGCAACTGTCAGAAAAAAAAAAGTTTTCTTGAAAAACGGGAATACATAGATTCTGGTAAATGAATGGCCCGACGATACTATTTTTCATGGTAATGCTATTTCAGGTCAAGAACCGCGCGGACCGCTCTGGGAAGGTCACTTCCAGCGGCCCGCCAGCGAGTGACCGGGCGCCCGCTCCCGCGGCGGCCAAAGCTGCGCGGCCCGCCAAGACGGAGCTGCAGAACAACCGCAAGTGGGCGGTGGAGAACTACCGCGGCGACCGCAACATCGTGCTGGAAGTGAGCAACCCCAAGCACGGCGTGTACCTGTACAACTGCGAGGACTGCACGGTGCAGATCAAGGGGAAGGTGAACGCGGTGAGCGTGGACAAGTGCAAGCGCACGGGGGTGCTGTTTGACGACGTGGTCGCGGCGTGCGAGGTGGTCAACAGCAGCGGCATGCAGATGCAGGTCACCGGAAAGTGCGCCTCCTTTCAGTTCGACAAGTGCGACGGGGTGCAGTTGTTCATGTCCTCCGAGTCGCTGGCCGCCGAGGTGCTCACCGCAAAGTGCTCCGAGATCAACGTCAGCACGCCCGGCGCGTCCGCCGACGACGAGCCAATCGAGCACGCGCTGCCTGAACAGTTTGTCAGCCGTTTCACCAACGGAAAGTTTATTACAGAGCCGGTCTGCCATAGCGCCGGCTAAGCCGACCCCTTTTTGCCTCCTGCTGTCCCTCCTCGATAGTGTTTGTATACATGCACACACGACGTGACGGCAAATCTGCCTTCATCCGTTTAAGGAAGGCACACGCCATAGTTTTCCGCACCCACCCCTCCTCTCTGGTAATATGAATATGCTTCAGTGTTTCAAAGATATGTATAATTGAGATGTCACTGCATGTGCCTGACCCCACCAACTGCCATGTCTCCCTTATTGCTACAATTTTGGGGTCTTCCCAAGACCCCTATCTGCTTGGATTGTGTATATCACATCCATAACAGACTCGCGACACGGCTCCTGCTGGCCGGTGATGTGACGGGCTCAACCGGCGAGTCGACGATTATGGCATGGTTATTAAGCCTTATGGCTGTGGACGTAGGGTGCGCTTTTGCTGGAGAAGGACTCGGTTGCGTGTGGGAGCACTGCGTCACGCTGCGCCTGAAGGAAGGAGAATGCCTGTAGCACCATCGTGCGGCCGCCCTTCCCGCTCCCCTGGTGCTGCTGCACCCCTCCGCCGTTCATCTTGTGGTACCCGTTACTCCCGGGCAGCATGTTGTCGTTGGCGGCGAGGGAGATCATGAAGCCAAAGGGGACCAGCCAGACGGCCAGGAAGAAAAAAGACAGGATGGACTCGATGGGGAGGTCGGTGTCTAGAAAGTGGTGCATCCATAGGCAGTGGTTGACTATCAGCATGCCTGCGAATAAGAGTACAAGTGAGTCAAACAAACAGCCAGCTTCCACGAGTGCTGTCGTATCGCTAACTCGTCGGCAAATATGATTCTATAAGCGTTTACGTGTGTATTCGCGTGCGCGAGCGTGTGTGTGTGTAAATGGATTCGCAAGTAAGTGTTGCGTGTTTTTCTTATTCGTGTGGGGCGTACCGGTGCTGGCGATAAAGCGGATATCGCTACACGGGACAAAGGGGAATCCCTTCAGCAGCTGCAGGTAGCTCAGCTGCGCCAGGATCCCCGTGACGGTGCAGCTTATCGGCAGCCCGTCAACCGTGCATAGCAGTGTGTTCAAAGCCACCGTTCCCTGCGTCACCCCGCCGAGTGCAGACGAGTTGTCAGCGACTCGAGTCGGCGTTGTGGAATGACAATAAATAGCATTGTTTCTTTACAAAGCAAATGCCGGCCGCGGTCTGTTACCTTAATGGCGACTCCCAACACCTTCCGCGTCGTCCGGATATTCTCCTCGACAATTTCCGCTAGGTAATATAGTCCGGTCGCTGAGAGACGGGGGGAAAAGGCAGCACATGGATGGGGAATTGCGTAAGCATGAGTAGTGTCCGCGGAATAGCGTCGCGGGTCGGCGGTGCCGCGACTACGCGGTGACTCATCGGCGGGGCGCGGGAGGATGAGCGGGCCATACCTAGGCACAGGGTCCCACCACCCAACAGAAAGCACCCGCCAAGAAACGTCGCCGCAGTCGTAATTATCATACTGAGTATTCTGTCCCGAAGTTGATTGCCTGTTCAGATGTCGTGGTGTGCAGAGCTGGTGTGTACGCGCCGTGAAGTGGACGCGAGCTAGGTCTGATAGGAGCGAGCTGACTCGGACGTATTCAGAAGTACTCGTGGTCGCGCCGTTTAACCGCAGCGTTGACCAGGACGTGAGCACCGCGTGGCTCGGTATCGGAAGAATAAAGCTAAACTTCCTGATGGATTTAAACGTAGAAATCGATGGGACGCAGCGCCTGCTAAGAGCATAGTCTTGGATTCCGGTTTGTCACTCGTCAGTAAAGCTGCTGAGCCCTAGGCTTGCTGCTTGTTGCCGGGGCATCTTGGCACTGTAGATCATCGTGCTGGATGAAGATCTTTAAGTACCCGTTAGGATTACCCATGGTACTTGGCATACTGACGCACATTATATTAATATTATTATTATAAGCATGTATTCTTGCATACAATATTAAGCAGTCTTACGACCAGCAGTACTCACACATCATGATACATCAGCAGTGCTATATGTACTAGGTACGGGTACCAGTACAGGTGTGCTAATCATCGACGGATGTAGTACCCCGGTACGACGCGCCCCGGTAAGAATCACTCATCTTTCGCGGATGGTGGCTAAGTTTATCTAAGAACCGGCCTTAAACTGTGTATAGGTAAGAGACAAGCAGGGAGGGAAACCCTAACTACCCGGCACTTACCTGTAGCCCTAACCCCTCACGCTACCCCCAAGTCACTAGATCAGCAGATCCGAGACCGGGGGATAGCTGAGCGGTATAATACCATCCCCGGATTTGAACCCGCGTCACTAATGAGCCTGAGAAGTATCGCTTGGAGTTAAACAGCTTATATCTCATCTTTCGCGGATGGTGGCAAAGTTCATCTGGTAAGAATAAGGTAAGCAGAATATATAGAAAGTGGCGCGGCGGCCTAATTTATGCACTACATATAGTCTGGCAGTACCCGTACTAAGACACGTACGTGTTTTCGAGGCGTACAGATGTGAGTGTGCAAGGATGGCATGGGGAGGTGCATTATGCGGAGGCTCGGCGAGTGGTCGTGCGTGATTTGGTGCGGTAGACGAGGAGGAGATAATGTAGCCATTGGACGGTGTGTGCGTGGAGTGAAGAAAGGATGCGAGATGTGTCGAGTCGTGCTTTGGTGATTAGTTTGTCGGGAGGGTCGGTGCGGAGGGTGAGGAGGGAGGTGAGACTTGCTATGGTGATCGAGTGCGGGGTTCCCGTGCGGCTCATGACTATGGGTAAGATATCGACTTCGGTACCTGGCCAGTGGTTTCGGATGGCGTTTGCGAGGGGTGTGTATTTGTCCCTAATCAAGCTAGCTGTGTGAGAGAGGTTGTGGTCGGTGCAGTACTTCCATTCCCCTATCTGTATTTTCCTTATAGATGAGTATCGGCGGCGGCCGTTGTTGTGACCTACGAAGCGAGGTTCGAGGAGGCGTATGAAATCGGGTTTGTGCGCCGGGGGACGTAATGCAGGTGGGAGGATTTCGGGGGGGAGGATAGCGGGGCACGAGGTTAGAGAGTCGGGCGAGAGACCTTCGTCTGCGTCAACAAGGCGGGTGGGCATGTGGGTGGGGTGCGGAGGGTGGCAGTCGAGGGGGGTGGAGGGGGGGGTGGGGCGGGTGAAGGACTTGATGGGTTTGTTACCGAAGTCTGCAGTGATAGTCTCCCAGCGTCCTCCGTTGTGGCGTTCCAGGAGGGAGAGTAGGAGTTGTAGCGCGCTGTTGTGACGGTCCTGTCTTAGGCCAGACATGGAAGGGCAGTTACCGGCCATGTGGCCGTTGCTGGTGAATTGGCCACACATGGGACATCTCATGGTGGGGTTGTGTGTGAGGAGGCGGGTGTTGTGGACGCCCCATATGAACTCTTGTTTGTGGGTGAATTGGGTGTTGGTGAGTGTTGAGTGTTTTTTGTGGAAGGTGAAGTCGGCGCCGTCTGCCGCGGCGCGGGCGAGGAGGGCGCCGTGTTTGGATGTTTGTGAGAGGGGTGTAAGTGTGTGTTTGCAGCTGTGGGTGTGTGCGTCGGCTTTGAGGTTTGTGTATTTGTAGGGTATGGGTGCCCCTTGAGTCTGTGGTATGAGGGTGTAAGGCCAGGTCCAGTGACCGATGGACACGTCTGAGCCTGTGTTGTATGTGGTGTTTGGTGGTTGTCCATCCGCAATCTGGTTAGCGAGTGCATCAGCGAGGTCGTTGCCGAGTGAGTGGTTGTGTGCTTTAATTTTGCCGAGATGTGTGCGGATGCCTGCGTTGCAGCGGGTTTTGAGGGTGTGTGTGATGGAGAGGAGTGTGTCGCGGTGGATGTTGTGCCTATAAGCGGATGGGCAGTTAAGTATCCTTGTATGAGGCGGAGGGAGCACGCACTGTCTGTAAGGAGGTGGGTATGGCCTAGTTGGAGGCCTATGTCAATGCCGGCTAATTCAGCGCGGTTGATAGTGTGGGAGGGAGGGGTAGAAGTCACCAGGATTTTGACGCGGGTTTCCGAGGCGGGGTGGGTGGCGGCTGCTCCGAGGGGTGAGCTGCCACCTTTCTTGGAGCCGTCTGTGTATACGAAGTCCTGCCAATTCCAAGCAAGGTCTCCGCTGGTTGGGGAGTATGTTAGTTGCATGCGTTCATGGAGGGGGTAGGTAAGGGGGTGAGTAGGGTTGGGGGGGAGGTGGTATATGCCTGCTGAGTGTGGTGAGTAGGAGTCGGTGAGGTGTGGGGGTGGGATGGTGATGGTGGGGCTGGGAAGGTGTGTGTCGTAGATGGATTCGAGAGTGTTGTGGAGTGCGGTCATGTCTGTGTGTGAGGGTAGGGTGAGGAGGCCGAGGGGGTTTGCGACGAGGTAGATGTCTACCATCCAGCGCGTGCCGAATGGTGTAGGAGTGGGATGGCCTGTGTGTTGATCGGGGGGAAGGAAGGTGTTCGCGTCGTTGGGGAGGGTGTAGAGGTGATGTGTGTAAGGGGAGTCGATGTATTTGGAGTGGCGGTAGGGTGTGTGTTCCCATCGGGGGAGTATGAGGATGGTTGCGCTCGGTGTGTGGGAGGCTGTGAGGTGCGCGCTGGTGATTGCATGTTCCATGGCTCGGCGCATGCATTCGTGGTCGTATTCGGGGTTGGCGATGTTGGTGCCTTGCCATGTGTGTGGGGCATTGCTGCCGCTAGATGAGAAGACTATGTCTTCGGGGTAAAGTGAGTGGTATGTGTGGGAGTGGAGTGATTTGTTGAGGGGGTCTGAGTAAAGTTCTGTCTGGATGTGGAATGTGTGTCGGAGAGCCGAGAGGAGGTCCTCTCTAGTGGCCCATCTGTTACGGGTGGTGGTGGCGGGTGTGGGGGAGTGGATTTCTGAACGGGAACCTAGGCGGGTGAGGAGGTGGTAGACCTCCTCCTCGAACGTGTGTTGTGTGAGTTCTGGGCGGAAGAGTTGAAAGAGGTGGCGGACGCGGGGGCCGTTGAGGGTGGTGACCGCGCGGCCGTCGGGGGTGCATAGTATGGTTGTGTCGTGGAGTGATGGGTGTGCGTGGATGGCGAATTTACCGGTTGGGAGCATGTCGAGGTCGGGGTTGATGGGGTCGTGGTTGAATGTGATTAGGGGGTGTGACCACGGAGGGGGTCCTGGTTCTGGCAGAATGGGTGTCGTGGAGGGGACATAGCCGGAGTTAAATGCGGTGAGGGCGGTGGGGCCGGAGGGGGTCTCACTGATGGTGTCGTGTAGTTGAAGGCATGGGGCCCACTGGACCTCGTGGAGGTGGGTGAGGTCGTGTTGTTGGCCGCGAGCACACCACTCGCACTGCCATGTGGCGGGTCCCTGAGCTGGGCGGCATTGGGAATGTATGGCAAAGTGCGGGCATGTGCAGCAGGTGGAGGTGGGTTCTGTGTGCAGTGGGTCATGACAAATGGAGCAAGCGGTGGGGGAGGGGGTGGGGAGGCATACCGATGTGGGGGTGGAGGAGATGAGGCGGAAGCCGTCGTCGAGTTGGAGTTGGATGTCCCATTCCGTGAGGTGTTCCGGGGCCCATTCAACCATGTACTGCGTTTGGCCGTACTCTGTGTCCTTGTGTTTGGAAATGATGCGCGTAACGTCGCAAGGGGGGTAGTGGTGGTCTGAGGGGGTGAGGTATTCTGTGTCTAAGTGTGTGATGATAGTGGTGGGGGGGGAAGCTTGTTTGGAAGTGAGGCTTGTGAGTGGGAGGCGGTTGTGGATAGTATCGAGGGGTTCGGTGAGGATTGCGGCGAGGAGGCGGATGGGAACTGAGAGTGGGGTGGTGGACCCCGTGAGTGTGGTGATGGACTTGCATGATTTGAGGATGAAGGAGGATGAGGTGGCTCTGAGGAGGACTTGTGGCCACGTGGTAATGTTATTTTTCCAGAGGGGGGTCAGGCGGGGGAGGAGGGAGGCGTGTGTTTTGCGGGGGGAGAAATCGCAGTATGCTTGCTTATATGTGTGTGGGTCTGTGATGTGTGTGGCTTTGTCCCGGAGTGAGGCGAGGAGGGCGTTGTCTTGAGTGGTGACCCAACTCTCACCCTTGCCGATATGATTACTCGCGACACTTTCGATAAAACCCTCAACTCCCTAGGCACCGGCAAAGCCCCCGGCCCCGACGGTATCCCCAACGAAATAATCAAATTCCTACCACCGGCGCACAAATCCTACACCCCTCCTGATTGGTGCCACAGCACAACATGCCTGCTACATAAAAAAGGAGACCCCTCCCTCCTCGACAACTACCGCCCTATCGCCCTCATGAATAACCTCCTTAAACTATGGACAGCACTAATCAAAGATGCAGGCTCAAAATACGCCGAAACCCACGGCATTCTCAGCGACCAACAGGACGGATTCCGACAACACCGCAGCATCCACGACGCCCTCTCTTCCCTCATCATGACGATGGAGGACGCGAAACTCCACAACAAAGACATCTACGTCATGTACGCGGATTTCAAAGGCGCCTTCAACGCCGCGGACCACCGCATCATGTTCAAACACATGCGTCAACTCGGTATGCCCCCCACCTTTGTCGACACATGCGAACACCTCTACGGGGTCTCAACCACAGATTATATTACACCACATGGCCCCACCCCTTCTATCAACATTAATCGCGGAACCCTCCAAGGTGACACCCTCTCCCCCTTCCTCTTCACCCTCTTCCTCGAACCCTTCCTCCGCTGGCTCACGGTGGGAAGCCGGGGCTACCGCCCAGGCCCCCCCGCCACTAACGTCGACCCCACAGAACCTACAGCCACATACCCAGGACATGGCTTCGCTGACGACCTCAGCCTCGCCACGGGCTCGACCCCCAACATGACCATCCAGCTCAGGAAACTCTCCCTCTTCAGCGCCTACACGGGCATGACCGTCAACATCCGCAAATGCTGCATCACCGGCGCCCTCTGGCGCACAGGCAACGCCCTCACCCTCGCCAACACTACCCTCCTCGCATCCCGCCTGCAAACTCAGTTCATCACCCTCAACTCCACCCCGGCCCCCATTCCCTCCATTGGTCCCACGGACACATACCGCGTCCTAGGGGTAGAACTGAACACCTCCCTCACCTTCACCAAACACTGGCACGAACTAAAACGTACCACTGCATCCCTCATCACCACCCTTTCCACCTCCCCACTAACACAATCCCGCAGAATCAGGGTCATCCGTGGACTCCTCATCGGAAAACATTTCACCCTCCAGCTCGGCCTCTTCACCGACTCCCAACTCGACACACTCGAAGGACAAATCTGCCGCGCACTCCGCTCCGCCGTCTCCTCGGTACGTAACCTTCCCCGCACCGCCCTCCACCGCCCTACCTCCGACCTAGGATACGGCCTCCCCTCCCTCAAAGCCCACGCAGCACAACTCACAGTTTGCCACCTACATAAAATCATGAACAACTCAGGCTATAGAGGCCACATGGCCCGCGCACACATCCGCACCTTATCCACCACGTACTCCCACTGGCCCTCGGAATCCATCATGTCAACCTGTTACACCCCACCCACACTCAAATGCTTAGTCAGAGCTCAGCGCGATGCGGGCACCCTATTCCACAACATCCCTCCACTCTCCCTCACCAACCCTATCGCCTCCACAATCCGCGCCCACCCCCCACCCTCTCATCCGGCATCTACACCTCCCGCACCACTCACCCCACCCCCACCGCACCCATCACACACTTAGACACAGAATACCTCACCCCCTCAGACCACCACTACCCCCCTTGCGACGTTACGCGCATCATTTCCAAACACAAGGACACAGAGTACGGCCAAACGCAGTACATGGTTGAATGGGCCCCGGAACACCTCACGGAATGGGACATCCAACTCCAACTCGACGACGGCTTCCGCCTCATCTCCTCCACCCCCACATCGGTATGCCTCCCCACCCCCTCCCCCACCGCTTGCTCCATTTGTCATGACCCACTGCACACAGAACCCACCTCCACCTGCTGCACATGCCCGCACTTTGCCATACATTCCCAATGCCGCCCAGCTCAGGGACCCGCCACATGGCAGTGCGAGTGGTGTGCTCGCGGCCAACAACACGACCTCACCCACCTCCACGAGGTCCAGTGGGCCCCATGCCTTCAACTACACGACACCATCAGTGAGACCCCCTCCGGCCCCACCGCCCTCACCGCATTTAACTCCGGCTATGTCCCCTCCACGACACCCATTCTGCCAGAACCAGGACCCCCTCCGTGGTCACACCCCCTAATCACATTCAACCACGACCCCATCAACCCCGACCTCGACATGCTCCCAACCGGTAAATTCGCCATCCACGCACACCCATCACTCCACGACACAACCATACTATGCACCCCCGACGGCCGCGCGGTCACCACCCTCAACGGCCCCCGCGTCCGCCACCTCTTTCAACTCTTCCGCCCAGAACTCACACAACACACGTTCGAGGAGGAGGTCTACCACCTCCTCACCCGCCTAGGTTCCCGTTCAGAAATCCACTCCCCCACACCCGCCACCACCACCCGTAACAGATGGGCCACTAGAGAGGACCTCCTCTCGGCTCTCCGACACACATTCCACATCCAGACAGAACTTTACTCAGACCCCCTCAACAAATCACTCCACTCCCACACATACCACTCACTTTACCCCGAAGACATAGTCTTCTCATCTAGCGGCAGCAATGCCCCACACACATGGCAAGGCACCAACATCGCCAACCCCGAATACGACCACGAATGCATGCGCCGAGCCATGGAACATGCAATCACCAGCGCGCACCTCACAGCCTCCCACACACCGAGCGCAACCATCCTCATACTCCCCCGATGGGAACACACACCCTACCGCCACTCCAAATACATCGACTCCCCTTACACACATCACCTCTACACCCTCCCCAACGACGCGAACACCTTCCTTCCCCCCGATCAACACACAGGCCATCCCACTCCTACACCATTCGGCACGCGCTGGATGGTAGACATCTACCTCGTCGCAAACCCCCTCGGCCTCCTCACCCTACCCTCACACACAGACATGACCGCACTCCACAACACTCTCGAATCCATCTACGACACACACCTTCCCAGCCCCACCATCACCATCCCACCCCCACACCTCACCGACTCCTACTCACCACACTCAGCAGGCATATACCACCTCCCCCCCAACCCTACTCACCCCCTTACCTACCCCCTCCATGAACGCATGCAACTAACATACTCCCCAACCAGCGGAGACCTTGCTTGGAATTGGCAGGACTTCGTATACACAGACGGCTCCAAGAAAGGTGGCAGCTCTCCCCTCGGAGCAGCCGCCACCCACCCCGCCTCGGAAACCCGCGTCAAAATCCTGGTGACTTCTACCCCTCCCTCCCACACTATCAACCGCGCTGAATTAGCCGGCATTGACATAGGCCTCCAACTAGGCCATACCCACCTCCTTACAGACAGTGCATGCTCCCTCCGCCTCATACAAGGATACTTAAACTGCCCATCCGCTTACAGACACAACATCCACCGCGACACACTCCTCTCCATCACACACACCCTCAAAACCCGCTGCAACGCAGGCATCCGCACGCACCTCGGCAAAATTAAGGCACACAATCACTCACTAGGTAACGACCTCGCAGATGCACTTGCTAACCAAGTTGCAGATGGACAACCGCCAGATACAACTTACACCACAGGCTCAGCCGTGTCAGTCGGCCACTGGACCTGGCCATACACCCTCATTCCACAAACTCAGGGGGAACCCATACCCTACAGATACACCAACCTTAAAACAGACGCACATACCCACAGTATCAAACACACACATACACCCCTCTCACAAACATCCAAACACGGTGCCCTCCTCGCCCGAGCCGCGAAAGCGGGTGCCGACTTCTCCTTCCACAAAAAACACTCAACCCTCACAAATATCCAGTTCACACACAAGCAAGAATTCATGTGGGGAGTCCACAACACCCGCCTCCTCACACACAACCCCACCCTACGTTGCCCCATGTGTGGACAATTCACCAGCAACGGCCACATGGCCGGTAACTGCCCCTCTCGACTGTCACCCCCCTTACCCCACCCACATGCCTACCCGCCTTGTTGCTGCTGACGAAGGTCTTTCGCCTGACTCCCTAACCTCGTGCCCCGCTATCCTCCCCCCCGAGATTCTCCCACCCGCACTACGTCCCCCGGCGCACAAACCCGACTTCATTCGCATCCTCGAACCTCGATTCGTCGGTCACACCAACGGCCGCCGACGATACTCTTCTATCAAAAAAATACAAATAGGGGAGTGGAAGTACTGCACCGACCACAACCTCTCACATACAACCCACTTGGTTAGGGAAAAATACACACCCCTCGCAAATGCCATCCGCAACCACTGGCCAGGTACCGAAGTCGAAATCCTCCCCATAGTCATGAGCCGCACGGGCACACCGCACTCATCTACCATCGCAAGTCTCACCTCTCTCCTCACCCTCCGCACCGACCCTCCGGACAAACTCATCACCAAAGCACGAATCGACACGTCTCGCATCCTTTCCACACTCCATGCACACACCGTCCAATGGCTGCATTATCTACTCCTTGTCTACCGCACCAAATCACGCACGACCACTCGCCGAGCCTCCGCATAACGCACCTCCCCAAGCCCTTCTTGCACACCACCTTTAACCCGCTTCAGACCCTCCCCGGGGGGGAGTGAAACCCCCGCCCACACTTGGAGAGGTTGGACATAGGTGGTTCACGGTCTAGCCCTGACTTGTAAGTTCCCTGTATGGCATAGTTGGGAGGGCCCAGAGACAGCAGCCGACGCATCCGGCTTTTGGTGAAAAACCGGCGCATACGGTACATGTTGTAAACAATTTCAATTTCAATTTCAATTTCAATTTCAATTTCAAGACCCCCATTCGACTTTCCAACGGACAACGTGTGACGTCTTCTATAGTTTGCGAGATTACTTTCGAGCTAGCGCGACACGAGTTTAAACGGACTTTCTACGCCTCGCGTGATTTACGTGACGCTAACTTGGTGCTCGGTTTACCATGCTTTGATGACGAGCAAGCTTTCCTACAGTTCGGCTCAACACAAGCGTTTCACTCTGATGGACGGCACATGATTTGAGGTTCAAACGGAGGAGCGACGTTATAAGTGGCTACTAATGCCGTCTTGCAAGGTTCAAAAACCCATGCGCAAGACACGCCGAAACATGGGACATGACGCTGATTTTTACGAGATTGATGTCACGCCAACTACGAAGCAGTCGGCATAGTTTCACGCGGGATATGAACTTACTGCAAAACAACGTGGAGACTGCCGAATGCTACTCTACGATGACTTCCCAGAGTTGCTACAACCATAGAATCGCCTCATGTAAGCCGACAGTGGGATAATCCCATTGAAACAATTGGCTAGATGAAACGACAGAGTTCTAACATATTGTCACTTGCGGAGCGCCCGAGGGCAATTGCTTCGAGACTGTGGTCTTTAAAGAAGCCGTTGGCTGCCGACATGTAAGGTTGTAGACTAGAGCCTTGCTTTTCCCGAGATGTCCTAGCCACGCGACATACAACGCCATGTGTGCCGGTGTAGCAACTAGTGGCGCCAATCTATGCTCTGTGCGGAAGTCGAAGTACCGGCGGATAAGACTGCCTTTAGTCGCTATTGTGTTGGGTGCCCACGCTGCGGATAGTAGGGCTAGTGTCTTCGCGCCTACATCACAACCGAAAATCTTGGTCATGTACGGTTTTATGGTCTCGATCCACGGGTTGGTGTTGGAAGTGACGTTTCTTATGTACTTGGGCCTTGTTGGCCGTCTTGATTGTTGATCTCGGTTTTTGGGCTCGCGGTGTATTCCCGTAAAAAGTGCTAGCGTAACGCTCACAACTCCTCGTCTTAAGTAGAGCCATGCCGGGAGGGAACTCGGAATATAGTGACGACCTAGACATGACTACATTTTATACCGCGTAGCGCCCAACGCCCGGGTTGAAACAAGTTTGGACGGGGCGCGAGGCTCATTTCTTCGGCGGCCATCTCGGTAAGCGCTAGTGCTATATCTTGCCCGTCCATCCAGTGGGCGACCATGGCAGCCGCAGCGCCACTCTGATGCATCTTCTGGAGATGTTGAGTAGGAGGGGTCAAGGGGGTTGCACGAGTTGTTTTCCTTGCACCAGTCTGAATCCGATAGGTAGAGCGCGTCCATTGCATCGCACGTCGGGTCTCTCCATTCCGCATTTTATCGTGGTAGCAAGTTGTTCAGCGCAAACGCAAAGCGATCGATATAGTGTCTTCCGAACCTCTAGCCTAGTTCCTCAAAAAGCACCTTATCTGGCTTCTAGTCGTCGGTGTCAAGGTGTCGGTTGAGCTTTTCGGCCCATACGTTGGCTAATGATCGGATGTAGCGCGCTCGTAGTTTGATGTTTTTGTGTCGGGTAGGCACCCAATACGTCGTAGTTCTTCCATCATAACCGGTGAGCGTGAGGTTAGACCTTCCAAAACATGATAGACGGCATGTTTGTCTTCATGTAGCAGGACGTTGCGGCCGGCCAACTGCGGCATGACACTCTTGACGGTGTGACGGACGGCCTTAATGTTCTTCCATCTAATGTGTTATTGACGCTTGCCGGCGGGGCAGCGGCGGCGGCCCCGGAGGGGGTGCGCTCGCAAGCCCGTCAGCACCTATCTCTACCTCCACGCGGTGGGCGCTGGTAACCATGTAGTTGTGCAAGGCTTGGCACAATAGGGGGCTAAACGAGGTACCGGCAGCTGCGATCCGCGGGATCAGCCGCTGTCAGGAAGCCTTGTACGGAGGGTTTTGGAAATCAAAATATCCGTACATCAACACAAAGATCTCCCGCTCGGGCCGTCCGATATGTTTGTCTTCCTAAAGTATAGGAGGACGTTGCGGCCGGCCAACTGCGGCATGAAACTCTCGACGGTGTGACGGAGCTTTTTTTTCCAACTAGATACCCGCCGATCCTCTCCCGACAAGGAAGCGAGGGCGTCTGCGAAATATTTTTTGGCGAAAGGGGGTACGGACGGATGAGCGGCGGTGGGACGCGGGTGTTGGAGCTAGCGGTGGATAGCCGGGAAGCAAGGCCATGGCAAGGCGCTCGCTAGCAATCGTCCATCCACGTGAGTTTCGAGTCTCCCCTGGTGGCAGCGAAGCTCGACGCTCCGCATGACGGAGGAGGGTCGCAGCCGGAGGAGCGATACGGTATGGCGGCGGAGGTCCACATGATCGACCACCGCCAAAAAAACCCGGTACGGAGGGTTTTCGAATAAATATTTCCGCGCCCGATATCTTTTGTGGAGTGGCGACTCGTTCAACGAGTTCGACCAACCCCCCCCCCACCCATTCGGTTCCCAGTTATCAACAAGGTGCTTAGTGCAGGGTGCCTAGGGTTATCGCAACGGCATTCTGCTTACAAAGGCGGCCCTCTGACAACGTAAATCATTGAGGGAGGATATGGGCGGATTTCGCAAGATCAGATGGGTATCAGACGGATACGGACAAGGGGCCTGAGAGATCTGACGCGGAGGCATGATCGCAAGCCAAATACTGTCCGCGGCTATGGCCTTCCTTTCTCCCCAACCCCCGGATTTGTAGGGAAGTTTGGGCTAGAAGGCTATGTTGCGACGGGTAGAGCTGCGATATCTCGGACGGGGGAGCGCGCGGATCGAGACGGGGCCGTCGACGACCCGTGCGAGGGGGTTTTTCGCCTGCCTACCCCCTCCCCCCCCCGTGCTCCGGTACGACCGGAGTCGCATAGGAGCGGAGGTCAGGTAGGCCCGTTGCGACGAGCGCTATTTGATTAGCTTGGTTGGTCAGCGCCCTCGCAATAGTTGGAGGAGGATGCGCATCGCGGAGAACACCGATAAACATTTTCACACTAGTGTATTTTTACTGTCTACTAGCATGAATTTGATTGTATCGTTACTGCCATTGGAGAGGCTGGGATTGGTGGCTTTATGGCGTATATCTTACGATGAAACGGCACTCTAGGAGGCATGATCATAATAGGGCGCCCGAAGACAACAACCGTTAACTCGGTGATTGCCATGAAGCATTTTTATTTTTTTAAATATATGATGTTATTCGTCCTCGGCGCTCTAAAAGTCTCGAGCCTCGAGGCGCTCGCTCATGACCGCCCTCCATCCGTAGCCGGAGCTGTCCGTGTGTAAGTACGCGGTGTGGACTGGCTTGTGGATGGGTTTGCCGTTTGATTGAATGGGCACTTGTGTCCACCATTGGATGTCGTGACGCGAATGTGGTGTTAGCCGGATAAGGCCTCCCCACTTCTCGCCGACGACGAAGTATAGCTCCCGAGGAAGAACCTAGCACTTGGGATAGCCAAGAAAAGGCATTGTGCCTATCCCGCTAGTGATCGACGGTATTTGACGGGTAGCCAGGGTGCGTTCCGTGTAGCTCGCCCGATGACTTTGTCTTGCTTGTTGACGTCGATGTAGACTCCTAGGTGGTGGCCGATTTAAGTTGGTGCCCAGAAGCCTTTAATTGGGTGGCGCAGCATGCCGAGACGGTCCAAGAGGCTGGCGAGGCGTTAGCGCAAGGTGAGCGCCTCGTCGTTTGTAGATGCGTATAGTAGAAAGTCGTCGACGTAGGGCAGAATCATGGCGCCGCGCCAACGTGTTCTTCTGAGGTAGGTCTTCGTGCATTTGCCTTGCGTTGCTCTTGGTAGCTCGGGGTCCGGCGCTCGTGGGAAGTTCACGAAGGTTAGCGTCATCTTGCAATAATAGAAGGGGGATAGGGACCACCCCACGGGTGGCCCCGCGAGTCGGCAGAGCTGTCCGCGTACGTTCACGGTGGAGTAATCGTGGTCCGTTGGGTTGATTCCCAACGCGTACAAGCCATTATGTAGGTCGAAGTTGAACATGCAGTTTCCCTTTCTCTTTAGGTGCTTGACTCCAAGTAGCGTTTCCATCTTGAGGCGCTTCCGCACGCAGTGCTTGTTGAGTGGTCTTACGTTGCAGATTAGCCTCCGTTGTTGACCGGCTTGGGCAATATGAAGAGTCTGGAAACATAGTCGCATCATGTAGAGGGCTCCGAAGCCCCGGCTTGGACGAAGCGTGCTAATTCTCGATCGACGAATTTTAGTTGGGTGGGGGTGGCGTCTAGTAGCTACGCTCCTTGGTTAAATCGGGTGTGTGGCTGTTCTTGAACTATATAGGTACACCCTTCCGTTTCCATTGTAGGGTTTGCACGCTCGCGCCGATCTACTCCCTCTCGCGCTAGCTGCGTCGCACGCGTTGTCGCATGTGGTCGGGGCTGGACTACAAGAATGTGCGCGGCGGTGCACACCATGAGCCCTCTACCTCGGGCTCGGGCTTCTTGTTTTGACGTGCCTTGACCTCCTCATGCTTCTCGGGTTTTACTTGTCCTTGAGCTCCGTGTCCTTGAGATTTTTATCCTGCCGCGGGATAAGTTTGTCGAAGTTGCCTCCGTCGCCTTTGCCGGGCGTCAGTTGTTTAAAGGTTTGAACGGCTTAAACTTTTGCGGCCGCGTGGATACTAGCTTCAATGCTTTTGTCTTCCAAGGCTGCGAAGAGTCCATCGACACCGTTGGCGCTACGGTCGGGTGCTTGCGTGTCGAAGAAGCGGGCGAATACGAGGCGCTCGACGACTCGTCCCTCTCAAGTGAGGGCCTTCTTGCCCTTGAATCTATAAATTTAGGTACGTCGCGTCTCGACGGCATGCGTGACAGCCTTGTGTGTCCGAACGGCCGCGTCATGAACATCCTAGGCGTGCGCTCTTCCCGCTGCGGTAGAGGTCGTCGAACGAATCGTCGCCACAACTGTTTCGAGCGCCGCGTCCGCGGCCGCAAAGTAAATGACATAGCACGCTAGGTGTTGATATTCGTCGCGTGAGGAAATCCGTTTTCCCTCTTTTAGGAACGTGTCTGTCTCGCAGTGTCGAGGCGTCCACATTCCCGGAGTATAGGCGATTACCGGAGGTAAAATGTCGGTGAATGCTCTTGCAGGTAAATTGATCAAGTCGCGCGGGTCTACGTACGCGGTCTTGGTCGCATTATGAGATACATGCGTGGCGTACTCGTCCACGCTCCCACTCTCAGATACAGCGTCGGCCGGTACTGACGGAATGTTGTGCTACTTGTTGGGGTATGGTGTTTTCGTATGGTCACCGTCTACCTTCAAGAGTAGCCGGTTAACAAGATTATCCAAGTTTTCAAATTGCCTTGCAGATGATGGCGCCTTGTTGGCTCCGCTCCCGTCTTCAATAGGGTACATGTGTTATGGTAGATTGTTTGCCAGAATTACCGTGTGAGTTGGTTCGATAGTAGCTACAGTGCGTGCTTGTAGAGATCTTCACCTTGCTAGACAACGAGAGTCTAGATGCTTTTGCGTTGAGCTGTGCTCGCGCAAAGACGGAAGGTGGACGACCTCCGTGTGTTTGCGCGTCATAGAGGGATAACGCATGTCTTTGTTTTACCACTGCGACTTACGTAATCTAGCGGTTAGAATTTGTAACGTCGTGGCAACACCCGGCTATTCTCGCCCCAATGCAAATAAAACCTTTATAATATCAATATGACCATTAAGGGATGAGAAGAGACTTTGACACGCTACTTGTAGACTGAGACCTATATCTGGCGTGAATAAGAGGGCCATGAGACAGCAACGGGCAAGTCCGGTAACACTATAACCAATTTAAATTCCGATTCTCGCGTTCTTGTCTTGTAAACAATTCAAATTTTAATTTTCTCGTTCTTACCGACAACATTACCTTCTCCCGGGATTGAGTTCCTTTGCCTAGCTTCTGTTCGATGTTTAACAGCACGTTTTTACAAGAAAACTCAATGGAAACCACCAAGCAAAAATGAAGCCACCCAACAATTGCTTTTTCCTTGGCGATTGAAGCAAACCATGTCCATTAGGCGCGATTCGATACGTGATTCATTACCATATCCATTACGCGGTTCATCGTGCCATAGGACTGATTCATGCAGCTGCTCACGCTTTGTGGAATTGCCCCGTTTCGCAATGATAACCCCGCTCTCCGCACTTATGGGAACGGACGCGGGTTGATAATTCTCCCAAGCGGTTGCAACTAAATGTAGCAATTCTTATTCCGCGCTCTCCTCTCTCATGATATATACGTCGTCGGGGTACGTAGCTTAATGATCCACGGCTTTGTCTCCTCGAGCATTGCATGCAAGGGGGCAACGCAATGAAAGGGCGTGATCAGCGGTTAAAAGTGGAGCATATCCAAATGATCCAAAGCGCCGAGTCGCGGATGCGGCACACGAGGTGATGGGGGTATCTTACACTTTCTGCTTCTGTAGCAAGCATGGGCTTTAACTCTCACACCCCGTGCCAAGGTGCCAG
Source organism: Tetraselmis chui (assembly GCA_026401115.1). Classification (NCBI taxonomy): domain Eukaryota; kingdom Viridiplantae; phylum Chlorophyta; class Chlorodendrophyceae; order Chlorodendrales; family Chlorodendraceae; genus Tetraselmis; species Tetraselmis chui. The sequence goes on from JAPMLY010000095.1 coordinate 127,754, forward strand.
ATGCATGACGTGTGCAACTGAGCAGCGGATATTTGATCGTGACATCTCGATTTTGTCCCAAGCGCATATCGTATGTATTTTCCCCCATAAGTATCCACGCGGTTCATTGTCACTACTCCTTATTTGCGTGGAAGGTGGGGGTCATCTTATCGCTCCTCTGATATGCGATCTCGTGGGCCACTTATTAGTCTTTGTGGATGCTTAACGTCATCCATTTACACATTGATTCTAATGTAGTTTGAAGTAAACCTACTCGGTCGCGATCCGCATGCTAGTATATGAAAGTGTACGTTCGACATCATTCTACTTCGATTCCCTTTCGCCACTTTCGTGGTGATGTGGGCCGTGAGTTCTTGCAATATGGGCTTACAACCCTCCATGGCACTCTCGGGTCGCACCTACGGGCTGTCAATGGTGGTTGTGCTCGCGCGGAGGGCATTATCCGTTTCCCATGTCCGATTCTAGTGGATGGCTTCGCGCTTTGTTCATGTTTGGCATGATGTATGCTTGCGTTGCGTTGTTTCTTTAGACACGCCGTGAAAAACAGCGGCGTGCAGAGCCTGGATTCATCTTTCTCTCACCGCACGATGTTGAACACAAATTGTATTCGCGTTATTACTACCGCCAATGGGTAAGCGTAGATATGAATGCTTCGTTGGGTAGAGTTGATGGAGGGAAATAAGTTGTGCAGGTCGACGTTCATGTGCAACGGAAAAGAAAAAAGTTGTTTACAATGCACGGCTCAGGTGGCAGACGGTATAAATTACGAGAACATTGTTCAATTTGCAAAAACTTTAATTCGTTAAGTAAAAAAGCATGTTGTCATGAACTATGTGTTCCAGCTGCTACAAACAGCAAAGGGCTGGAACATGAAAAATCAGGCGATGGTATATCCAATTCCGAACGAGGAGACGGCGTCGTGCACGATGGCCGAAGGCAGCCCTGATTCTTCTGTAGGCTTCCAAAAGAGGGGACCTGCCAGCGCTTCCAAAACCGCAGCAGTCGCAATGATATGCGCCGTGGTGCGGGCCCTGGCCCAAGGCGTGACCCCTACGACGGGAGTACGCGGGAATATTGCGGTCTCCAGGATGCAGAGGGGCCCCTGCGCGGCGAAGAACCACATCCAGCGCAGCTGCGGTGACGGCGCGCCGGTGAGATAGCAGAATGCAGCCTCATGGATGACCCCGCTGAGGAGGAACACAGCGCACACTGCCGCAAATCGACGGGCCCAGCTAACTGTGAGGGGTAGTTTCAGCTGCACGGAAGGTGCTTCAGGTTTGATCAGCCGTCCTTGCGTGATGGGATCGTACACGAGCGACCTGCAATCACAGGACGCCGTGGTTGACGTACAGAGAGCAGAGAAGGAATGCATGGGAGGGAAGAAGAGGTGGGGTAAAAACACATAGCTTGCCGTCCCCAACCTCAAGATTGACTGAACGGGGAGGTTCCATTTCTTCGCCCAGAATGTAGTTAATCGGTCCGAAACAAGAGGCTGCATCACGCATTCATGCACACACACACACACACACACACACACACACACACACACACACACACACACACACACACACACACACACACACACACACACAAAGGCATACATCGTACATACGATGCTCATGCTGCACTAGCATCAGCACTTGGCATCTCTCGGGCATGGCAGGTAGGACGAGAGATAAAGATAACCGCTGTTTGCATTAGCTGGATTAGGAAATTGAGTGCGGTATGGACCTCAAGCTTCAAGTGCAGACAGCAGAGTGGGGGAGGGGGTAGTACGTTTCCGAAATGCATCCTGGCGTGCAGCCCCAAGCTGCCTGTCATGCACATAGCCGCCAAGTCCTGGAATGCTGTTAATAGCGTGTAGAGACCTAAACCTAATGCGGCGACAGCGAACCGTGGTTGAGACAGTGAAGTAGCGTCACATGCATGTGAAGTGAGCAAGTCTTGGACATAAGTATGTACTTTTCCTGCTTGCCATTGCTACAGCTATGCGCACAGTGCGTGCTTGATGCATTTGACTGAATAGGGACGTGCGTACTGTAGAGGCTGTGTCGCCACACCGTGTTCAGAAGCGAGGGGGTTCCGTCTTGAGAGGACAGAGTAACGACGACGGCAGCCAGTATTCCTGCGTTGAGACCCGTCACAACGTGTAACTTATCAAAAGGTTTGCAGACTACAGACGAGCGTGGAGCAGGTGCTTGCTTACCCAGCCTCAGCCCAGCTGTGGTCAGGCTTGCGTGCTCGATGTGCTTCGTCGCACGCTGGCTCGTTCCTTTAAGAGCAAAAGGAGGGGGAGATAAGAATGCACAGACTAAAACAGGGTTAGCCAATCGAGAAGTCGATTAGTAGAGATCGCGAGGGAGTTATACTGGGATAACGGGCGCGGTCGAAAGCGGCGACGCTGTCTCTCGCGTTCTTATAAAGCGCGAGATTGAAGTAAACTGTATCGAGGAAGAAGGATTATAGCTAACCTTCGACGGGCAGAAAGAGGAGCCCCTGGAGCTGAGATACCGTGAGCCCCGCCGTTGAACCTCCTTCAGGCCATCGACCGAGGCACCACAGTAGCCAACGCAGAGAGCCTAAGAAGCCGCAAAGGAAGAAAGCACCTGAAAAAGTGGGACGCACTTGGTGTCAGGAATCGTAAAAACTAGAGTCCGTGTATTGGGATAAAACAGCGGGACGCACCTCCGCGTGCGATAATCTCAATTCCGGTGGGAGGAAATAGTATGGGCGGTAGCTGAAGGAGGAGAATGTAAAGCGCCGAGGTCTGTAGACGGGCGAGCCCCGGTGTCGTGGGGGCAGCTTGAAGCTTGTGGAAGGCATGCGCGAGGGCTCGAGTTACGACGTAAAGGGCGAACAGCCTTCCGGCGAGCGGTAGTAGCGCCACCATGAAGTGAAGTTTAGAAATGAAATATCCAGCTTTAAATGCTTCCAGGCCTGGACGTAGATAGAGGACAAAGAAGCGGTTCCATACGACTGCTCAGTTAGCGCCTTCATTCTTGATCCGAATCATATTCTGGGCTCGGTTGTCGCTCGCTACCCGGAACTCAGGAAGTCGTCGATTTGTGAACTTCAAATTTGATCAATTTATGAACAAATTTGTTTCCTCAAAAACAGGTCACTGCCTTTTTTTAATTTCTAGTTCATAGCACCGCGGTCCGTATACCATAGTGCCGCTGTATCTTCCGGCCTATTCCCTGGTTTGAGACGAACTCATGGTGGGAGGCATTGTCGGAGCCTCGGAGGCCGTGCTAGCTGCGAATTGATGAACGCTCGCTCAGTAGACGACCAATCTTATCTGTTCTGGTGGCGCAGTAGGCGCAGACGTAACTCCCCTAAATACATCGGCTGGCAGACCATCAAGTACGGGTACAAATTGGATTCAGCAGGAGCTCTGGATAGTACCAGTATAATACATTGATATTGTACTCATCCAAATTTGTAATCAAACACAAGACATGTCTTTATGGTTCTCCGCAATGTACAGGCGGTTCCGGTACCTGTAGTTGACACCCATATCACTAACCCGCCGGAGCCAATCCACTACCCCGCCCCGGTGTCGACGGTAGTAAGCCACATCAGCACGCCCGAGATCGGTCGGCCGCGGGCAGGGAAAGGCAGAAGTCACGCTGCCACCAAGTGGAGTACCTTTGATCCAGTGCTCCTTGCACGACCGTCAAGATGGACGGATTCAAGGCGCACGTTGACGCGGTAACCCGGGACTACATTCTGGAGCCTAATCTGGGTGCGTCTCTTCTACCACAGACCTAACCCTAAAAAAAGGCCCAAATCGCGGTGCTGCTACCACAGTGGACTCCCTTCCAGGCTACGCTTCCGCCTTTACCCACAATCTTTTTTGCTCTCATGTCGTCTTTAAGAATGCTTAGATTTGTTCCTACCGCTTGAATTCCATACACCGCAGAAGGTCATCTCTGAACGTGGGGCTTAGCCGTCCTTGGCTTCGACTATTACTGTAGTAGTACTTAAGCTGTCGGCTCTTTCCACACAGTTCCGCCGCAGCAACACCGCTACACACAGCCGAGCAACATCATCCCTAAACGACAACCAACGGAAAATATTCAGTAGAAGTAACGAGATAAGAAGATATCACATTTTTTCCATGGTAGTGTCAAACCTCCAAGGGAGTCCCGCAGTGTTTACGTCTTGCAGATCTGACGTACCGCAGCTGAAAACCCTCGTTTTGTCTTATGGTTTTCGCCATATTATGGGTTTCACTCTATCCTCGTTCAAATAGCCTGGCTCCTGTTAGCCTGAGCTTAAATTCAAGAAAATTCTTATCGTCGTGCACATCTTTGATCACAACTCTGCGTGCGCCTTTAGGTCCCACCGTAGAGGGGCGGGTGCTTTACTAGAGAGCGATTGGGGGATACGCTTGTGTTTCCTGTTTGTGGTACTTTGATTTATGGCGCATTATATTCTTGCTTTTGGTATTTGCTTAACACATGTCATGATTGTGGTGTGTAAATTTCCAGAGTACAAGACAGTGGAAGGCGTTGCTGGGCCTCTGGTGGTTCTGCAAAATGTCCGCGTAAGTGTTGGAAAATAGCTTAACTATGCCCTGTTTTAAAGAGCATCACTTAATGTGGGTAATGGAGGCCGCGCCGGTCCACCCTCCTGCATTGTCTGATGCATACATTCGATCTGCAGGGTGCCATGGCGTCCGAAATTGTCAATATCACAGTATCCGATGGAACTATCAGGCGTGGGCAGGTGCTGGAGGTGGACGGTGATAAGGCGGTTGTCCAGTGCTTCGAGGGAACAAACGGCCTGGACAAGGTTAAGACCGCTTGCGAGTTCACGGGCGAGGTGCTGAAGTGCCCTGTGGCGAAGGACATGCTTGGGCGCATCTTCAACGGCTCTGGCAAACCCATCGACAACGGGTAAGGAATTATGTATGTTATACGGCCCACATTTATATTTTTTATATCCGATACCATCCTGACTCATTAAGTGTGCTTACCCCCCTGTTGTTACCAGCCCTCCTGTCATTCCGGAGGAGTGGCTGGAGATTTCTGGTGCCTCGATCAATCCTTCAGAGCGTACCTACCCTGAGGAGATGATCCAGACCGGTATCTCCACGATTGACGTGATGAACTCCATTGCTCGCGGGCAGAAGATCCCTCTCTTTTCTGCTGCCGGTCTCCCGCATAATGAGATTGCCGCTCAGATCTGCCGGCAGGCGTCGCTTGTGGACAGGCCAGGTGTGGAAAAGGAGGACTTTGCGATCGTTTTCGGCGCAATGGGTGTCAACATGGAGACTGCGCATTTCTTCAAGCAGGATTTCGAGGAGAACGGCTCCATGGAGCGAGTGTCCTTGTTCCTGAACCTTGCCAATGACCCCACCATTGAGCGCATTATTACCCCGCGTATCGCGCTCACTCTTGCCGAGTATCTGGCGTACGAACAGGGCATGCACGTGCTGGTTATTCTGACGGACATGACCTCATATGCCGACGCTCTGCGTGAGGTGTCTGCTGCGCGTGAGGAGGTGCCCGGTCGCCGTGGTTACCCCGGTTACATGTATACAGATCTGTCAACCATCTACGAGCGCGCGGGGCGTATCGTTGGCCGCAAGGGCTCCATCACCCAGCTGCCTATCCTAACCATGCCTAACGATGACATTACTCACCCCATCCCTGATCTTACGGGCTACATCACTGAGGGACAGATCTCCATCGATCGTATGTTGCATAACCGCCAGATCTACCCCCCAATCAACGTGCTCCCCTCCCTCTCCCGTCTAATGAAGTCTGCTATTGGCGAGGGCATGACGCGCAAGGACCACGGCGAGGTGTCCAACCAGATGTATGCCTTCTATGCCATCGGTAAGGATGTGCTGGCTATGAAGGCGGTGGTGGGTGAGGAAGCGCTGAGTTCGGAAGATTTGCTCTACCTGGAGTTCCTGGACAAGTTTGAGGGGAAGTTTGTCAACCAGGGTAGCTATGAGAACCGCACCATCGTGCAGTCCCTTGACCTCGCGTGGAGCCTGCTGCGCATTTTCCCGCGCGAGCTGCTCCGGCGTATCACGGCCAAGACCCTGGACGCGTTCTATGACCGCGAGAGCATCTAGAGTAGTTAGTCGTGTCAGAGGTATCACATCGTGTTGGGTTCGTGTGCTTGGCCTAGTAAGCTGGCATTCAGCCACCAAACATGCCCATTGGTTTTCACAGGTATCCCACCTCTTACTCAGACCTCATCTCTGTAAATCGTACACACCCATATCTTTCGCACGGCATGTATGATTGTGGGCATGTACCCATATCGTACACTGTGCATGCCGACCCAGCTCAATCATGCCATGCAATCAGTAGAAATGCATGTACGATTTTGAAAGAGGGTTTGCCTTTTTCTTCACTTTGACCTTAACCTTCTGCTGTTTTGCCTCCTCGCTGTGATATTTCTGTCTCGTGTATATTGCTGACTGCCCCCTCAGCAAATGTGTAGCAGAGGGCGATCTGCTGACGGAATGCGAGCGAGTGAATGCGTCGGACGCCGGGGCGTAAGTTGCTCGTCGATATAGCTTGGAACTGAGATGTCACGGATGCCTGTTTTAGTGCTGTTAGGTAACGCAACTAGCCTTTCTCTCACTTTCGCTTGCCTAACACCATCCAGTGCCATTCTTGTGATGCCGATGGCAATGCTTAACAAATGTTTCAACGTGTAATCATGTAATGGTGCCCCGAGTTATCTCAGATGGCACGCCAGACTCTCGTGTTTGTCTTATCACGCCTCGAATGTTTGCCACTACGTCGTGGCGGTTTGATGTATATGTCATTTTTCGTACTGCACATCTTTTGGCGAGTCAATGCTGGGGAAACGAAAAGGCTCGAGCGCTCATAAGCATTCATCGTATTTACTCCGGGTTGTGCCCACGGATTGATCTGCTCCCCTAGCGCCGCTACTGCCTTCTCTTTCCTCAGTGCCGTGAAACAATAGACTACTCTGGCCCTAAAATTTGTCGCGCAGCAAGTTCACCAAACTTAGGTCATAGATCAGTAGGGAGTACATGATGCTGGTTTTATAAGGGATACTGTGCCCTTCCAGGGGGGGGCATGGTGCGGACTTGATATATCAAACCTCTTCTCACGGAAACGGTGCGAGGCCTGTTGCGGAAGGGAGTGGGGGCTCGTAGACCGAGCTTGCATCGGATGAGGAACACGGTTGAGGGGCCACTAGAAGGTGTCCAAATGAGAGCATCGCATTAGTTCTTAGCCAATATACCTACAAATCAAGCTCATGAAGATGCTTGTCGCTGAGGGAGAGTTTCGAAGCAGCCGGTTTCTCGAGTGACTATCATTATCTCCGCCGGCCTCGGCGTCCTCAAGAATGTCGCTTGTCCACGTTCTAGCAGTACCCAGTCATGCTAACCAACTACAATTTCCATAATCACCCTGAGCCACTACCAGATCGCTGGCGTTGCTGTTTACCTGTCTCTTGTTCAATCACCTACCTGGTACGAAGGCAGCTTGTTAATGTCTGGCGGACGTGGTCCCCGAAAGCCCGCCAAATACCAACGGAAACAAAAGTGAATTATGCAAGCGTCAAGCGGCACAACAATACGAATCCGCCCTTCGCACTAGGGCCTGCGATCACATGTCATCGATGAACTGATGAGTTGGAGGGGAAGCTATCCAGGAGTCGCCGAGTTGCGGGGGCTGATGTCATTCTGAAAGAGACACGTGGATCGGGATCACTCCAACACGCAGCATGGTACGAACTTGGGATAGACGAGGCAGCCGCGACCACGCCAGGTCAAAAGGACGGATGATCGACTGACATTTAGAGAGTGCAGAATTCGACCACGACGCTGCGGTACTTTTGGCCTCAGATCGCTCAAAGCAAGCGAGAGCAACAACAACAAACATTTATGCTTTACAATAATTGCTAATATTCATACAGTACGGACTGCTGACCTGTACAAAGTGTGCGACTGACTACGCAGGGCCCCTAAAGTGCAATATTGCACGCTTCGGAAAAGTTTCTGTCTATGCCTCCAGTGACGCACTGCTCTAGGTACATATACCTTCGCCGACGTGCTTCAGGGGTGTCGAGCCGGCTTCCGAAGCTTGCATCACGCCGTGAGACGATAGGGGAAGGGCGTGTTGATGACTCTTCCCACGTTTTTATTTTACTGTCCGATGTACGGATTCGTTTGGCCTGCCCCACAACGACCGCAATCAGGAGCGCCGACGCCGAGACCAAGCCAGACCGAAGCCAAAACTTCCCCTTCGACCCCTTCTTACGCCCTCGCAGATTATTCGTAGACCGGCATACATGGGCAGTCTCTGCTGTTTCCAGTGTGCGGCGATCACAGAACAAGGGCGGGGCGGCTGTAGCGATTATGTACCAACCGTGCTCGTCGCCAGCCGACTCCGGAAACTGGCGCCCCTTCACGGCGTCACCAACAGAGACGTCACTACCCCATTCCTGAGGGTCTTCCGCGCACGTCATTGTCACTTGAGTTCGTATCAATTGCGAAGGTGGGAATAGAGTGGGAGGAAGAGACTGCTGACTATTGCACGGCTGTGCGTTTATATAGAAAGCCTGGTTGCGAGCTCAAGGGGGCAGCACGTGCCGTGGGGGCAGGCGGTTGTTGATGTCAGAGACTGGAACGTCGCGATAACCTACATGTTGCAGTGACACGTCAAAAACCGCGAAGCAATTATTTGCCACGTGAGAGCTGTTTAAGTAGTATTAGTGGCATTATAATCCTTAAACTCAAATCTAAAAAGCCAACTATTTGATTAAATCTACCCGTACCAGGCGTACCTGCAGACCCGTACCAGTACAGGTACCTATGTATTATATACAGCATATTTAAATTGCTACTACCTGTACCCGTACCTCTGCTACCAGGTACGTTTCAATTTCAATTAAGGATGAAGCACGGCGTAACCCGCGGATGAATTTAGGGTCCAAGCTTCAGTTGCTTTTATTATTTTATTCCCGGGAGTGGGAGAAGAGCACCTACATGATGAGGAACATTGGTGTTCATGCGAGCACTTGTGACCGTCACATCAACAACAAGATTACGAAGTGAAACCTTCAAGTCTAACCAAACCACATCCCCCGTTCGGTATAGAGAAGCTCCCGACCGAATACGGTGGACCTCCAACCGCAACTCCCGCCCCTTAGCAGCCCCCGCTTCAAGCATGGACTCTTCAAGCACGTGGACAATCCAATCGTGCAAATGAATGACGCACCAAGAGCACGGGCGCCGTGGGATGTGGTCCATAAGCGACACATAATATGTGGAGCGCTCACCCGACAAAGAGATGCCCGATACCGTCGACGAAGATCAACACCCACGAGACTATGAGGGAGCCTCATTGCACCGCGGGCACTTCCGAACATGAGAGGCGCGCTCCGCAGTGAGGCCGAGCACCCGGTGCGTTGTCGTATAGCAATCGGATAGCACCTTGAAACTTGACTCATGTGAAGCGAAATAGAGAGCCAAAGCCCCTCGATCCGTAGCCGAAATCACTCTCACATAGTCCGGTGGGGAAGGTCTTGAAATTGCCTTGAGGTCAAGGTAGGCCCGGACACGAAGAATGCGGGAAATGCCCCGTTGATTGTGGCCCTCATAATCTCCCGAGCAAGTGAGAGCACCGGGAGTCGGAAGTTGTAGGCAATTCAACTGGGTAGCGGGCGCCACCACATTGTTAACCGGAGATACCATGAATTTGGGTCGGCCGAAGTTACGCGAGCGGCGGTAGTAGACCGACGAGCACATGGAACCGTGGCGGGGTTGCTAAAATTGTCGCCGAGCTTGTCAACGTGGAGGGCTTGCGTTAGGAGGAAGACGCTCCGTGTAGCGATTTTTTAAGGCCGAGTCTTGAAACAAGGTTCGAAGAATGTGACTTCATTGAAGGGGTGAAGTCAACGACGTCGGACGAGGATAGGCCGTTCTCGTCGCTCAGCGGGTCGATAGGGGGCGCAAGGGCCGCCGCTCCACCCTATGCCGCATTGGTTGAGACTGCGGGAATGCACTAATGTAGGTCTAAACGTGTAGCTCAGCTCATGAGCCACTCTGCCCGTACAACATCGTTGTAAGGGAGGTGTGGCACGCCGCCGATTACGGTGCTAACAACCGCAGGGGATACTATCCCGTACACGTGGTGGGTAGGGTTGCAAACCTCTATACAGATGTACCCAATCTGACCAGGCATATATAAAATGGCAAACTACAGGTTCCGTACCTGTGCTTACCCGTACGAGTACCCTCAACCCTCATAAAACTTTATTACGAATTTCTTATTATCAGCATTTATCATACAATCATACATTTACATACAGGCGGTACCTGTACCTGTTTTTTTTTTGTGCCTGTAGTGTAGATAGAATGTTTGTACGTTTGTACTGCGTCACAGCACATTTCCGTACAATTTCAATCGATTATATCATGCTGATTCACCTGCCATTATGATCACTGCATAGTCATGTGATTGTACGGAAAGAATTATTATATTTATTTAAATAATAACCGCGCTTCAGACGACATCGTTGACAAAACATTTGCGACTGTAATAATGGATGTCCATAACTACTGATATGTTCTATATGGTACGTTTGAACTTTTGTCCTACAAAGTACGTTACATAATGTACATGCGATACAGTAGCGACAAAATGATAATATTGTAATATTTCAATACATTACGCGATATTTCGCAGTACGTTTGATCATCGCTAGCGACGATCAATATTATGAGTACTCTCGTACAATTATGGATGGAGGTATCGTGATGAAATCGTGCTGTACACGTAAGCAATAAATACGTTGTCATCATTACGTAAAAAATATGCGCATTACAGGTCTGATATATTACGGACAAAATATTGCACTTCGATAGTATCTGCTGGTCAACGGTACATTTTATATTCTATCGCTATATACAGGTCCATTGTACGTAAAAAAACAACAACTCACATATATTTTTCGGCGAGAAGAGGCGGAGAAGATTCGGATGCATACCTTTGTATATTTAAAATAAACATATGCTTACAAGAAAAAGCAGATATAGTGGAAACCAGGCAGGGTTCGGAGTATCTAGGGGTGCAGGGTGGATACGAAGTATCCGTATCTTGATACGTAGTATTCTACAGAAACATCGTATCTGCCTCGTATCTAACCGTAGTATCCCTTCCTAGTTACATACGTCGTATCCACCACGTATCCACTGTAGTATCCTATAGAAACTAGCGGATACTTATGAGATACGTCGTATCTTTTTGTATTTCATGCTTTATGCTGTAGGGTTTACTTTTAGGGTTTTAGGGTATTGTTTAGGGTTTAGGGTTCTGGGCAGCCTCATGGGCAAAGAGGGTCCGCGGGAGCCTGCTGCCATGCCGGGGAGAATTATAGAAATACGCAGCGAGACAGGAACTACGTATCCAGTAGTATATGCAGGATACTAGCGTGGATACGACACAAATACGGCGTATGTAACTAGGAAGGATACTAGGTGAAGATACTTTGCAGATACGAGGAAGGGCGAGGGTGAATACGAAGTTACTGTATCTAGGACGGATACTAGGGACACTACGTATCTAGTCTGTAGTATCGGGATACTCCGAACCCTGGTGGAAACCAAGCAAAAATAAGCAGAAAGGAGGACAATAAAACCCCACATCATGCCTAAGCCCATGGAAGAGGAAGGCATGCCACATCATCAGCTCTGCCCTCTTGCAAAGCGTCGCGAAGATAGGAACCCAAAGTACCATGAAGAGCAACAATAAGACGTTGCATGAATTATCGCCGCACATCCGCCACCCCCCCCAAAAAAAATCGTCGAAAAGGAACAAAAGTAGATCGACGAACGAAATGTTGCATGCGGACATGACTGTCAAAACGAAGTGAATGAGAGCCTGCATCAATGTATGGACGCTTATCCGTGGCTACATCAATCAACTATGTGGACAGACCCTGACTGATTTACGCATGGGAGCCCCAGTTCCGACAACAAACTTTGCTGGTCGTCCCGTTACCTTTCCTGAGACTCAGCGTAAGGCTGCGACTAACTCGAAGTTTCAGTATGGTCGCGAGCCTCGTGAACTTGAAGATTGGCTCGAGGCATAGCCGCAACGTTTCGTTTTGCTTGTAATTACTGATGATTCTTACGAAGCAGTGACATGGGTTACTTCCCAATTTTCTGGACCTCTGAACAGCTAGTGGTTACGCTGTAAACATCATATTGTTATTCCATCTACTTTTGACTAGCTTGTCGAGGAGCTTCGTAAAACGTCCTTGCTACCCAACATCCAAGATGACGCAATTAACGCTTTGCTCGGAATTACGCAAGGTAATATGAGTTACTCTACCTACACTCCGCAGTTCAGCGACTTTTACGGAGGTCTCATCAACAGTTGACAGCCGACCTTAAGTGCGTCCGTTTCATCAATGGAATGGCTAACTTCTAGCTACAGACCCAGGCCAAGTCACATCATTCACAGAGGGGGTGCAACCTGAAACTCGTGGAGCTGCAAAACTTCCTCAACCGACATCGTTACTGATTCACCCCATCTGAGAGGTGTGAAGTCAACCGATGTTGGACCGTCGAAAGCACCTTGAGGCGGACAACCTACCAAGAAGCGCACCTACGAGGACCCCTTAGTTGGAGCCTCTGCTGGTCGTCTTGAGACAATGTTAGCGACATAGGTCGTCGAAACTCTTTTGACATCTCCATCGACTAAAGTCGCGACTCGTGCGACACAAGGAGCATGTCGTCGTCGTAAGAACAAGCAAAGAGGGGGTCGTAAATCTGTAATGAGACGTTCGATTGATTGGAAACTGGTTGACTCTATTTTCGAACCCCGGCACGCTCGTTTTGATTTCACTTTGGAGGGATGTGCTAATGATGAGGATCTAAGCTTGCACGGTGACTTACCACACTGTTCGCCGAGTGATTCGAACATGGAGAGGGATTTGTCCGGAGAGCGGGTGTTCATTAATCCACCTTGGGAATTGGCTGAACAAATTGGACATCATTTCGAGAGTTGTCGACGTGCCGCTCCAACATCTACGATGGTTGTACTTGTTCTACCTAAGCGGACTAAGTTCGCTGAGCTCACTCAACGCTTAAAACTCTACCAAGAATTCCCGGCACGGACACAACTGTTCACTCGTCAGTCGATGGAGAACCCAACCTAGCAAGAGGTGGTTGCTCCATCGCCTTGGCCCGTACAACTTTGGTTAGTCGACGATGATTGTACATTTTCCGATCAAGTACCGACTACCGTTCTTGGCCAACCCACCTCGGTACGTGTACCTCTTGACGACACGGAAGAGTCTATCGCTACGCTACCACAATTTCTCCCATAGCTACCGCCCTTCTTACGGACCTCGCGGAAGCTCGGCCGTTAATTCGAACAGAGCTGGCTGTGAAAACTAATGATGGTGGACAGCTAATTTTCGGACTGGTCGATTGCGCTGCGACTCTTGACTTCGTGTCCGAAGACTTCGTAAGACGCTTCGCTTTACAAACTCGTAAGTCTTTGACCAAGACTCATGTTCGACTCGCTAATGGTCAGCGTGTGACATCTTCGACTGTTTGTGACGTGACTTTTGAGCAGGCTCGTCACGAATTCCAATTGACTTTTTACGTCTTTCGTGATTTACGTGTTGCTGATATGGTACTGGGTTTACCATGGCTTGACGACGAACAAGGCTCTTTTCAATTCGGTTCTACCCGTGTCTTTACTCTAATGGATGGTACATCGGTAGAGACTCAATTTGAGGAGCGCCGTCCTGAGTGTGGCGGTTAGCCTCTGTCAGCTAAACGTTAGCACAAATCTGTTCTAGTCTGTCTAGTTCTGTTGTTGCAAGATGGCAAAAGATGTTGTCGAGAGGACAATTGATGAAAGTTGTCTCACTGTTGTACTTAGGCAGTAGATGTTGTAAGTGAACAATGGAATTGTTAAAAGGTTCTGTCACCTCCCTCTACTGCACTGGGCTTAAATAGGTTTCTGCCCAGATTGTCTACGCCTGCAAGCTAAGCTTACGTGTCAGGCGTTAGTGCTGTTCAACCGTCGTCATCTGTCCTCGAGACACGGCCTGCCTAGCATTGGGTCTCACGACGCGGCTCCTTCTGCATTGGAGAGTTCGTTCTGGCGCGTCATCTGGCTGGTTAGATTAATTATGCATATCTGTACGTACCGGGAGGTACTGGTCGTACTGTAGCATCAGCACCATTACAATATTGCAGTAGCGACGTACCCACGAGTATACGTCCGTCCTGTGGAAAAGCACGAATTGGTATCCGTAACGAGTACCTGTACAATGTCCTGCAATGTACTGTTGCAGGACTGTACTCGTCACACTCGTACCCTCCCCCTCTTGACAGATCAATGAGGCCGCCGCGAGGCAGACCTCCGTGGTTCTTGGCTCCTTTACTGAAGCAGTTACTGGGACTCAGGAATGCGCGCTGGGTGAGCGTGCATGAAGTCAATGTACGCCTGAGTCTTGGCGAACTTGCGCCATTGGGGCGTCTCCAAGAATTCTTGTAACGCAATTGTTCGATGCACCTCGTTCAAACGGTGCCAGACAGGTGGAATGTCGTCATCACTGAAGTGTGTCATGAAGAGCAAATATTTGCCTCGTCGCCCAGGTAGCGACTTGATGCACACAGCAGAGATGTGTGAGACGTCAAACTCCTCATCGTCTCCTTCAGGTACAGTAATAGGAACAGCTGGTCGTAGTGGAGCGGTAGAGCAGGGTCGTAAGTTGTTAACATGGAACACAGGGTGTAAGCGTACTGTCGCTGGTAGTTTCAATCTGTAACTGTGTTTTCCAATCTTCTCCTCCACTGAAAAAGGGCCAAGCTGTCTGTCTCTGAGCTTCATGTTCGGTTGTCCTCGCAGAAAAAGATTTGCTGTGATGATTGACACCTTGTCTCCCTTAGCGAAGTGTGGCGCTGTAGACGGTTCTGTGCGCGCTTGCATCTCGTCCTTATGTAGCTGTAACACTGAGCGTACCAGGGTGTGTACTTCCTGTAACAATCTTAACCGTTCTGTTGCGTCTTGCGAAATTGGAATTGACGGTCGCATGCTAAAGAGTAGGCCAGGAGGCTCCTCAGGAGAAAAACCAAAGTTAGCCTCGAACGGTGTGTGTTCAATTCCGAGTGCACGCGAAGCGTTGTACGCAAACTCCACTTGCGGTAAAAGTGTCGACCAATCAGAGCCATCATAGCAACATAAGCAACGAAGAAGCTGCTGAAACGTGTTGTTCACGCGTTCTGTCAAACCGTCTGTTTCTGGGTGTCGGCTGGTAGACATGTTCAGACGCGTTCCAAGGCGTCTCCAAAGTGTCTGCCAGAAGGCGCTGACAAATTTCGGGTCGCGGTCACTGATCAGCACACGGGGTAGTCCATGTAAGCGGTAGACTCCCTGTAAAAACAAAGTGGCAGTTTCTTCGGCAGTAATCGACTCTGTGCATGGCAGAAAATGGGCCATTCGTGTTAGATGGTCTACTACAATCAACACATTGTTAAAGCCATTGCTCTCATGCAAGTGTGTAAGGTAGTCAAGACCAACTGTGTGCCACGGTCTGGGTGGAACAGGTAATGGGTAAAGAGTCGCAGCCATCTGCGGTCGAATCTTCGCTCGTCGGCACACGACGCAGCGTTCACAAAAATCTTTCACGTCTTGGCGGATTCGTTTCCACCAGAATCTGTCGAGTGCTTTAGCAAGAGTGCTAGCAGCTCCTCTGTGACTAGCTGACGAACTTTCGTGCAGCTCTGTGATCAATCTCAGTCGGAGCTCAGAGTTCTGTGGAATACAGAGGCGATTGAGACGCCAAAAGTACCCATCTCTGGCTTCTATCCGGCTGTCTCTTGTCCACTCACCATCGTCCCCATAAAACGAATCTTGTGAGAACCCCTCGCGAATGAGATTAGCGAACTCAGGGCTCAGCTGCAACGCTTCAACAGTCAGTAAATTTAACTGTGCGTCTTCAAACAGCAGCTGGGACTTCCGTCGTAATTCTCGATCTGACGGAACCTCGCCATCCCAAAATAAGGGTACTGTGGCCTGAGGTACGAAGTCTGGACGCCGGCTTAACGGGTCAGCTTCGTTCAGAGCCCCCTTGCGATATGCAAGTGTCATCGAGCCCACAAACGGTTGCAAATCCCGCAGGTATCTTGCTTGCCGCTTGTTCAGCCTGTTGTTCGGTTGCCTGAGCAGATGTCGCAGTGTGTCGTGGTCTGTTACGACAAGGAACTTAGAACAGCCTTCAAGATAGCACCTCCAATGCTTGACAGCTTCGCATACGGCCAAAGCTTCTAAGTCGTACGCAGAGTAAGTGTTACCACGCTCAGCTGGATTCAGCTTACGCGCCCAGTAAGAGACTGGTTGAAGACCGCCTCCTTGGTCTTGCAACAGGACTGCTGCAATCCCCACTGTTGATGCATCTGTAGCCACGGTGAACGTCGCGTCCGAGCTGACCTCCGGAAATGAGCCGTAACTTGAGAGTCTCGAAGGCTTCCAAACAGGCAGGCGTCAGCGTAACCTTCTGTGGCTGGGACTTCCGCAGTAAGTCCGTCAATGGAGCCGTAAGGTCGCTAAAATGGTGTATAAATCTCGCATATAAGTTGCAGAACTGTACGAAACTGCGAACCTCCTTCTGCGTCTTGGGCACTGGCCAGTCTGCAACGGCCTCGACTTTCTTTGTGGAAACCGAAATTTTCCCGGCTGACACAGTGTAGCCCTGTTAGAGTTGGGAACGGATAGTTACACGGAGGTCGTGCCGGCCCCACAAGGGGGCCGGCTGTGGTGACTAGAGAAGTGAGAGGAGAGAGATGGCGGCCGGCGAAGGCACCGGCAAGGCCGGCCGACCGCCACTAATAGGGAATAGAGTACCGCTAATAGCATAACACTAAGTACTAGAATGACAAATAGCTACCTTGTACATAAGTACTATGCAACGGGATGCTAGTGCTAACACCCCCCCTCAAGGTAGCCGAGGTCTTGACGTCGTCCTAGCTTGCGTTGAGGAAGGTGTCATCTTCGTAGAAAGTGTAGTGCTTGTAGCGTGTGTCTCCGGCCGGGTAGGTGTAGTGACATGCGTTCACAAGAACGTGCCGCTACCGGCGAGTTGCCGATATGAAGCAGTTCCAAATGTACTGCGTAATGTACTATTCTGACATGTAGCGGGAAAAACTGTCCGCGGGGGAATTAGCCGACGCATGAGAGCGACCGGCGAGGAAGGAGCACAACCAACAAGGTTGTTTGTGGCGTGTAGGCACGCAAAAACATAGACGGGCGCTCGTGTTGACTCCCATTTAAGCTCCTCGCTAAGTAAGGTGAGCGTTGCGGAATTGCCTCGGGAAAAAACAATAACAGTACTAATTAAAGTACTGAAAGGCTAGGTGAGACTGAAAGATGGGTGGGGCGAACGTGGCGCCGGGCGCTTTACACACGCTCTTCTCCTTTTTACGTGGGAGATGGTAGGACAGTCGCGGACAACCAGCTCGAAGGCGAAGCGTGGGGTCGGTGGGACGATGAATTACTAGCGTGGCGCCGAGCGCTTTACACACGCTCTACTCTTTTTTACGTGGGAGTAGGTAGGACTAGCGTGGCGCCGAGCGCTTTACACACGCTCTTCTCTAGTGTAACTTGGTGGAGGGCCCATAACTTGTTAGAGTTGGGAACGGATAGTTACACGGAGGTCGTGCCGGCCCCACAAGGGGGCCGGCTGTGGTGACTAGAGAAGTGAGAGGAGAGAGATGGCGGCCGGCGAAGGCACCGGCAAGGCCGGCCGACCGCCACTAATAGGGAATAGAGTACCGCTAATAGCATAACACTAAGTACTAGAATGACAAATAGCTACCTTGTACATAAGTACTATGCAACGGGATGCTAGTGCTAACAAGCCCAGATACTCCATTTCTTGCAATCCGAAGAAGCGATTCTTAAGGCGTAATTTTAGCCCTTCCTCCTTGAATCGCTGTAGCACTAGACGTTAGTGTTCCAAGTGCTCTTCCATAGTTCGACTGTAGATACAGACGTCATCTAGGTAGACTGTCACGAACTTATGTAAAAAGTCGCGAAGAATGTCGTTCATCATCCTCTGAAATGTAGCTGGTGCGTTACACATTCCAAACGGCATGGCGACCCATTCCATTAAGCCATCTGGGGTCTGAAAAGCCGTCTTGTGAATGTCCTGTTCACGCACTCGAACTTGCCAGAATCCAGAAGCGAGGTCGAGGTGTGTGTAAAAATTCGCGTCCTTAAGTTCGTCCAGTGTGTCATCCACTCTCGGAAGTGGGTAGACGTCTTTACGCGTAACCTCATTAAGGCCACGGTAGTCAATGCACAGACGTAGCGAGCCATCAGCTTTCCGCACAAAAAGAATTGGCGAGCCGAATTCACTGTAGCTGGGACGGATCAGACCAGCTTCCACTGCGTCTTTGAGCTGTCGATTAAGCTCAGCGCGTTTTGCTGGTGACAGTCGGTTCAGACGTTGACGTCGCATTGGGCCAGTTGTGTCAATAGGTTGATCCCACTGTCGGCTTACTGGTGGAGAGTCGACAGGTTGCAGTAACTCCGGGAAGTCTTCAAAAAGTAACGACCGGAAGTTGTCACGTTGTTCTGCAGTTAGTTCCTCTCCAGTGTGGAAGTCTGTTTGTTGTTCAGCTGCTGACGTGAGTTCGATGACGTAAAAATCAGCATGACGTCCTCTGCTACGGCGCGTCTTGCGCATGAGTTTCTGAACTTTCGTAGATGACAGCAGCAGACACTCAGGGCGTCGTTCCTCGAGTGTAGTCTTTACAGCTGTACCGTCCATCAGTGTAAAAATTCTGGTTGTACCAAATTGTAAAGAGGCCTGTTCGTCATCAAGCCATGGTAAACCCAGGATTAAATCAGCTGTGCGTAAATCACGTAGAACGTAAAAAGTCCTGTGAAATTTGTGTCGAGCCAGCTCAAAAGTGACGTCACAGACTGTCGTAGAAGTCACTCGTTGTCCGTTAGCGAGTCGAACTGGAGTCTTGCTTGCAGACTTTCGAGTCTGTAAAGCAAAGCGTCGTACAAAGTCCTCTGACACGAAGTCAAGCGTCGCTGCGCAGTCCACTAATCCAGAAATTTGGTGTCCGCCATCAGGAGTTTTCACAGTCAGCTCAGTTCGAATTAATGGGCGAGCTTCCGTGAGGTCAGTCAGTAGTGCTGTAGCTGGCGAAGAAAATTGTTGCAGCGTAGCGATGGACTGTTCCGAGTCGTCTGTTGGTACAGGTACCGAGTCGGGTTGATCAGGTGCTGTAGTTTCTGGTGAGTCGTTAAACGCACAATTTGCGTCGACTAACCACAGCTGTACAGGCCAAGGAGCTGGAGCAACCACCTCATGTTGCGCTGGGTTCTCCAATGACTGACGTGTAAAAAGCTGTGTCCTTGCTGGGAATTCTTGATAGAGTTTCCATTGCTTAGTCATCTGAGTAAATTTCGCCCACTTCGGTAGTACAAATACAGCCATCGTAGATGTCGGAGATGTTCGACGACAATCCTCAAAATGCTGTGCAATCTGCTCAGCTAACTCCCAGGGTGGGTTGATGAACACCCGTTCTCCTGTTAAATCTCTGTCTAGAATCGAGTCACTCGGCGAACAGTGAGGTAAGTCACCGTGCGAGTTTAGACCTTCATCATCAGCACATCCCTCCAACGTAAAGTTGAATCGTGCATGCAGAGGGTCAAAGACTGAGTCAACCAGTTTCCAATCAACTGAACGTATGGTTACAGGTTTACGACTCTTTGCTTAGTCTGACGACGACGACCTGCTACTTGCGTTACAGGTGTCGCAACTGTAGTCGACGGAGATGTCGAAGGTGTTTCGACGACCTCTGTCGCTAACAGTGTCTCAGAATGAACAGTAGATGTAGCCGGCTGCTCCAGTTCATTCGTAGAACAGCCTTGCCACCATCATTGCTTCTTAGGTTGCATTGGTGCCTTGCCCTTGAACTCCGGACATTGGAACAAACGGTGTCCCTTCTTGTGGCACTTGAAGCAGAGTCCCTCGTCCATGTGTCGCTTACGCTCCTCAGCTGTCATTGCATTTGCGAGTGAATTAAAATCTTCGCGGCCAAATGTTTGACCACGTCCACCATTGTTGCCACCACGACCACCATTGTTACCACTTCCACGTCCACGTCCGCGGCCACGTCGACGGCCACCTTTATTACGTTTCCAGACGTTAGCGGCTTCCTCAAGAGGGTCCTCAAAGTTGCGCTTGCGTGTAGGCTGAGCAGATGGTCCAGCAGCAGACCTCGCATTGCCTAGTTCCGGCGAGTCTGTCACGACATCATTCAAAAAGTTTTGCAGCTCCACTAGCGTAGTCTGGTATCCTTGTTGAGCTCGGTGTGACTTGGCCAGTTTCTTGAGCTCCTCATTCGCCAGGCCATTAATGAAGCGTACACACTGAACCTCTGCTGTCAGGTGTTGACGAGACCGACGTAAGTAGTCGTTGTACTGTTTAGTGAAAACCGCGTAACTCATCGTGTTGGTCTGCTTAAAGTTTAGCAAAGAGTTAATTGCGTCGTCCTGAATGTTCGGAAGAAACGTCGACTTGCGTAACTCCGCAACAAGCTCGTTGTACGTAGATGGAATTGGAGGCTGATTTTTTCGGTTCAACCACCACCCACCTAGGTGTCCAGAAAACTGTGAAGTAACCCAGAACACTGCATCGTACGAATCAGCCGTAATTCCAAGCATTATAAAACGCTGAGGCTGTGCTTCGAGCCAATCCTCCAGTACATGAGGTACCAAACCATTCTAGTACGGTGAAGTAATAGCGGCCTTACGCTGAGTCTCCGTGAGGGTCACAGATAGTCCAGCCAAGTTGTGGGTAGGCATTGGCATTTCCACTCGTAAATCTGTAGGTCCTTCACCAGTCAGTCGATTAATGTGTCTACGAATCAGTAGCCATACAGAACCAGAGTCGACCGTCGTAAACCGGGTGTACATGTGGTACTGTCTGGGGATAGACGTGTCGTCTTGCATGACTGGAACATGTTGCGTGATTGCTCGATAAAAAGATTCCCACTGAGTCACGTAACCAAAGTGAAGTAGTTCACTCTTGTGTTTCTCAGCACGAAGTAACCCCTTCTGTGAGGGCGTAAGTGTCAGACCGTCAATGTTGATGGATTCCGGGACGACGTAAGTGCCATCCGGATTAACTGTCGACTGTGCCAAAACAGCCTGCTCGACATGAGCAGGTGTACGTAAGTTGTTCGTAGCAAGCAGGACAGGAATAGAAGCCGAGTACACGTAAACAAGCTGTCGTCCTTGAGGTAGTGTAACGTTAACAGGTTCACCACTTAACAGCGTCAAATCATCCGATGTCAAAACAAGACCGGTCTCCTCGTGTAACTCGCGAATAGCAGCATCGACAGGCTCTTCGTTAGGTAAGACAGAGCCTGCTGGGAACCAAGTTTTACCAGAACGAGGCTCACGCTGAAACACCAACTTCAAGTCCGACGGTTTAGTTCCTCCGACGTGAATTACTAGAACGACGTAATGTCCAGCTCCTAGAGAAGCCATCTCAACTCAATCAAACAACGTCGAGCAGATCAACGAGCAACGAAAGCGTGCGTCGACCAAAGAGCTCCGAAACCAGTGTGGCGGTTAGCCTCTGTCAGCTAAACGCTAGCACAAATCTGTTCTAGTCTGTCTAGTTCTGTTGTTGCAAGATGGCAAAAGATGTTGTCGAGAGGACAATTGATGAAAGTTGTCTCACTGTTGTACTTAGGCAGTAGATGTTGTAAGTGAACAATGGAATTGTTAAAAGGTTCTGTCACCTCCCTCTACTGCACTGGGCTTAAATAGGTTTCTGCCCAGATTGTCTACGCCTGCAAGCTAAGCTTACGTGTCAGGCGTTAGTGCTGTTCAACCGTCGTCATCTGTCCTCGAGACACGGCCTGCCTAGCATTGGGTCTCACGACGCGGCTCCTTCTGCATTGAAGAGCTCGTTCTGGCGCGTCATCTGGCTGGTTAGATTAATTATGCATATCTGTACGTACCGGGAGGTACTGGTCGTACTGTAGCATCAGCACCATTACAATATTGCAGTAGCGACGTACCCACGAGTATACGTCCGTCCTGTGGAAAAGCACGAATTGGTATCCGTAACGAGTACATGTACAATGTCCTGCAATGCACTGTTGCAGGACTGTACTCGTCACATGAGTGTCTGCTTATGTCGCCTACTAAAGGTCAGAAACTCATGCGCAAGACCCGCCGCAGCAGAGGACGTTGTTCGGACTTCTACGTAATTGAAGTTACTCTAGCCGCAGACCAACCTACGGCATTTCACACTAGAGAGGAGCTTATAGCATAACAACGTGACAACTTCCGGTCGTTGCTTTACGATGACTTCCCGGAGTTACCGCAACCCGTGAATTCCCCGCATGTAAGTCGACAGTGGGATCACCCCATTGAAACTAATGGCCCGATGAAACGCCAACGTCTCAACAGATTGCTACTTGCCGAGCCCGCTGAGTTGAACCGACAGCTCAAAGACGCCATGGACGTTGGTCTGATCCGTCCCAACTATATTGTATTCGGCTCGCCAACTCTTTTTGTGCGTTAAGCTGATGGCTCACTACGCCTTTGCATTGACTACCGTGGCCTTGACGAGGTTATGCGTAAGGACGCTTACCCGCTTCCACGTATTGACGACACTACGCTTGATGAGCTTAAAGACGCGAATTTTTACACCCACCTCGACCTCGCGTCTGGCTTTTGGCAAGTTCGAGTGCGTGATCAAGACGTCCACACGACGGCATTTCAAACCCCTGATGGCTTAATGGAATGGGTCGCCATGCCGTTCGGACTGTGCAATGCACCATCTACCTTCCAGAGGATGATGAACGATATGCTTCGCGACTTTTTACATAAGTTCGTTATTGTCTACCTCGACGACGTTTGCATTTACAACCGTACTCTAGTAGAGGAACACATGGAGCACTTACGGCTAGTTCTTCAACGCTTTAAGGAGGAGGGCTTGAAGTTACACGTCAAGAAATGCCTTCGGACTTCAAGAGATGGAATATCGTGGCTATACTTTGTCCGCTAGTAAAACTGCCGTTTCGACAAAGAAAGTCGAGGCCGTTGCAGACTGGCGAGTGCCTACGACTCAGAAGGAGGTTCGCAGTTTCGTGCAGTTCTGCAATTTCTACGCCAGATTATTCATCACTTCCGCGACCTTATGTCTCCATTGACCGACTTACTGCGGAAGTCCAAGCCAAAGAAGGTTACGCTGACGCCTGCCTATTTGGAAGCCTTTGAGACTCTCAAGTTACGGCTCATTTTCGCGCCATGCATGACCCTTCCCGAGGTAAGCCGGACGCGACGTTCGCCGTAGCTACAGATACTTCGTCAGTGGGGATTGTAGCATTCTTGTTGCAAGACCAAGGAGGAGGAGTTCAACCAATCTTTTACTGGGCGCCTAAGCTCAATCCGGCTGAGCGTGGCAAAACTTACCCTGCGTGCGATTTAGAAGCTTTGGCCGCATGCGAAGCCGTCAAGCATTGGAGGTGTTATCTTGAAGGATGTTCTAGGTTCCTTGTCGTAAGAGACCACGACACACTGCGACATTTGCTTTGGCAATCGAACAACATGTTGAACAAGCGGCAAGCAAGATACCTGCGGGATTTGCAACCGTTTGTGTGCTCAATGTCACGTGCATATCGAAAGGGAGCTATGAACGAAGCTAGTCCGTTATGTCGGCGTATAAACTTCGTACCTCATGCCACAGTTCCACTGTTTTAGGATGGCGAGGTTCCGTCGAATCGAGAATTACGACGGAAGTTCTTGTTGTTGTTAGAAGACGCACAGTTAAACTTAATGACGGTTAACGCGTTGCGGCTGAGCCTTGAGTCCGTTGATCTCATTCGCGAGGGGTACTCCCAAGACTCGTTTTCTGGGGACGAGGGTGAGTGGACGAAAGACAGCCGGATAGAAGCCAAATCTGGATATTTTGGCGCCTCGATCGCCTTTGTATTCCGCGGAACTCCGAGCTCCGACTGAGATTGATCACAGAGTTCCACGACAGTTCGTAAGCTGGTCGCATAGGAGTTGCTAGCACTCTTGCTACT
The DNA here is from genome assembly GCA_026401115.1 of Tetraselmis chui. NCBI lineage: Eukaryota > Viridiplantae > Chlorophyta > Chlorodendrophyceae > Chlorodendrales > Chlorodendraceae > Tetraselmis > Tetraselmis chui. Next base: position 151,851 of record JAPMLY010000095.1, read on the forward strand.
AAAGCGCTCGACAGATTCGGGTGGAAACGAATTCGCCAAGATGTGACAGATTTTTGTGAGCGCTGCGTCGTGTGTCGACGAGCAAAGATTCAACCGCAGATGGCTGCGAGTCTTTACCCATTACATGTTCCACCCAGACCGTGGCATACAGTTGGTCTTGACTACTTGACACACTTGCTTGTGAGCAATGGCTTTGACATTATGTTGATTGTGGTCGACCACCTGACTCGAATGGACCAATCTATGCCTTGTACATAGAGCGTTACTGCCGAAGAAATACTACTTGTTTTACCGGGAGGCTACCGTTTACATGGACTGCCTCGCGTACTAGTCAGTGACCGCGACCCGAAATTAGCCAGTGGCATTTGGCAGACACTTTGGCGACGCCTTGTAACGCGTCTAAACATATCCTCTAGTCGACACCCAGAAATTGACGGACTAACGCGGCGCGACAACAACACATTTCAGCACTCTTCGTTGCTTCTCTTGCTATGACGGATCTAACTGGAAATACTTGTTACCTCAAGTGGAATTTGCGTACAACGCTTCTCGTGCACTCGGAATTGAGCACACCCCTTCGAGGCTTACTTTGGGTTCTCTCATGAGGAGACCCCAGATTTGCTGTTCAGCATGCGATATTCAATTCCGGTTTCGCAAGACGCGTCAAAGCGGTTAAAGTTGTTACATTAAGTACATATTTTGGTACGCTCTGTGTTACAGCTACACAAAGACGAGATGCAAGCACGCACGGAACCAGCTACAGCCCCACACTTTGTCACAAGAGATAAGGTGTCAATTGTTACAAGAAACCTCTTCTTTCGTAGACAACCAAACATGAAGCTAAGGGATCGACAGCTTGGACCTTTTTCAGTGGAGGAGCAGATTGGTAGACACACTTACATATTGAAACTTCCAGCGACAATACGCTTACATATTGTGTTTCATGTGAACAATCTACGACTCCGACCAGTTGTCCCGGTGATTGCTCTGGAAGGAGACGATGAGGAATTTGACGTCTCTCACATCTCTGTTGTGTGCATCAAGTCGCTACATGGACGATGCGGCAAATACTTGCTTATCATGACGCACTTCAATGATGACGACATTCCACTTGTATGGTGCCGGTTGAACGAGGTACATCGGACTACGGCGTTACAAGATTTCTTGGAGACTCCCCTGTGGCACAAGTTTGCCAAGACTCATGCGTATATTGACTTCATGCACGCTCACCCAACGCGCATTCATGCGTCCCAGTAACTGCTTTAGTAAAGGAGCTTAGACCACGGAGGTGCGCCTCGCGGCGGCCTCAAAGATCTGTCACGAGGGGGACGGTACGACTGTGACGAGTACAGTCCCGCAGCGGTACATTGCATGACATTGCACATGTACTCGTTACTAATTCTAATGCGTGCTTTTCCATCGGAAGGACGTACAACGTGGATACGTCGCTACTGCAGTTTAGCGAGGGTTCCGATGCGTATTCTACTACCGGTACCTCCCGGTACGTACAAGTACGCATAGGTAATCTAACTAGCCAGACGACGCGCCAAGCGAGGTTTCCAATGCAGAATGTGATTCCCTAGACTGGGCGAGACGCGTCGCAAGTCTATTGATGACGGTTGAGAAGCCCTAGCACTTGACACGTAAGCCAAGTGAGAGCACGTGCAAGCCAACGAGGCAGCGACTATATAAGCCTAGTGCAATAGAGGGAGGTGACATAACCATTCAACAACTCCTTTTTTTCAATTACAATATACTACTGCTAAAGTTTCAGTAGTAAGACATCTCCTCATCTCTCTCCATTTGCACTTCCACCAAGCAATTGAGCAGCGACATAATAGAAGAGAACAACATATATTTGTGTCTACATTTAGCTTTCCGAAGGCTAACCGCCACACTAGTTAGATTAATTGTGCGTACTTGTACGTACCGGGAGGTAATGGTAGTATAGTACGCATCAAATAGAACCCTCGTTATATTGCAGTAGCGACGTACCCACGTTGTACGTCCTTCCGATGGAGAAGCACGAATTAGAATTAGTAACGAGTACATGTACAATGTCATGCAATGTACTATTGTATGACTGTACTCGTCATATTCGTACCCTCCCCCTCTTGAAGCCGCCGTGAGGCAAATCTCCGTGGTCTACTAAGCTCCTTTGCTAAAATTGCTATTTGGACTCAGGAATGCGCGCTTGGTGAACATGCATGAAGTCGATGTACGCATGAGTCTTGGCAAACTTGTGCCATTGGGACGTCTCCAAGAGTTCTTGTAACGCTGTGGTTTGATGAACCTCGTTCAGCCGGTGCCAGACATGTGGAATGTCGTTAGCAGTGAAGTGTGTCATGAAGAGTAAATATTTGTCTCGTCGTCCAAGTAACGACTTGATGCACACATCATCACAGATATGAGAGATATCAAACTCCTCGTCGTCTCGTTCAGGAACAGTTACTAGGGCAGATGGTCGTAGCAAAGCGGTAGAGCATGGTCGTAGGTTGTTCACATGATACACATTATGTAAGCGTAATGTCGATGGAAGTTTCAATCTGTAACTGTGTTTCCCAATATGCTCCTCCACTGTAAAAGGTCCAAGTTGTCTGTCCCTTGGCTTCCAATTTGGTTGTCCACGTAAGACGAGGTTTGTTGTAACCACTTGCACATGGTCTCCTCCGACGAAGTGCGGGGCTTTCGACGGCTCTTTACGAGCTTGCATCTCATCTTTGTGCAAGTGTAACACCGAACGTACCAGTGCATGTACTTCCTGTAATAGTTTTAACCGCTCTGACGCGTCTTGCGAAAATGGAATTGAAGGTCGCATGTTGAACAATAGGTAAGGGAGATCCTCACGAGAGAACCCAAAGTTAGCCTTGAAGGCGGTGTGCTCAATTCCGATGGCACATGTCTCAGAAGCGTTGTACGCAAGTTCTACTTGAGGCAACATGTCTGTCTAATTAGATCCGTCGTAGTAATAAAAGCAACAAAGAAGGTGCTGAAATGTGTTGTCAACGCGCTCCGTTTGTCCATCCGTCTCCGGGTGTAGACTGGAAGACATGTTCGGATAAGTTCCGAGGCGTCGCCAAAGTGTCTACAACTGACGAATTTCGGGTCGCGGTCACTGACCAACACACGAGGCAGTCCATGTAATATGTAGACTCCTTGTAAAAACAAATTAGCGGTTTCCTTGTCTGTTGCGCCCTGTGTGCATGGCAGAAAATGGGTCATTCGAGTCAGATGGTCGACCACAATCAGCACAATGTCAAAGCCATTGCTCACAAGCAAGTGTGTCAAGTAGTCAAGACCAACTATGTGCCACGGTCTAGGTGGAACAAGCAATGGGTAAAGAGTCGCAGCCATTTATGATTGAATCTTTGCTTGTCGACATACGACGCATCACTCACAAAAATCTTTCTCATCTTGGCGAATTCGTTTCCACCCGAATATGTCGAGCGCTTTAGCAAGAGTGCTAGCAACTCCTTTGTGACCAATTTACGAACTGTCGTGCCACTATGTGATCAATATCAGTCGGAGCTCGGAGTTCCGCGGGACACAAAGGCGACTAAGACGCCAAAAGTACCCAGATCTGACTTCTATCCGGCTGTCTTTCGTCCACTCACCCTTGTCCCCAGAAAACGAGTCTTGGGAGTACCCCTCGCAATGAGATCAGCGAACTCAAGGCTCAGTTGCAACGCATAAACTGTCATTAAGTTTAATTGTGCGTCTTCTAACAACAACTGGGACTTCCGTCGTAATTCTCGATATGACAGAACCTCGCTATCCCAAAATATTGTCACGAGGTACGAAGTTTGGGCGCTGATGTACCGGATCAGTTTCGTTCACAGCTCCCTTGCGATACGCAAGTGTCATCGAGCCCACAAACGGCTGCAAGTCCCGCATATAACGTGCTTGCCGCTTGTTCAGCATGTTGTTCGGTTGCAAGAGCAAATGTCACAGTGTGTCGTGGTCTGTTACGACAAGGAACTTAGAGCACCCTTCAAGATAACACCTCCAATCATTGACGGCTGCGCATACGGCCAAAGCCTCTTAATCGTACGCAGGGTAAGTTTTGTCACGCTCAGCCGGATTGAGCTTACGTGCCAAGTGAAAGACTGGTTGAAGTCCTCCTCCTTAGTCTTGCAACAAGACTGCTACAATCCCCACTGACGAAGCATCTTTAGCTACGGCGAATGTCGAGTCCGAGCTGACCTTGGGAAGGGTCATGCATGGCGCGAAAATGAGCCGTAACTTGAGAGTCTCAAAGGCTTCCAAATAGGCAGGCATCAGCGTAACATTCGGTGGCTTGGACTTCCGCAATTAGTCCGTCAATGGAGCCGTAAGGTCACTGAAGTGATGAATAATCTGGCGTAGAAGTTGCAGAATTGCACGAAAATGCGAAACTCCTTCTGCGCTGTAGGCACTCGCCAGGCTGCAACGACTTTGACATTCTATGTCGATACAGAAATTTTACAAGCCGACATAGTATAGCCAAGATACTTCATCTGTCGAAGGCCGAAGACGCACTTATTAAGGCGTAACTTCAAGCCCTCCTTAAATCGTTGAAGAACCATACGTAAGTGCTGGGTCTGAAACGTAGTCTTGTGGACAACCTTATCACGTACTCGAACTTGCAAGAAGCCAGACGCGAGGTCGAGGTGTTTGTAAAAATTCGCGTCCTAAAAACACGCTCATCGAGTGTGTCGTCTACACGCGGAAGTAGGTAAGCGTCCGTATGCGTAACTTCGTTAAGTCCTCGGTAGTCAATGCACATGCGTAGTGATCCATCAACTTAACGCACAAGAAGAATTGACGAGCCGAACTAACTGTAGTTGGGTTGGATTAAGCAAGCTTCCATCGCGTCTTTGAGCTGTCGGTTAAGCTCAGCGCTCTCTGCGGGTGACAATTTGTTAAGACGTTGGCGTTTCATCGGGCCATTAGTTTCAATGGGGTGATCCCACTGTCGGCTTACATGCGGCGAATTAACTTGGAGCAATAACTCCGGGAAGTCATCATAGAGTAACGACCGGAAATTTCCACGTTGTTTCGCAGTTAGCTCCTCTCCAGTGTGAAACTCTGTCGGATGTTCGGTTGCTGGCGAAACGCCAATCACGTAAAATTCCGCATGATGCGGCGCGTCTTACGCATAAGTTTCTGAATTTTAGCATATGACATCATTAGACGCTCATGGCGTCGCTCCTCAATCTGTGTCTTTATTGCTGTCCCATCCATTAGGGAAAGAACTCGTGTAGTGCCAAATTGCAAAGAGACATGCTCGTTGTCAAGCCACGGTTAACCCATTACTAGATGAGGAGCGCGTAAATGACGTAGAACGTAAAAAGTCCGTTGAAATTCGTGACGAGCTAGCTCGAAGGTGATATCACAGACCGTCGAAGACGTAACACGTTGACCATTAGCAAGTCGAACGGGAGTTTTACTAGGAGAATTACGAGTATGTAAAGCAATGCGTCTTACGAAGTCTTCTAGCACAAAGTCAAAAGTCGCAGCGCAATCGATTAACCCAGTAATAAGATGTCCACCATCAGGAGTTTCCACAGTCAGCTCAATGCGAATCAAGGGCCGAGCTTCCGTGAGGTCCGTTAATAGGGCGGCAGCTTCCGGGGAAAATTGTTGCATCGTAGCGATGGACTCTTCCGTGTCGTCAGGAGGTACATGTACCGAGGTAGATGTCTCAGAAGTTGTAGTCGGAGCTTAATCGTAAAAAGTACAATCAGCGTCGACTAACTTAAGCTGAACATGCCAAGGAGCTGGAGCAACCACCTCCTGCGGGGTCGGATTGTCCAGCGATTGGTGAGTACATAGTTATGTCCTCGCTGGGAATTTTTGATAGAGTTTCCGGTGCCGAGTGAGCTCGTTGAACTTAGCCCATTTAGGAAGAACAAACAAAACCATCGGGGATGTTGGAGTTGTACGCCGACAACTCTCAAAATGATGACCAATCTGCTGAGCTAACTCCTTGGGTGAATTAATGAACACACATTCTCAAGATAAGTCTCTCTCCATGATCGAATCACTCGGCGAACAGTGAGGTAAGTCACCGTGCGAGTTTAGACCCTAATCAGCATCACATCCCTCCAAGGTGAAGTCAAACGTGCGTGCAAAGGTTCAAAAGAAAAGTAAACCAGTTTCCAATCAATCGAACGTCTGGTTACATGTTTACGACTCTCTTTGCTTGGTGTGGCGACGACGACCTGCTACTAATTTTGGAGGAGTCGCGACTGTAGTAGATGGAGGTGTCGAGAGGGTTTCGACGACCTTTGTCGCTAATATTGTCTCAAAACGACCATTAGATGTAGCCGGCTGTTCGAGTTCTTCAGTAAAACATCCATGCCACCATCATTGCTTCTTTGAAGGAGCACCCATCGCCTCCTTGCCTTCAAGCTCCGGGCATTGGAAAAAGACGGTGTCCCTTCTTGTGATACTTCAAGCAAAGCCCCTCCTCAATGTGGCGCTTTCGCTCCACTGGGTCAAAGCTCTAGCGGTAGCGTTGAAGTCAATTCGGCATGTGTTTGGAGAAGTTCGGCCACGGCCTTCACGTCCACCTCCGCGACCACGACCTCTTCCAAAACTAGCACCATTGTCTCGCTTCCAGATTTTCGAAGCCCCAATCAATGGATCCTCGTAAGTGCGCTTCTTGGTAGGTTGTCCGCCTCCAAAAGTTGTCGACGTTCTTCATCACAAGAGACATGTACGCCAGGTATGAATGGCGTTTGGCGCGATTTTTTTTCACAAGTTCGTAACTGTTTACCACGACGACGTCTGTGTCTAGAGTCACACTTTGGAGGTACACAAGGAGCACATGCGTCTTGTTCTCAAGCGCTTCAAAGAGGGCTTAAAGTGGCACCTTGAAAAGTGATGTTTCTTCGGTTTGCAAGAAATGAGATACATGGGCTACACTTTGTTATAGGATGGTAAAGTTTCAGTTTCGACAAAGATAGTCGAGGCCGTTGCGGACATGCCAATGCCTACGACGCGGAAGGAAGTTCCCCGTTCCGTGCAATTCTGCAACTTCTACGCCAAGTTCATCCATCATTTCAGTGACCTTACGGCACTATTGACGGACTTCTTGCGGAAGTCCAAGCCACCGAAGGTGACGCTGACACATGCATTTTTGGCTCATTTCCGCGCCATGCCTTATCCATTCGGAGGTCAGCTCAGACGCGATGTTCACCGTGGCTACATATGCTTCAGCAGTGGGGATCGCAACAGTCTTGTTGCTAGACCTAGGAGGAGGGCTTCGACTAGTCTCTTACATGGCGCGTAAGCTGAATCCAGTTGAGCGTAGCAACACCTATTTTGCGTACAATTTTTAAGCTTTGGCCGTATGCGAAGCCGTTAATAAGCATTGGAGGTTTTACCTTGAAGGGTGCTCTAACTAAGTTTCTTGTCGTAGTAGTAACAGACTACGACACACTGCGGCACGTGCTTTGGCAACCGAACGACATGTTAAACAAGCGGGACTTGCAACCGTTTGTGGGTTAAATGACGATTGCGTATCGCAAGGGCGCCTTGAACGAATGTGATCCGTTGAGTCGGAGACGATACATCGTACCTCAAACCACAGATCCATCATTTTGGGATGCCGAGCTTCCGTCGGGTTCAGAATTACGACGGAAATCCAAGCCGATGTTAGAAGACGCGCAATTAAATTAAAATTACAGACTGTTGACGCGTTGCGGTTGAGCCATGCGTTCGTTGACCTCATTCGCGAGGGGTATTCCCAAGACTGAAATTGAAATTGAAATTGTTCATACCGAACCGGCGAATAAGGCTAGGGATCAAGTGAATTTTGTCGATGTTGATGGTAATGATATTTTGCAACGTCGATGTTGATGGTATTGATATCTTGGATTGTCGATGTTGATGGTGTTGATAGTTTGGGATGCTGACATCGATGGCAAATTTGAAATTTGAAATTGTTTACAACAATACCAGTAAAAACCGGCTGTCGTCTCTGGGCCCCCTCTTGTGCTATGCTCAACCTGTAGTTGGACTTCTAAGCGTGAGGCAGACCGTGAACCACTAATCCCAACCTCTCCAATGGCAGTAACGATACCGTCTAAAACATACCCGTATCCAGGTATTTATAATTTTCTGATCTATACGTATTTTTTTTGGATACAGTATGAAAAATAAAGTGTCGCTAGTCTCCACGTTACGCGGCCTGCTCCAGCCGCTGCGGGGTCGCTGATCAGCAAGGCTGTCCAGCTGGAGCTGGTCGAGGCGAACCTGCCTGACCTCGGCTCCCGTGCGACTCCGGTCGTGCCGGAGCTTGGGGGGAAAGGCAGGTGAAAAACCCCCCTCGCATAGGTCGTCGTCGGTCCCGCCCCGATCCGTGCTCCACCCCGCCCGAGGTATTAGCCGCTCCTCTCGACGCAGCTCGCCACCTAGCCGAGTCTTCTCTCCTCCTTCGGGGGCTGAGAAGAGAGAATAACTAGGCTGCAGACGGTGTCCGGCTGGCTCTCCTGCCCCCGAGCCAGATTTTCTCCTGTCCCCTATCCTTTTCTCGTCTGTTTCCAACACCTATCTGATCGCGCTGTGGCCGTCCGTACCCTCCCCCGGTGGTTTACGTTGTTAGGGGGTCGCCTTTACGAGCAGTGTGCCGTTACGATAACCCTAGGCACACTGCCTGAGGCAGCCTATCGAATCGATGGCAATTTAAGCCGATATTATCGCCGATGTATCGATGTTTGGGACGATATATCGATACATCGGGCTTAGATAATCAATATTTTACAATTGTTTTGATAATTGACGGCATTGATGCTAGCACTATTGTCATCGTGTCGATGTCGATGTCTCAACCTATCACATCGATGGCACTATTACCAGGTGATGATGATACTATCGACGATGCATCGATGGCTGATCCCTAGCCTTACCGGCGAACTGGACCGGCATCCATCTATCGGCCCTCCATACTCAGCCATACAAGACTTACGATCAAGATAATAAGACCGGGTCTCTTTGACCGGGTACACGTATCGACACACCTATATGCAATTTGTGTCGACGTTCCTCGGGAGTTAAAAAACTGTAATTACATCAATTGCCACAGCCCCCCCCCCGCCTAAGTAGTATCAACTTAAAATATTTGTGATCAAGATAAACAGATCTAATAATAAATCCACTTTTCAAGAAATGCAAAACTAAATTGTTGCTCGACCTTCACGATGCACGGCCCGCTCCCACCGAACCGGGGTGCCGACCGGCCAAGGCCGATCGGCGTTCGGGAAGGGCGACGGGCTAGCCTCTAGCTCACGCGTGACTTCGGTCTTGCCGAAGGTAGGAGGGGAAAGGCTGACAAAAAACCCTCCTCACGTGGTCGCTCGTCGATCCCGCCGCCGCATCCCGTAAGCCCCGCCCCAAGGTCGTTGCCGCGCCTATCGACGCGACGGTCCTCCTTGTCTAGGTCCCCCGTCACCTCGAGGACAGGTGGGGGGGCTCGAGACACATAGACATAGGAAAAAATGGCGCTTTTGCCTCCGCGCTTGGATTTCCCCCGCTCATTTCCCCGATTTTTCCTCTGTCTGGTACCCGGGTACCGGTCTCGTTGACCGACATGCCCCCGTACCTTCCCCCCCTCTCATCGCGCGTCCACCGAGCAGCCTCGTTTGAGCGTGGGCTTACGCGCTCACCCGGGCCCACACTCTCTGTCTGTACGTCTTTCGGGGTAGTGGGTGTCGAAGGGGGGGGGGGGGGGGGGGGGGGGGGGGGGGGGGGGGGGGGGGGGGGTAGGTCACCGTAGTCGGATCCTTCGGGCCGCGGGTGCACGGAAATTAGACAAAACCCTCCGTGCGGGGTTTTCCGGCGGCGCCGACCCAGAGGGTCGTCGTCACCAGATCGTGTCGCTCCCCCCGTCGCGACCGTTCTCCTTGCCGCCCAAGCTTACGTCTCCCCCCGGGAGATGTGGCATGTCGACGTAGCAGTCTCCTAGTGAGCGCCTTGCCTCGGTGCTGCTTTCCAACTAGCTCGACGCCGGGTACGGACATTATTTAATTTCCAAAAAGCCCTCCGTACATGGCTTTCCGGCGGCGGCTGATCTTGAGGATCGCCACCGCCTCACCTAGCCGCTCCTCCGCTTGCGACCGACCACCGGTTTGTGCCATGTCGTGCCTCACTCCCGGGATGGAAGGTTCGACTGACACATGGATGGTGGACGGCTAGCGAGCGCCCTTTCCTGGCGCTACTACCCGGCTTGCCACCACAAGCTCCAACGCCCGCGTCCCACCGCTAATCCGGCCGTACCCTCCTAGCTATCAAGCGCTCCCGAGGTACATGCCCCACCCCCATAGCAAGATTGTATCCAATAGTATTAGACCGCGAAAAAACATATCGGACGGGCCGGGCGGGAGATCTTGGCGCCGGTATTGCACGGAAATTATTTCTTTCAGCAAAAGCCCTTTGTACAACGCTTTCCCGACTGATGTTGATCCCGCGGACCGCGCTGTCGGCCCTCTTAGCCCCCTACCGTGCCAAGCCTGGCACGGCTACGGGGTATCCAGCGCCCACCACGGGGAGGTGAGGGGATGCCGACGGGCCTGCGAGCGCACCCCCTCCGGGGCCGCCGTCGCTGCGCCGCCGGCGGGCGCCTCCCAAGACTCGTTTTATGGGGACGAGGGTGGGTGGTCGACAGACGGCCGGATAGAAGCCATAGCGGGGTACTTATGGCGTCTCGATCGTCTTTGTATCCCCCGGAACTCCGAGCTCCGACTGAGATTAATCACAGACATGCACGGCAATTCGTCAACTAGCCACATAGGAGTTGCTAGCACTCTTGCTACTGAAGCGCTCGACAAATTCTAGTAGAAGCGAACTCGCCAAGACGTGAAATATTTTTGTGAGCGCTGCGTCGTTCGTTGACGAGGAAAGATTTAACCACTCATGGCTGCGACTCTTTACCCTTTACACTTCCCACCCATACCGTAGCACTCAGTTGGCCTTGACTACTTAACACATTCGCATGTGAGCAATGGCTTTGACATTGTGCTTGTTGTGGTCGATCATTTGACTCGAATGGCTTGTTTTCTACCATGTACATATAGCGTAAGAGCACACGAAACTGCTAGTTTTTTTTACAAGGAGTCTACCGATTACATGGACTACCTCGAGTGTTGGTCAATGACCTCGATCCGGAATTCGTCACTTGCTTCTCGCATGCACTTTGGAGGCGTCTTGGAACGCGGCTCAACATGTTTTCCGGTCGACACCCAGAGACGGATGGACTGACATAGCGTGTCAATAGCACGTTTCAATAGCTGGTTCTACTCTGTTTCCATTGCTACGATGGAGCAAACTGGACATACATGCTGCCTCAAGTGGAATTCGCGTACAACGCCACTCGGAATTAAGCACACCCCCTACGAGGCCAATTTTAGGTTCTCTCTTGGGGAGCCACTTGACCTACGGTTTAGCATGCGACCTTCAATTCCGTTTTCGCAAGACGCGTCAAAACGGTTTATATTGTTTTATTAAGTACACGCTCTGGTACGTTCGGTGTTACATTTGATAATATGATGAGATGCATGCTCATTCGGAACCGTCGACAACCATGCACTCCGTTCGAGGAGACGAGGTCACAGTCTTTACAAAGAACCTCTCCTTGCGCGGAGAATCTAACATGAAACTGCGTAATCGACATCTTGGACCTCTTGCAATCGAGTGGGAGATTGGGAAACACGATTACATATTACGGTTGTCAACGATAGGTCGCTTACACCCCGTGTTTCAGGTCAACAACTTAAGACCATGCTTTGCAACTACGTTGCGACGTGCTATCCCAGTGATTGTTCAAGAGTGAGATGACGAGAAGTTTGACGTCTCTCACATCTATACTGTGTGCATCAAGTCGTGACGTTGACGGCAAGGCAAATATTTGCTCTTCGTGACGCACGTGAGTGATGACGACATTCCATATTATGTATGGCACCGACGGAACGAAGTCCATCGTGGCGTTACATTGGCGTTACAAGATTTCTTGGAGACGCCCCAATAATGGCACGTGTTTGCCAAGACTATGGCGTACATCGACTTCATGCACGCTCACCGAGTCCTAGAAATTGCAAGAAGGGGAGGGTGCGAGTGTAACGAGTACAGTCTTGCAACGTTACGTTGCATGACATTGTACATGTACTCGTTACTAAATCAAATTCGTGATTTTCCATAGGAAGGACGTACATCGTGGGTACGTCGCGACAACAATTTAGCTAAGGGTGTTGATGCGTAGTGTAGCACCATTACCTCCCGGTGCGCACAATAAATCTTAGTAGCTAGACGACGCGCTGGACGAGATTCCCAATGCAGACGCCAACCGCGTCACTAGTCTATTGGCAACCGTTAAAGAGCCCTAGCACATGGCACGAGGACCAAGCGCGAGCACGTGCAAGCTATATAGCTAGGCTCGCGCTATTTAAGCTTAGTGCATGAGAGGGAGGTGACAAAACCTTTCATTATTTTCACACTTTTGATGCCCCTGAAATTCCTTTGTTCAATTACAATCCAACATTCTCTCATCTCTCCCTGCATCCGCACTTCCACCAGCAAGCAAGCAAAACATAACATATTTGTGTCTACAGGTAGCTCTTAGAACGCCAAGTGCCACATAGCGCATATATCCCAATAAGCACAATCCTAGGAAGTGCGCAGCGATAAAGCTCCGCAAGTGTTGTTGCAATAGTAACAAAATGAGCAGAAAGATGTACTATGAGTACGTCAAAAATAGCTGAAAATGTAATATGGGGGTGGAGGAAATGTTGTTCACTGTGCAGTGATGGGGAAAATATACTGAACACGCCATTGAAATGATGAAATGTAATAATTGAAGTGAAGTTCCTTACCTGTCTTCAGTATTACAAGGCATCTTCTTCATTGAACTACCTTCCCAACATCCGCGAAGAATGGCTTTTGGTCATCAAACCCTCGCCGGAGGGGCAAAAATCAAATACCATCATAGCATATTCAATCACTACATGATTTAATCATGTTGCACTAGTATCATATATATTAAGTATCATATTGATGGCACATCATCATATCGCGAACATGATGACAAAGAGCACAACAACAAAAACAGAACACCGCCCATCTCATGCTATAAAAGGAAATATAAATTACTTAATGACGATGTAATACCCATCGCGTCCTATCAACGCGAGCGAGGGGACCTATTGTGCCTCATCTCCTCCAACGTTAACAACAAACGCGGCTGCGGCCGCGGCGTCGGAGTCCTCAGTCTCATTATCGCTCTCGTCGCCCGGCCCCATCTCGAGGCCGTCTTCGTGGATGCTGCCCTCCGACGAGGTCATACTAGGCATTCGCACCAAAGCAACTACAGACTCGTGTGCATCCGCGTCCACCTCGATCGGAATCCGGACCTCGTCCGATGCGCTGGTGCTGCCTTCCCTCACCAACTCCTCAGGGACGGGTGCGTCATTTTCCGAGGCCGGCATCGCCGCTAGCTCTTGCCGTTTTTTCATCGCTTCTAAAATCGGGTTACGCCGGAATAGCGGCATCTCCTGCAGAGTAAATAAGCAAAAGCACAAATTAGTGCCACAACGTGACCTGCTAGAGCGACGCGTGTAAGACTCGATTTTAAACAACACGAGCATGGGATGGCTGGAAGGGTGTACCTGGCAAATGGGGAAGGCGACAAAGACTTGCGAGCCGCCGTCCGGCATGACGACAAGCGAAGCCACACACTCCATAAAATTGGCCGCGCTCTTCACCTTTGGCATCCTCGCAACTGTGGCACCAGAATAACACGATTCAGTCAGCACAGCGTTCACGCCCTACTGCCAGATCTGAGAAGTAAGACATAAGGAAACATGCTATGAGAGAGGTGAGAGAAAGAGATTCACTCTGCACACTTGTGGGTGGAGTGTAAAGCAGCGCCAACCTGCTGGATACGGGGGCTCATCGCGACACCTCCGGCGGTACTTGGTGTAGAGGGTGCACGCCCCAAGAAAGCAAAAAATAGCAGAAATAGATACACCTGAAAGGAACAATGTCGTGAAGCCAAGGTTACACCACGGGCAACATCGCAATAGTGGTGATAGTCTGTATAAAGAGTGAAAGACAGTGAAGGGCAAAAATAATGTCAGGACGGTATGGCGTTCTTACCAATTTGAGCAATGAACAGCGATGTCGACTGGCGACAGCTGTCGCTGTTGGACCAGCACATCCATGCGCCAATGTTGGTGCCCGCGGAGCTGAGTTCAACTCGACGGGTGAAACTGTTGGGCAATTGCCCGCACAGTCTGCAATTGAAGTCCAAAACCCTAAAACAAAACAGGAAGAGGCAAGCCCCTGTCCGTGTCAGCCACCATACACGACTACCCAAGCATTTTCGAACAGTAAGTTCACCCGTTTAATGTATCATACAGTGGGCGTCAAGAAGTGGGTTTCAACAAATAGGGCATACATGGCGTGGGTGACTCACATGACACGCATATTTTCCAGCATCATCACGGGATCAGGGACGGTGCCGGTGATGTCATTATAGGAAACGTCACTGCATGTAGGAGAAGAGACACAAGTAAGAAACTGGAGAGTTCGCACAATGTAGACATGACAGATGAAGTATGACCAGGTGGAGGACTCACAGGACTTCCAAGCTGGTCAGATTGCCCCAAGAATTAGGAATGTAATCTGCAAAGCCGTTGTTGCTGAGGTTCAGCATTGCCAGCTTGGGCATGGACACGGAAGAGAAGGGCAGGTAGCCGGTGAGGAGGTTGTAAGAGAGGTCGATGGCCTCCAGCTGCGGCATCTGTTGGCAGCCATCCGAGACTCCGGAGAGCTGGTTGTGGCTGAGGTCGAGGTAGCGCAGCTCGGTGAAGCCACATAGGTATCCCCCTAAGTGTCCCTCAAGTCCCTGATTTGAGAGGTCACTGCAAATGCAAAAATCCCAAACTTTTTGTAAGTGAACTGTGCCACGTTTCATTTCATTATGTATTTTCTCTTGATAACAGCTGTAATGTGCACGTAAAGCCTCGAGCGGGGCGTACATAGAGCGCACGCGGTAGTCCTGACACGTTATGCCCTTCCAGTTGCAGCCGTTCTCGGCCTCTCCGTCGGAGAAAGTGCACGTGGGCGTCCCACAGGGGTCGACGGAGGAGTTCCAGTTCAATGGCGGTTCCCCTTGGACGCTCAAGGCTGACAGCATCCCTAACAGAGCGCCCCCTGCAGCAACAGCGCGCGGAAGGGAAAATAATAAACAAGCGATCTAGCTATACCGTTAGGGGAACGCGGGAAGAACGTATGGTTTAGTCGCTTTCTTTGAGTTTGGTACTGGAAAGAAGGGGGGAGGGGGCGCACTGTCGGAGGGATGTGTCGACTTGTGCTGTAATCCAGTGTCAAGTTCGCCGCAAGCGATGGTAAGTACGCTGGCCAGCATCAATGCCACGACCCATACTCTCCTTTGTGCTGCCGCCATATCGCGACGGATGCTGACGTTCCAACAAAAACTACCCCGGAAAGGAAGTTGGCCGTCGGTCGCCGTGACCTGCCCCTGTCAAGCAATAAACGCGTGTTCGGTTTTCCACTCTCTTCGCCATGCGTAATATTGCCAAGTCATGAGACCTATCATCGCCAATGCAATGTGTGTAAAGCGCGGCAACGTAGTATCGTGGACGCTGTGCGGACATCGGCCCGTCACATACAACCTCACCTGCATCTGACCTTACGTGACCTGCGACTGCGCAACACCACACAACCGCTTGCTACGAGATAGAAGCACGACTTCGATAAGAATAATCGCCGATCAGCAGAATCCGAACACCATCCTGGTAAAACTACCTCAACGAGTTCCGAAACCGTTAGTTGTGGTGGACCGCGGGGTGTGAGGGGGGATTAGGGTTTCTGCTGCGCTTCTGCCTGCTGTGCTGACTGCGGCGTTTTATAGTCGTAACGCATCCGCGTTCCCTCCGCGAGCTTCTTCGCGAGGAGCGTAAGAGTGTGCGAAGGTTAGCGGAGTCTGGTTGTGATTGGAACTACGACAAAAAATGCTGATACGGGCAAAGGTGCCTAACAGGAAGCAGAGCGGGGAGTGGTGGCCCGAGGAGGGAGGAGTCGTCGCTTGGCGTACCTGTCGTCGCCGATACGCGTTGTGCTGCATGACGACCTGTCGCGGAAGGCTTATCGCAGAACCTGCCTTCTCCTGCTTCGCAACAGCTTGCCAACTCCTACACGCGCGTGTCATACCCCAGGAGAAGAGGACAGGGCAGTGGAGAGTGAAGAGTGAAGATACGCGGTGCGAGGGAAGTCGCTGCTGATGTTTGGTGTGGTGGACGAGCGCGTTGGGCGATAAACTCGAAATGTTCTCTGCGCCGGTATCAGTGCCGCGATCAATGATCTCCCCATACTTTAGGCGTTTGAACTGGTCGTCGTGGCAATCCTCGCCGGGCAGTCCCGCGCAGCATCAGTACCTGTACTGGGCGGGGTAGCAATCCGTCATGTTCTCTCGCATCGTGCTGGCCCTTGGCTTAGAGGGTTTTGTACATTAATCGAATTCTAAACCCTTAAAGAAGGACAGCAGGCGCATTAAATAATCATTTATACCCTATTTACCCAGATCTTATTGGATCTTGTCGAATCTTTCGAAATGCCGATACTGCTGAACTGTAATTAAGCACCATTTTGATAAAACTTTCTTACAAGAAAAAGCAGCATAAGCCACCAAGCAAAAAGAAGAAAAGAGGGAAAGACCTTAGCCATCACTTGCATACGCA
This sequence comes from Tetraselmis chui, assembly GCA_026401115.1. Lineage (NCBI taxonomy): Eukaryota > Viridiplantae > Chlorophyta > Chlorodendrophyceae > Chlorodendrales > Chlorodendraceae > Tetraselmis > Tetraselmis chui. Next base: position 168,587 of record JAPMLY010000095.1, read on the forward strand.
CCCTACCGTCATCACTAAACACTGTAATGAATTCCTAAGAACAACTAACGTACTACTGAACTATACAGGGATGGGTCGGGCGCTCATCGAATGAGCTTACGCACCGACCGTCTTCGCTCCGGGCTTGGCCACTTTATGAGCGACATACTGGTGGACACCGGGCCCGTTGAACAACAAGCGCCGTCCACCTCTCTCCCCCTGAGCTATGCTCAACCATGCCAATGGATCCGTAGACACACCGGACGGTACAAACAGCAAGGCGCAGATTTGAAAATTTTGAATCATGTCCCCCCGACATCTTCCGCGCCACCCACATCGAAATCACATCGTGTACCACCCACTGACCCACAATACTGCGCCCCATCAACATTCCTCATCGATTATAAGAAAACCTCCTCTAAAGGCACGGCGCGCCACACCGCGCCCAACCGCGTGTCCGGACGTTCACGTCCGCCGCCAACAAACCGCAAACCCAAGTCCCATCTAACCTGGTCGTGTGCCGCCAAAACACGCAACCCTCCACGAACCCACCATCGTCACCTTTTCCTCACCCATCATCTCCTCTTCTTGTTGAACTGACACCCTCGACCAAGATGTCTGCAAACTTTAACCTCTCCGCCTCGTACAAACATTCTATGGTGAGGGATCGACCCGCTACTCTACTACCCGAAGGCCACTCCTCCCCCCCGGAGCCGCCGAACGGGACACCCGCTCGTTCCCTCCATCATGGCGCCCCAACTCCCCCATGCACATAACGAAACAGGTACAACATTGAAGCCGTCAATTGGTCGAGGCCTCCGGACACCTATGGCCCTAGCTGCTCCCCGATCAAACACCAACATGGGAACATGTTGCTGCCCTATCGGCCCGCACAATCGACTTCTATCTCGTTATATGGGAGTACTACACCGCCCCCGCCCCCCCCCCCCCCCCCCCCCCGGAATTTACATGTTTCTAGATACACGGAGTTTTCCTCCCCGAATCGACGAACTCGTCACACTCGTTGCATTCCGCATGCTTTGTCGCTCGCCGTTGGCTCCTCGAGAGCATGAATAAGATCGACGACCTCACGGCTCGCTCGAAAAATATAATCGGCCGGGTACTAGCGTACCGAACGCGTTGGACGGCCTCCACCGCTCGGACGGACAACCCGACCATGCCCCCACAGTGCGATCGCACCCCCCTTCCCCTCGACCTCGTTGTTGGCTACCAAGAAATCCGCATGGACATCCAACATATCTCATGTGTAGCGGTGGGTCTAATATTCCAGCTCGCTTCACATCAACGTGAACGTTTATCGGGCGGTCCCGCGCCACCTCGCGCAGCCACTAACCCCCGCCTTTAGACCATTATGAATCAACAAAAATTCAGTGTATGCGAGCGGTGACGATCCCCGAACAATCAGGTCGTCGCGTTAAGATCATTCCCCCTCTTCATAAATCTCTCCGGCCCATAAATTACCGCACTCCTCCAACATCTTCTCACAAACCGCCTAGCAACACAGCTCATCGCCAAATGGAGCGGCTATTTGCCGACCCAAGCCTCTCAAGTCGAAGACCTCCCGGAATCCATGTTGTTCCTCATTAAGTTCGCGGACACCCTCCAACCTGTCCGCGAGCCCACCCCGATCGAGGGCGACCCCTCCTCCTTCTGGGTAAATATCCTCCCCTAACCCCATAACCCCGTTCACTCACAATCACGCCATGTAAACATACAAATCACACCATATACATTTCATACCACGATACCCCCCACCAAACAAATTCACACCATCACCATCACACCCCCCCCGTCCTAGGCACCGCCTGGGCGGCCACGTGCTTCACCAAAGTCCTCATCCAATCACAGTAATCCCTCTCCCTTCCATGCGTCGACGCCGACGGCGCCATACCCCCTTTGCACTGGCTCTCCACACTCCTACACCAAACCGCACGTGAATATATCAACCTCCACTCCCAATCACACCCCACCCAACTCTTCTTCTTTGACCCCACACTGCACACATCCCTCCAAAACTCCCCGATGGATCTTACTACCGCTCACACCCCTCCCCCTCCCCCAACGTCACAACAGGCATCCAAATATCCCTCACCACAGAAATATATTGCATACTCATCGCCACCATCGGCACAACCACCATCCCACTCAAACAAACATTCCCATACCGCGACTCACACATTCACGCCACCTGCACCCTCAACATCAATCCTCACCACCACTCCACCTTCGGTAGGGCCCGCCTCTCGGACCCTATCTTCACCGCCACACTATTCCCCCCTCCACTCAACATATCAAAGCACAAAAGTCTATACCGGAACCCCCCCACCCTCCTCTTGCTATGGCCCCGCCACCTTCAGGATGACGACACCTACTTCAAGTGGAAGCTCGAGACCTTCGACATCTCAATGATGAACACCGACGACGACACCCCATTTGACCTCGACTCCCTCCCCGACATCCAACTCTCCCCCATCCCAAACCCTACCCCACCCTACATCAAACCCTAAACCCCTCCCGGAAACGCCGGTCCTCCTCCGCGGAGCCATCCGCCGCCATCCCTCCCACCCCCAACCCCTCCTCCTCCTCCCCCGAACCCCGCCCCAATACCACCAATGCCACCCCCCTCCCCACCATCACCGAGAAATCTGCCGGCCCCATGGACTCCTCCTCCACCCCCCTCACTCACACCACATCAAAACCCCCTCACAAACGAACTTCCCTCGCCCCCACTAACCCATCCCTCTCACAAGCCACAACCTCCACAACCACATCACCACCCCTCCCCCACCCAACCGCATCCGACTCCAACCCCTTCCATTACGGCCCCATGGACGCACCTCACACAGCCCCCGTCCCCCTACCGACCCCGTCCTCAAATCTGCCCCCCCGCTTGGCGTCACCAATCCCACCCGCCAACACAACAAAAAGAAACATCCCTCTCCGCCCCTCCGCCAATCCCCGCGCACCACCAACCAACCATCCCCCATCCCCCACATCCCCTCCCAACCTCCTAACCTAACCCCGTCCACAAGCTCCCTTCCCTCATATGCCCAAAATGTCGCCCACTCCTCCAAAACCCCGTCCGGCCCCCCCACCGCCCCTTCCGACGGCGAACTCAAAAACTGGATGGAGGAACTCGAGCGAGAATACCCCTCCCCCTCCGATGAGACCCATGCGCCCTCCGGCCCCTCCAAACCCACCTCCAAAAGCGCCTCGGCCGGCAAGGCCGCTCCCCGTCCCTAAATCGGCAATCACACGCCCCCCATGGCCGGAGGTGAGAACCCACAACTCTCCATCCATCCCCTCGCCATGATATCCGACACCACACTGCATCTATAACTAATCAGGCAACACTACCGCCTCACTTCGACCCCCGTACATGTACCATTACTATTCATAATTACCTTCTCGATTCAAAACTCGAATGTGGCCTCTACACTCCACTTGGTCACATCGATATATCCTCACTTCTCCCTTTCCGATGGGGTTGCTACCAAGAATTAGCCAACATACATTCCAAAGTCACCTCCCTCGCTAAACTCCACTCCAACCCCTCTGCTTCCTTCACGATCATCACCAATAATGAGTTAGACACCTTCCACAACCACGGCGTTTTCCCCAGCCAATGGACTTACCTCGCAAATAGAGGCATACCTCCAGACCATGGCACACCTAACCACTCACTTCTCGTTATCACTTGGCAACACTCACGCTTTGGCCTCTTACACATCACCCACACCTCCGCCTCATGGATTGACTCCCTCCACCACCCCACCCCACTTAACCTCCTTACCCGCTCCATATCCCTATTTGAATCATGGAACCCCCACACCCCTCCACCCAACCCCACCCTATGCACCCTTAACCCCCCTAGACAACTAGATACCGGCCACGCGTGGTCGTGCGGCACCCACACCTATTTCAGCCTCACAGCACCCCTTGGCTAACCATACGCCCCCCTCCTTTCGACCCCCGTCACACAGTATACACACTCCACTCCCTTCTCTGACAACACACGTTCCGTTCCACCCCCCTCCCCGTCGGTCGCTCCCAACTTCTGACGGCCCTCAACCCCCTCCCCTCCAACCGCCCGGCGCGTTCCGCCTCTCTCCGCACAGCCCTCTCGAACCCCCCCCCCCCCCCCAAACAACCGTCTACCCCACAACTCCCCCCACTTAACCCACCGCTTCCACCCACACCCACACGGAGTCAAAGCGGAGCGACGAGAGCGTCGTGTAGTGGGACGAGGAGTGGCGCCGCGGCCCCGTGCGGAAGTAAGGACATGGGAAACACGGGGACAATCAATAGTCGACGGTTAGAATTAAGTTAGTTGGCGAGGGTGTTGCAAGGGCGCTCGTCAACCGAGCTCGACAGCCACCGCTTGTCGAGTCGAGCCTATTAGACGTTTGTTCTTGTGTAATTATGTTTTTGCCGGAGCTGGGGGGTGGCGGGTCAAACGAACCCCCCCCCTCCCCCCCCTCGCTAAGCCTCCACATCACCCAAAAAAATTAAAGATCAAGCATCAACTGCAATGCATCAAAAAAATGATGTATCAAAATTTTGATTCAACTACTAATTCATGGACGCATTGATTATATAGGGCACTAATTCATGGACGCATTGATTAAATGGGAAACTAATTCATGGACGCATTGATTGAATGGGGCACTAATTCAGGGACGCATTGATTGAATTGCTTACAAGAAGAACCAGACGAGCACGGACAGGGAAAGTGGGAGGGGAAACAAGAGGGCAAGAGTGACAAGAGGATCACGGAATCCAAAGCACAGCAAATAGAAAGCACTACATTGTGCATAAACTTAGCAGATTAAACTAAGGAAACTCTTAAGCCACGCCGAGAATGCAACACGTGGAGGCGACAAGCGGCGCCTCACGCGCCGCTCGAGGAAGCACGGGGACGCTTGCGGCCCATGGCGCGGGTGAAGAGCGCCGTGGCTGGAGAAGGCATCCCAGCCGAGGAAGAAGCGGCCTCCGTGCCGTTCGCAGCGGCGGACAAACCGCGCAAGACGTTGTCCGCGTGAGCAACATGGACGGCGAGAGAGACCTTTCGACGCCAGGAGGCCAACAACTTGCCCACGTGCATCCCTTTAGATGCGACTGCCTGCTTGGCTAGCTCCGTCAAGAAAGCCGTGGCGTGGCCGCCAAGAGTACCAAATTCCGTGACTGCAAAGGGAATGAAGCGGATGTCGGGGCGACTCCTCACTCCCTCCGAGTACTTCTCGAACTTGGTCTTCTCAGCATGGCGGAGAGCGACTTCGGGTGACAGGGGGCTAGACACGCCGAACAAACCGGAAACCACGGCATCAAGGGCAAGTTTTGAGCCTCGGATGCCGTGATAGTGCAAGACACCCACATCCGCGGGGAGACCGTCGTTGCCGTTGGGGAGTTGAACTAACATCGTGGGATTTGTGAGAACCTCGACGCCAACCCCGAGTGCGCCACGAACCTCGGAGATGATTTCCGCAAGGGCCGTCACTAACCAAGAGTGAGCGGTGTGGACCGAAGCATCTCCGCCGCAACGAGCCAAATGGTCCGCAAAAGCAGTGGCCCACGCATCATCCGACATGTCAACACCCGCCGACGAGAACGCACCCCGCATAGCTTGAACCGAGAGATGGCAAGAAGCACAAGCAGTGGGGGAGCGTAGAGAAGAGAGGATGCGAGATGAGGGTAGGCCGAAGATGCGACAGACCGCGACGCGGAAAACTGCGTCGTAGTGCTCAGGGAACTTGTCACGGAGCTCGCCCAAGCGACCCGAAGTAGGAGGGTCTCAAGCAAAAAACGCAAGGGCGCCGTGGCCGAGACGAGATACAAAACGCCTAGACTCCGGCCGAGCGCGGTTGGAAAACGTGGGAGCGAGCTTCGCGAAGCGAAACAAGTTGACGCGCTCACTGATGTCGGCTTTTAGCTTTGGAAATGGGGCACTAATTCATTGCGGCATTGATTAAATGGGGCATGAATTCGTGGATGCATTGATTAAATTGGGCACTAATTCATGGACGCATTGGTGCAGGTGATGCGGGGCGAATGCATTGATGCATCTTGCGCATCGGTATGTTGGCAAAACTCCTATTCTGAGTGTATTTTTTTATTCACAGCGTCGTCAAACCCCCTAAAAGCGCGCGTTTTTTGTACGCGCAGATGCGCATTTCACCCCCATCGACATATGACCTCACATACCCACTTCATATAAATTTTCTTGGTCCAAACCTACACCCATCGCCCTAGAGTCATGTTAAGGCAGAGGCACGTGTCGGGTGCGGCTTCCAACGGAGTGAAGTGTGCGTCGGATAGTGTAACATTATGTGTTTTCGCGCAGGTCGGTGATACATACCATGCGGGCTTCTATTTGCTTTCCGCTGAAACCACTTTCACTCTCAGGCGCGGCGCTGGCTAAGCATTAACCGCCATATGAGGAGGAATTGGTAGCAGAGTACCGTATGTGCACGGTCGAGGGTGACATTTCATTTTTCGCCGCGCGGTCAAGTCTATGCCCGCTAGGGCTGCGATGTTGTCGCTGTGGGCTGCGATTGTGCGGTATATTCGCGGCGGAGCGATCAGGCCGACAGCAACAGCTAATGCTAAGGCGAGAGGGTACACAGCAAGCTCGGGGACGCTTGAGGGCGCGTGAGAGCTGCTATAAGGCACGGTATGGTAGTCGTTTCGACGACACGAATTGTGGTTTTGATAGGTCGAGTCGCACGGCAACGGGCCTCTCCACGTGCTACGACAGGTATTGTCGCCCTCCCGCTTACTGCTGATTTTTCGGCTGAAGTCAAACCACGCGTGGTTGCATTAATACGAATCGCGCCAGGACGTGGGGGAAAAATCAGAAGAGGCGTTGTTACTGGGCTGTGTGGGGCTGCTAGGGGCGTAGAGCGTAGCTGTTTATGCGTCGACGGGCCCATTCTGTGGGTGTGCTGCACAAGCCGATTCTCAATCGCCGAGTGAGCCGGCGCAAAGCTGAAGGGACAAGCGAGCAGCGCGACGAGCTCACAACATTATAGAAGAGAGAGCACTGTGGAGGAGTGGATGGGCATACGCCTCCCATTTGGTGCCTAGAGACACCAGTTCATAGACTTTTAACAATTGTGTTTTCTGGTTTTCTCTTCTTGCCTGTCATATGTGTTCATGCATCCACAGGAACCTCCTTTTATTTGGTCGCATTACATAGTTGCAACTGAAGTTGCATGCCGATGTTAATGCCATTGTTATTTTGGTTGCTACTGTTAGTGTTGATGCTGTTTTACTTGGTGATGGTGGTGTTGTTGCTGTCGCTTATACTTTTTCATGTTGCTTGTGTCTGTGACTGCGCAACCCTTGCTGGTCCACATGTTTTTGTTGTTGTCCATGTTTTGTTTTTTATGCTGCCGTTCGTCATGCTGTTGTTGCCTGCTGCTGCTGTGGGTATCATTGGCACTGACTTTGCGATGGTGCTTTAAATGCTGCCATTGTTGCTATTGTTTTTGTTGCTGTAGCATTCATTGCCAGTTTCATTACTTTTGCTATTGTTGCTAGTGCTTATTATGTTGTTGCTCCTATTTCATGTGTTGCATGTGCCCGATCTAATGCTCTTGTTCTTGCTATCACTGCTGCGTTGTTGCCACTTCAGACTCTGCTCATGCTACTGTTTTTTGCTGTTACTATGTCTGTTGATGTTCGTGATAATGCTGTGTTACTCCTGCCCGCTAATGTGGATATAGTTTGTGCTGATGCGGCTTGTGATGGCGCTGCTGTGCAATCCCGCTGCCGCTCTTATTGAAGCTATTCATTTCCTTTGCTGGGTGATGTGATGTAGTGCTTCTTTGTTGTGACTTGCATTAGAGTGATTGCAGTTCAGTCAAATGATGTTGCATTGCAATACTCATACAAACAGCTTTCCCCCTCTCGACTATGCAACGATGATGTGCGTGCAAAACATGTTGCAAAGTAACATTGCGCTCCAGCAAGGCGTAACTCCATACACAGCAATGCATGGCAAAAACAGTTGTGGGTATGATAAAATGCTTGAGAGTAAATCGTTTACATGGATGATGCTGCCTCGCCCCATAAAAAAAGACTCTATATGGTTCGGCCTATATCCAATGCTAGAGCTAGCCACCACTCCATGCCGTCGCTCCAAAACGCCCCACCCCTCGACCCCGTAAAGCCCTCACTCTCTCCCACCTGTAGGTGATTTTGACTCCTTTGCGGTAGTAATCCCTCGTATGTCGTGAAAAAATAAAGTGAAAGCCTCACAGCGTGAACCATTATGAGTGCACACTTCTGCGCGGCACTTACCGGAGGCCTCCTCGATAGAGCCACCGATACCCAGTCCTGCTGAAAAAGTCGACGACAAAAGTCAACGTTGTGAATTCCGGTATGCCTATAGCACTCCACATCACACGTACCGTGTAAAGCAAGCTGAGTGTAAGAGTTCATATGGCTCAGGGTTATCCGCTCTACCGTAGCTCTCGACGAGGTGTTGTGAGATAGACTTAGACGCAACTTGCTGGCCCATCGCGACTTGCCGCCCCATGTCGCCAACACTTGCCACCCGTCACTACCTCCGCAACGTCGAGGGGTGGACATACCCTCGTGAAACGAAATATTTCGATGTGGTGGACAGCGTCACAGTGCTTGGGCTTGAGCACAGCCGTGGGCGCCACGGTGCACGGTACGCCATTCTTGCGGTTGTGCGGCGGCTGCGGGGCTGTGTCTGTGTTTTCACCCGATGCTGCGATGACATGTACTCCAATAACGACAAATATCGAACGCTTAACCGCGAGAAACGAAAAAACAGCCAGGGAATCCCTTAAATATACCCTTCATGCATGTAGAATGGCCACGGCGCAACCGTAAACGTGCCTTTCGGTGCTGCACTTAAGCTGAGGTATAGAAAACGAAGTCGACTTTTTATTTCCGATAACCCGTACATTTTAAAAGTCGATTCGCCCTCGTACGGGGTTTAGAAAACAAAGTCAACCCCAAAACGTACCACGGACTTTGATTCGGACTTTGTTTCAAGCCCAAAATGAAAACAAAGTCGGGCGACTTTGTTTTCGTTTCGAAGTCCGAATCAAAGTCGCAAACGAAGTCGTGGCTGTACATTACGACATGTGTGCGCGCGCGACCGGTAGCATGGCCACCCGCACCGCCCGAACACCAGTAGGCGACTACATCCGCAAGCCACGCCTCCACCTGTGGAAGGGGTCCACAGGCCTCGCTTGCTAGAATGGAGCGGGCGAACGTGCCGGAGAATCCTCTGCCGCAAGAGCTTCTGGCACTGCTCAACTCGATGTCAGCCGAGCAGCGGGCGGCCGCCCTCTTTCCGTCCGGCCCACCCCGCACCGCCATCCCGTCCACACCTAGCCAGGCCGTGGCTGGCACGGAGTCTGGCCAGAACACCGAGCGCACCGAGGGATCTGGCTAGTTCTGCGCTGGGGGGCTTATTTCTGATGGCGTTGAGGCCAGCAAAACCGTCCTCCTTCCAACAGTATTTGCGTTGTGCGGTCTCGGCCTTACGCTTCCGGCCACGCGGCTCTGCAATGTTCTCAGCGTGCTGCCTCGCCTTGCGCGACGCAACGGCTGCCGCTGCCAGTGTCATAGCCAGGGCAGCTACAACAACGAGAAGTAGAAGTTTGCGTTTGTGGGTGGGGTCGAAGTTGCGAGTTGCAGCGGCGCCATCGCACAGCGCCGCAAATGCGACCACCGCAATCACGGAGGCAACGTTTAGGCGCATCGTGCACACGCACTCGCACACGATAGCGGTTTGCGGCTGCGAAGCCGAGGGGGGTGCGTGACGGCTGGGCAGCACGTTTGACTGCTTCCGGGGGGTTCCGCCGAGTTTGAAAAACAGCATCGCAGCTGAGCTGATGCTCGTCATGTTTGAATTCGCGCGCCGGGTGCGCGCGCGGGTGGTGATGCGCTGGATACTCCTACATATATTCGTACGGGTACTGGTATGGTACATGTACGGATACCGGTACTCGTACTAGCTGTGTCCATGAAACTTCGATTTCATTTTCTAAACCTGGGTTTACGTAACAGGCCGACGTCAGCACAACGCTACGCGAACGATAAAGTTCCGTACAAAAAAGCGAAAGTCGATCTCGTTTTCTAAACTTCAGCTTTAAGCTCTTACGGGATGTCAGTTGGTGAGTCAAGTGTGGAAGGTGGGGGTTCTTCTCGGACCGTGACACGCCTACATACAATGATCTGACTCGCCGGGTATCAAACCCGCGACCTTCTACGTATTAGGCGTGCGCTTTACCGGCTCACCGAAAAAGCATAGTTGACATATGTGGCCACATACCACATATGTACCAATCTACAACACTACCACGGCCCCCCCCCGGAGTCTCCCCGGACCGCAGCCCGGCTCCAAAACCAATGTGGAAGGTGGGGGTTCTTCTCGGACCGTGACACGCCTACATACAATGATCGGACTCGCCGGGTATCAAACCCGCGACCTTCTACGTATTAGGCGTGCGCTTTACCGGCTCACCGAAAAAGCATAGTTGATATATGTGGCCACATACCACATATGTACCAATCTACGACACAAGCGCCGGAAAACAATCTCCGCACACTAAACGACCCATTGACGCTACCCTCTCGACGACAACCTTGGACCATAATCGTCAACCACTTTCACCATATGCACGCCTTAGGACATATTCTCATCACAACCGCGATTTGAAAATTGATAGCTACTTGTGCTCGCCCCTCTTGGGGCTTCAGTCATGTACAGTAGGATGGTAGTTGGGGGCAGACAGAAGCGCTCGTCGGGAGCGCCGAAATCGTAGAAAACGTATGTTTTTAGCGCGTACGCTTTTCGGGGGTTTGATTACGCTATTTCAATTACAAGAGCTTGTCTAGAAAGTTTAAGTGAGTCGGATATTGTATGGGACGTCCCATACAACTTTGTTAAAGTTTTGACAATTTTTTGGTTCCCTCCCCCTCTTGACAACGGCCGCCTAGACTGCCTCGCCCACAAGTATAACCCCCTCCATGCTGTGAGCTTAACCCTCTCCTGATTGTCTTGGTTGCAACGGATTGACCCGCCGACTAGCCGCTCAATTCGGATCATCGGGAATATAAGCCATCGTATCTTGTTTGCAAAAGAGACAATACTTGTGTGCGCAGTGTACGTGCAATAAATATAGAGGTGTGGATAATTATAGGATGCATGTGTATATTTAGAAATGCATGTACATGTTCTGAAATGTGATATGAGATTGTGCGCCCCGAATATTGTAGTGCGGCAAACCACGACACATTCGCTTGCAACCTCTATTAACTGCCCTAGTAGTCTAATACACCTTCTATGCTAAATTCTGAAACACCATGAGACACCTCGCGAGAGCCCTTCGGCGAATACATACAATATAACGATGGAAAGGATTGGCAAAACGCGGAAAGGAACACAGAGCGTGGCCGCCCACCGCGTTTTTTAAGCGTCGAGAGCTAAGTAGTCAAAGACTACGGTACATTAGGTTGGTGGTGTTGCATGCCAACAAGTTATGGTGGGAGTACTATCACTCTGCGACCCTTGCTCTTTTGTCCGTCTAATAATCATTATTATGTCTAAAGTGGGATAAATCATGTGGAATACGGGCTAGCTTCACCTCTTTTATCCCGCCCGCGTACGCGTTAACGATAATGGGAGCGCCGGATAGCGACCCGCCTTCGCCGACTGGAGCGTTGGACTTCGGAAGGGTAGTCAATGGCTGTGGAGCAGCATTGGTAGCATGATCGCCCGCCGCATCTCGAAATCTCCCATATTTTCGTGCTCGTCCACTTAGGAGTATTATTTCTTATGGGCTTGTATAGCGGCTTGGGTCGCCGCATCTTGCAGGTGGGGAGCATCCTCGACTGTACCGTTCCCGGTCGGTAGACTTTCCCTTCTTTTATCGTACTGCGCGCCCCCCATACGGAAAGCCTCAGACAACATAACTTTAACTACGTAGGAGGCCTTAGCAGCGTGAGAATGGAAGTGGCCGATACTAGGGGTGCGCGCCATGTCTTCGGGTCGAGCTTGGAGTTTCACTAATCGCCGTGACGGCAATTCATGTCGGTGGCGGCAATGCCAAGCACAGTCGCAGCTTTTTCAAACCGCGGTACGACCAGTAGGGACTGTGGGCGGGGGGGCGCGGGGTGATAATGGTTTGCACGGATGGTTGTTCATTTGCTTTTATTATGATAAATTTGGCGAGGCTAGTACATTTGGCGGGCAAACTCTGGAAGTCGGGGATGACACGCTAACAATCTTGAATCAAATATTATCATTCAGTATCGACCGTCAATTTGAAGTCGGCTCACATCGCACGGCGCAAGCATAAGTGTGTAAGACACTTCAGAGTCCACGTTCTGTGATGGATATGGCGGACGTTACGGCAACGCTTCTGGACCACTATAGATCACGTTTGTCGAGGCAACTCCCATTCCTTATAGTCGATTTTGGCGGTAAACACGTGTCCTAGATGTCGCCATGTGTGTGACTCACAGCTACCCGTAGTACGGCAGGAGTCAATGTTTGAAAAATGTTGTCGTCAATTTCATTTCCTCATAGCCGTCTCCGTACCACGTACATAAACATGGTCGTATCGGAAACGAGTGTAGCGTGGCAATACCACATAAATATAATATACAAGATGCATCGATGCGGCCGACATGTTCCGTAAATGTGCAGGTAATTCGTTATTGTGCATTGATTATATGTGGCACTAATTCATGGACGCATTGATTATATAGGGCACTAATTCATGGACGCATTAATTTAATGGGGCACTAATTCATGGACGCATTGATTAAATGGGACACTAATGCATAGATGCATCGATTAAATGTGGTACTATTTCATGGACGCGTTGATTAAATGGGGCACTAATTCGTGGATACATTGATTAAATGGGGCACTAATTCGTGAACGCTTTGATTAAATTGAGCACTAATTCATGGACGCATTGATGCAGATGATGCGGCAGACGCATCATGATTCCATGAACATATCGATGTTTGATGCGGAGGCTTACCCCTCGCTCATGTCGTCGACGGTCCCTTCTCGATCCACGCACACCCTCGTCCGATATAACCACTGCTCATCCTTCCGTCGCAGTTCGCCACTAAGCCTAATCTTCCTTCCTCCTTCATGGGCTGCTAAGGAGAGAACGCCATAGCCTAAAACGGTGTCCGGTTTGTGCTTTTGCCTCCGTGCCAACGCTTTCCTCATGTCCCCGGTCCTTCGCCGTATGTTTTTTAGCACCTATCTGATCGCGTTGTGCCCGTCCGTACCCTTCCCCGGTGGTTTCCGTAGTTAGGGGACCGCTTGTACAAGGAGTGTTCCGTTGCGAAAACCCACACTACCTAAGGTAGCCTTTCCATGATTGAGTACCGACTAGGGAAGGGGTTGGTCGAACACGCGAATTGAGTCACCGCTCCATAAAGATGTTGAGTACGGGAATATTTATTCGAAAACCCTCCGTACCGGTTTTTTCCTGCGGCGGTCGATCATGTGGACCTCCGCCGTCAAACCGTGTTGCTCCTCCGGCTGCGATCCTCCTCCGGTTTGCGTAGCTTCTCGCCTCGCCCCCATAGGAGACTCGAGACTCACATGGGTGGTCGGCTGTCTACGAATGCCCTGCCCTCGCGCTGCTTCCTAGCTGTCCGTATAGCTCCAACGCCCGCCGCCAACTCAGATCCGCCCGTATTCTCTTCGCCACAAAACAAGTCTTCATATACACTCCTCCACAAAAGTCCGTACAAGATTTCGCACCTTCGCAAGTAGAAAATGTAACCATGCGTCGATTTTATTGACAAACGTCCTGAAATCCTAGGCAATGCAGATGCGCGCAAAATGGAATGCGCCGACAACTACGAGGGGCGAATTCGAGCACTGCCGGGCTTGTGTACTTTGGGTTATCGCGCCCGCACCCGTGCGGCACGCTCTTTCAAATTGTCGCCGTGCTGGTTAGACGAAAAGAGTAACGGGCGCAAAACGCCGCAATATGAACGCTCATGCGACGGTCGCGCAAATATAATGCATAGGTGACGGAGGGAGGATGTGTTGGGCAAGCCGATGTGGGGGAATAAACGCACGAAATCGCGTATGTAGACTTACCACCGATATGCGCACAACCCAAGGGCAAGCCGCTTTCGGTCACAATGTTCAAGCGATCATAATTTACTCATATATGTTTAAAACTTGCTGTAACATGCACCGTTGGACGCGCCTTTTCAATCCGCGTCGAACGCACCTACTCCAAAGTTCAAACACCCACAAATCGAGTTTACATGAATAATTGCAATTTACGAATTATTCCGGCAAAGCTGAGCCGCAGTGCCAAGCAACACCCATCGAATTCGGCTCACCTCTTGAGGCGATTTGTGCGGGGTTTGTCGATGTATGTTTACCAATTCTTCATTCCTATTGACCTCCGAGCCTAATTCCCGACGCGTGCCACGCGTGGGGCGGGTGTGATTGGCACAAGCACATACCCAAGCATTCCAAACACACCCGTCAACGTGATGCGTCCCTAACGGCAAAGTTGGACCTCACCCCTCCCTTAAGCCAATCGCCCTCGCATGTTTAAAGCGTGCAGTGTTTATCCAAACCTGCCTCATGTGCGTTTTTGCTCGCTTGCTTTCCAAAAGCATCAGCCGTGCAAGCGGCGTGAACTTCCGTGCTCTAGTCACACACTCGCAAACCACACCTCGCGCATTGAACACGGCACCCACGCCTCCAAACCCCCTCCAAAAACCCCCCAAAAATACAGTTATGTGGAACACAAAGTAATATGCAGCTTGGTATGAGCGCTTGAGCAATGCCCAAGCGTGGCGCTGAGAATGACGTGTGTAGTTCAGGCAATTTCCCGGGAATTTATGGGCTTAACTCGACAAACTCCACCGACAACACCCGCTTTAAGCTGAGGTCTACACCACCCCGGATGGTTGCTTACTACTTGCTTCTCGGCTCTCCTACATTTGGGTGGTACTCGGGTATCGTCGTGCTTGACGTGGTGAGAGGGGAGCGTGTTCTTGACTAGCTTATGCTTAACATAATGCATGTCCGGACTTTTGTGGAGGAGTGTAGAAGTCTCGCCCCTAGACATGAGAGTATTTAAGGAATACAAAGCCATGAAAGGAAATATCGGACTAGCCGAGCAGGCGGAGATTTTGACGTTGGTGCACACATAATATTTCTAAAGCCCTCCGTACCGAGGCTTCCCGACATTTGTAAATCACACGGATCACATCTTCCGGTTTTCACCCCGCCTAGCCCCCTATTGTGCCATGCTTGGCACGGCTATAGGGTTATTAGCGCCCACGGCGCCCGCCGGCGGCGCAGCGGCGGCGGCCATTCAGGGGGGTGCGCTCGCAGGCCCGTCGGCACCTACCTCTACCTCCACGCGGTGGGCGCTGGTAACCCCGTAGCCGTGCCAGGCTTGGCACGGTAGGGGGCTGAACGAGGTACCGGCAACTGAGATCCGCGGAATTAGCATCTGTCGGGAAGCCTTGTGCGGACGGTTTTGGAAAACATAATATCCTTACACCATCACATGATCCCCCGCTCGGGCAGTCCGATATGTTTTCCGCGACTAAATACTCACAGATACTCTCCCGTCGAGGCGGGAACGATGTCCACGAAATGATTTTTGGCGAAGAGTAGGGTTACGAACGGATCAACGGTGGGGCGAGGGTATTGGAGCTCGCGGCGGACAGCCGGGAAGCACCACCATGGTATGGCGCTCGCTAACCGCCGACATTCCCGTGAGTTTCTGTCTCCCATGGGGGCGAGACTGATGGCTACGTAGGATGGAGGCTGGTCGCATCCCGAGAAGCGACACGGTCTGGCGCCGGAGGTCCTTAGGATCATCCACCGCCGGAAAAACCCGGTACGGGGGTTTTTTGGGAAATATTCCCGTACCCAACATCTTTTGTGGCGCGGCGACTCGATCCATGTGTCCGACCCACCCCTCCCCTACTCGGTACTCGATTATCGACAAGCTGCCTCAGGCAATGTGCCTAGGGTTATCGTAACGGCACACCGCTCATAAAGGCGGCCCGTAAACAATGTAAACCACCGCGGGGGAGGGTACGGACGGCCACAACGCGATAATACAGGTGATGGGAACAAACGGAACAAGGACACGGGACAAGAGAATATTTGGCACGGGGGCATGAGAGCCTGCCGGACACCGTCTGTATACTAGTTATTTTCTCTTCCCAACCCCCGAAGGAGGAGAGAAGACTCGGCTAGGTGGCGAGCTGCGACGGGAGGAGCAACTATTAATTCGGACGGGGATGTGCACGAATCGAGGCGGGACCGTGGACGACCTGAGCGAGGGGGTTTTTCACCCGCCTTAGCCCCCTAGCTCCGGCACGACCGGAGTCGCACATGAGCCGAGGTCAGGCAGCTCCGCCTCGACCAGCTCAAGCTGACCATCCTAGCTGATAAGCGTCCCCGCCGCGGCTGGAGCATGGCGCGTACCGTGGAGACTAGCGACACTTCTTATTTCATACAGTATCCAAAAATAATACGTATAGATCAGAAAATAATAAATACATGTTTACGTATATGTTTTAGACGGTATCGCTACTGCCAATGGAGAGGCCGGAATTCGTGGTTCACGGTCTAGCCCTTGCCCAATGAGTCTTATAATAGGCACCAATGGAGGGCCCAGAGACAACAACCGGTTAACATTATGGTATTGTTGTAAACGAATTTAAATTCAATTTTAATTTTGCTATCGCCCTCCACGTTGAGGTGGGGATGAATGCCGACGGGCATGCGAGCGCACCCCCTTCCGGGGCCGCGGCCATCTCGCCGCCGGCGGGCGCCGGGTGAGTGCGAATTCTTATTGCAGTCCAACAAGAGTGCTCGACGGACGCTTGAGCATTGGAAGGAATATACGTTCGCTAGCTGACTGACAAGCAAGTACCCGGATACTAGACATGAAAAGCCGTAGAAATGTTGGAGACAACTTATGCGCGCGGAGGGACGAGCGCTAGTTTTTCCAATTTGACCCCCCCCCCCCCCTCCCCCCCCCCCGCGCACACACACACGCCCTTGACGTGAATGGGGATCTCGATAACAAAAACCGTTGCGACGAGTGGAGTGGTAACAAGCTTGGGGCGGGGATTACGGGATGGGACGGCGGGATCGACAAGCGATTGCGTAAGGAGGGTTTTTTCCGCCAACTTTTCCCCTTCCTCTTATATATCTCCGGCAAAACCGAAGTCAAGCGGGAGCTAGTTCAGGCTGGCCCGTGCGTCACTCCTCTCGAGCGCCGATCGGCGCCGCGGTTCGGTGGGAGCGGGCCGTCCATCGTGAAGGTCTAGAAGCAACTTTAATTTTGTATTCTTGACAAGTGGCGGAATCTTAGATATGCCTTTTCGCGATTACAGTTTTCTTGTTGTTAATGCTTATTAGGCGGGGGGGACTGTGGCAATTGCTGCGGTTGGTTACAGTTTCTTAACCCCCGAGGATCATCGGCACATATTGATGATAGGTGTGTGGATAAATATACACAGTCGAAGAGTACCCGGCCCAATCGTTACTCCTAAGTTTCCGAGATGGCACAACATTTGATGGCCGTCAGACAACAACCGCTCGAGTTTGCCGACATTTCTGTAAAATATTTTCATTTTCACACGCCCTTCTCATCTCAACCATGCATCTACTATCGTCGAAATTCATACCCTTTGGTTATGAGCAGTATCGGCACATTTAACTCCCACAGCACGACCGTGGTTAGTACCATATCTCTCCTCACCCTCCGCATTGACCCCCACATAAACTAATTGCCAAGCCTCGGCTCCGTACCAAGCGCATCTTATCCCATAGATACACGGTCCACCTAGTACACATATACAATATTCAAACTCGCACGACCACCCGCACACACGCCAAGCACTCTTCCCGAGTGTACAACCCGTCTTAAAAACCGGGTCACCACCGCCGGGGGGGGGGGGGGGGGGGGGGGGGGGGGGGGGGGGTAAAACATACGTACCAAGTCCTTGTTTCAAAATAGCATATTCAACATAATATGCAAGAAAGTTTCACCCAACCAATAGTAATACAAAATCTGCAATTAAATAAAACAATTACTTAAAAAATAACTATTTCGCTCATCATGCCCGAGTCACCAGGTCGCCGGCCACATTTTAGAGTCACATTATATATTAAGGACCCGTTCAACGCTCATATGGCATGCCCTCTAGTATCTCTACTGCACCTCCGCATGCTCTTTACTCTGGCACTCGCAGCGACCCCCCGCCTCTATCGCAGCAATAAGCTCCGCTTTCCGCATTTTCGACCGCCCCGCGATCGACCGTTCCCTTGCTATAACTCGCAACTCCTTCACCGTCATCCTCCGCAGCCCCATCTGCCGGTCCCACTCCTCCAGCTCCACCTCCAGCTCTTCCTGCTCACGCTGCGCTATGCTCACAATCAACCCCTCCAATCCATCACCCTCAACACTCCCAATCTTCCCCAAATCACCCCCTGCTTTCCTATCCCCATCCAGCCCACCCGCTCCACTTCTAGAGGGAGGTGAGGTGGTGGCTGCTCGAGCCCATGCTCCGTCCATGCCATTATGCTGTGCTGCTCGCAAATGTGTGGTTTGGGTTGATGCTGCGTCTCGGATGCGCATTTCCAGCTGAAAATGTGCCGGGGAGAGCAGCAGAGACAGGAGCAGCGTGGCACCCTCCTGCACCCCCACGCCCTGCTCACCCGCCAGCAACGCAATGAGGTAGAGGATGGGCGCTGCGTAGAGGGCGGAGTAGGTGTAGTAGCGCGGACACCCCCAACACCGCCCTGCCACCGCCCACGCCTGCCAAAGCAACGCGCAACCAACCATTCATCACATACATGTGTGCTTATATTGGCATGTGGTCTCAAGGTAGCAGCGCAAGGCGATCAACCCAGACTCCCCTTACCCTCACACCTCCAAACCACTGATAATTAAACTTGTTGAGATACGTTTTTTTCATGTGATATCATTCTACTAAAATGTTGATTAATTCAATTTTTACTTTGATTCATATTATTTACGTGTCCAGATATTTCATTTATCTGTTGATTTATATTACGTATTTACAGTTTCCGCTCTCAAAAAAAAATGGAACTGGCGGCGAGTCGGCGGGCAGCGCACCATCCAGTTGAGACCAGGGACGGCCGAAGAGGCCTGCAAGACATCCACCAGCTTTCCAGCCAAAGGACCCGCCTGAGCAAGGGACGACGGCGGCGACGACGGTTGGGTTGAGGATGGCCGCCACGCTGGCACGATTGCAGTCGCAGTGGTCGACAGAGTGGCCCAACCCAAGGCAACGCAGTACAGCGTGTCCACCTCCACGCTCGCCACCACCCTCCCGCACGACCTAGACCCTCGCAGTGAAGCGAGTTGCTTTCGGCGACTGACGCGGTGTGGGAACTGACGGACGGTTGGCACGGAGCGCCGCATCGGTAGAGTCGTTGACGGAAGACGGGGGAGCGCTTCAGTCGCCATCGCAGTCCTTAGTACATCCAAGCAATATTTCTCAAAGCCGACTACAGGTCTGGTTTGACCACGTGCGCATCGACCGGCGTGAGCCTATGGCCTCTTCACCCCAAGCGCAGACCAGATCGATTAAGCTGTTCACTGGTCCAGCTTTCGGCTTACCGGCAACAATCTAGAGGTTTGCATATCCAATATCATGTGTACGGGACAGTAACTCTAGCGGTTACTGTTACCGTTAATATCGGCGCGTCTCACCTGCAGGGCAACCACCTTGCCCAAGCAGTTAGACGCAGCCAACGACCAACGACTTCCCCAACGGTCAGCTCTAGCTAGCCCGTGCCTTATAAGCCGTAGCTAGCCACGAGCCTAGGCACTCTCTGCTTTCGCGCTCAGCCAATCTAGGCTTCGCGCGAATGCAGTCTCGACTCTAGTAGTCGAGCAGGGTGTCAGTTTTACCTTTTCGTCCCATGCGCACTCGAGCGTCACGCGACACTTCCCCTCGTTCAGCTACGCAGTTCCCCACTATGCAGCCTGAGCAGTCTACATCCGCCGCAGCGGCCGACCCTCACGCTCCCACACTCGAACAACGCACAGCCGAACAGATTCGTACGGCGGTTTTGGCATCGGAACAACGCATTACTGAGCAGTTTTTGGCGGCTAACGCTGCCTTGCTCGCTCAGCTTCGACAGCCGACAGCCCCACCTGCTACTACGGATCAACAGCAGTCCATTCCCACCGACGCGACCACAGCGACGGAGGGTGGTAAGGAGGCCCCTGAGCCACCTATCGACCTGCTTGACGACGAACCCGACCCCTCTGCGGCCGAATTCGTCGACTTCACCTACTACGGCGAAGTCATCCCGGCCGGCCTCGAACGTCCCCCTCGCGACGTCGACGAGCCACGTCTGTGGACACTCACGGACGACACCGCCCGCTCACTAAGCGACAAACGCACCCAGGCAGCCTACGACGAGTACCTACACATCGGGTGCTATGCCTTCTTCGACAGTTGCGCCAACGCGGCAATTGGCGAGGCTCTGGACACGCTGTCGCACGGCGCACCTCTACCGCCAGAGCAGGCGGCAGCGATTACCCTCATCCGAGCGGGTCATCGCACCCACATGGCGACGGAGGAGGCCGCCCGTACTAGATTGGGCTTCCTCCGCCTCACCAAGGGCGGACAAACGAGCACAGATGCGGACCGCGTCTTTGCCGAACTGGCCCACGAGCGCTTCTGCCGACCGCGCCCTGCCGCGGTCTCCGGCACATTGGACGCGCTTCGCCAAGCGTTCGTCGACCGCACGCTGGAAGTCAGCCTACACGCCGCCAGCAAGGCCGCCGCCGGAGCTGCCTTCGCGAAAGTCACACCGGACAAGCCTCCCGGCCCCGATGCGCGAGCCCGCAAAGCCGCCGCCGACAAACGCAAGGCCGCTGCAGCAGCAGCAGCCGCAGCACGCGCCACCCCCGCCCCCAAGCCGACCGACCCGGCTAAAACCTCGAGCAAGAAATGACGGTGTGGCCCGCCGCTCCGATTCCTGCTCCCCGACGTCTTCCTTCATGCGCCACCGCGTGCGTCGAAGATGGCGGGAGTGGGAGCGCATCGGAGCGAGCGGCCAAGTCCTAAACTGGATCCGCCATGGCGTTCGCGTAAAGTTCAAGCAAGGTCTACGCCCCAAGCCCTTCAACCACGGCATCTCTATGCTCGACGCGACGCCGGCCCAACTCGAGTTTCTAAACTCGGAGCTCCCCCGCTTCGAGGCTTGCGGAGCTTGGGAGCGGGCGGACAACCCTCGCTACGTTTCCCGGATGTTTTTAGTTCCAAAACCCGGGTGCAACCAATGGCGTTTGATTATCGACCTTCGAGAACTCAACCGTTATTGCTCGACCTTCACCATGACGTGCGAGACGCTCAAGCACCTACGTCACCTCTCGCGGCCGGGCGACTACTTCGTCTCCCTCGACCTTGCCGACGGGTACTACACCCTTGGCATCCGGGAGGAAGACCGCGACTTCTTCACGGTCAACTACCGCGGCACGCTATGGCGCCTAGCATGCCTCCCCATGGGCTGGTCGGGGTCGGCTTACTACTTTTGCAAGCTAACACAAGTGTTCACGAACCACCTTCGTCGCCCCCCGCAACCGGTTCCAACGGCTACTTCCCCTCACAGTCGCCGCCCCACCAAGCGCTTCCTCCGAAACGCGCGGTGGCGGGGAATTCGACTCCTACCCTACATGGACGACTTCCTTTTCCTCGCCGACTCCTACGAGGACGCCCTCCTACTGCGACAGCGCGTTCAAGCCCTACTCGACAGCCTCGGCCTCGAACGCAACCCCAAGAAGGGCGTTTGGACACCTACCCAAGTGGGCGACCATTTAGGCTTAACGGTGGACCTCCATCACGGCATGTTTCGCGCCCCCCCCGCAAAGCTCCAACAGCTCGCGCAACAGGCCTCATCCCTCCTCGGCCGAGCTGCGTCAAACGCCCGGTGGCTACCTACTCGCCAACTTGCGGCTTTCGCCGGAAAGGCGCAGTTCCTCTACCTCGCCATCGCCCCCGCACGCTTCTTTTTGCGCGAGCTCCACAACGTGTTATCCACACGGGTTGGGTGGGGCGGACGCGTCCGCCTCACCCACCAACTACGCCGAGACCTCGAGTGGTGGCGCACGGTCCCCACTCAACACAACGGGCGGTCCATCTACAAGCCTATCGAGACCGCCTACCTCCACGCCGACTCGAGCGACTACGGTTGGGGGGCCGTTCTCAACGAGGACTCCAACTATCAAGCCCGGGGCTTTTGGAGCGCTACCGACCGCCAACAACACATTACGTGGAAGGAACTTCGTGCGGTGCGACACGCGGTGGAATCTTTTCTACCCCAACTCCGAGGCCGACAAGTCCTCCTACACGAGGACAACACGGCAGTGGTCGCCGCCCTCACCAAGCTCACCTCGCGCTCGCCCGCCATGATGGCCGAACTCCGTCGCCTATGGTACCTCCTCGACAGCAACGACATCAACATCCGGCCGCGCTACATCCGCTCGGCGGCCAACATATGGGCCGACGCGCTAAGCCGGGAGTTGGACCACGAAGACTGGCAGCTCAACCCTCGTGTTTTCGCCTACCTTCAACGCCGGTGGGGGCCGCACACTATCGACCGTTTCGCCTCGATGCTCAACACGCAGCTACCACGCTTCAATGCCCGCTGGCGCGACCCCCTGTGCGAAGACATCGACTGCCTACACCTCCCCGACGCGGCGTGGAAGTGCGAGAACAACTACTGCAACCCCCCTTGGTCTGCCCTACCGGCGCTGGCAGCAAAACTCGAACAAGCTCAAGCAGCGGCAACCGTTGTCGCCCCCTACTGGCGAAACAAAACGTGGTACCACGCGTTCGCACGCTTGGCCACCGAGACCGTGCACTTCCCAGCGTCCCGCGACCTGTTCTTTCCAGGCAGGCTGGGCAAGCACGAAGGGGTCGGGCCACCCGCGTGGAGCATCGTGGCCTTTCGGCTAACACCCCCTCTTGGCTCTACACTCGACGCGGTGCGATTGGCCGAGCGATACGCCCGGACCGATTAAAAGCGCCTGTACAGCACGTTCCCCCTCTGCGTACAGGACCGCCGCGCTACGGCTTACGCCGTGAAGCAGCACAGTCGCCCTGGTCCACCGATTTAGCTGAAACTTTCCAAGACCTCCTAGGATCAGACAGACTCGGGGTTACGGCGGTTGCCCTACTCAGCAACTCGCTAGCGCCCTCGACGTACACGAGCTACCAGAGCGCAATCAGACAATTTTTTATTTTTTGTGCAGAAGAAAACATCGCCCCGCTACAGGCCACACCCGCCACAATGGTCCGTTACACGGCCTGGCTGGCCCTACGCGGAACGGTCGCTGCGAGCTCGCTGCAACCCTACTTCTCCGCCATAAACAAGTTCTTCCGTGACCACCGGCGCCAACCTGTCGCCGTGGGCGAACTCTTGGCGGACGCCCGCCGTGGCCTCGAAATGCTACAGCACCGCCTGGTACCTACCACCGCTCGCCTCCCGCTACCCGCACAAGTCGCCCTGGACATCCTGCACTACGCCAACACCCTTCACGAGACTTTCGCGTGGACCCCGGCTGCCTTACCCCAGATGCAACGCTTCAGGGCCTGTTTAGCGGTGTGCGTCAATTACACGTTTTTCTGCCGCGCCGAAACCGGCGCCCGCTGCCAGACCGGCGACCTTGTGGTCGACGAGCCTTCGCAGCAAATCTGCCTCTACGTGCGGAAGTCTAAGGGGGACCAGCGCCGCGACGCCAGCGATAAACTGGTCATCGCGGTACCTGTAGCCGCTAACCCCGTCCTGGCGAACCTGATCACCTACTACACGGAACAACGCGCTATATTCTGCACCAAATTCTACAGCAAGCCACCCCCGCTCGCCTTCTGGAGTTTCTCACCTTCAGAGCCCTCCGCCGATTGGGGTGCCGCGTCCACCATCTCCACCTGGCTCTCCCTCGCCCTCCTCACAGTCAACTCGTCAGCGCCCGCCGGCTTTAAATGGACGTCGCACAGCCTACGGAAAGGCGCGGCGTCCGCTGCCAGCTGCATCGGCGCGCCCCTCCCCGTAATCAAATTTATGGGTGGCTGGGCCAAGAACAGCTCTGTGACTGAAGGAAAATATATTGACCCAACCATGACCCCAACACCTGCTGCTTGGCGGTTCTTCGGCTGGCTCACTCCGTCCCCCCCGCAACACTAATTCTGGCTGTGCAAGCCTTTGGCTTTAGGTTACTGGCAAAACGTGCCCTAGGGTAAATGGTCAGATTGATTTGAATCTAGAGGTTTGCATATCCAATATCATGTGTACGGGACAGTAACTCTAGCGGTTACTGTTACCGTTAATATCGGCGCGTCTCACCTGCAGGGCAACCACCTTGCCCGAAGCAGTTAGACGCAGCCAACGACCAACGACTTCCCCAACGGTCAGCTCTAGCTAGCCCGTGCCTTATAAGCCGTAGCTAGCCACGAGCCTAGGCACTCTCTGCTTTCGCGCTCAGCCAATCTAGGCTTCGCGCGAACCCACCCACCCATCCCTATAATCCTGCGCTAATTGACCCCCAGACCCTGTCTGTGGGTGTCTTTTGGCCAAATTGTAAGCAAGCTGACATCTTTGGCAAAACGTGCCCTAGGGTAAATATGTGAAACCAAATTAAACCTGGTATTATTCATTGGATTCTGTCGCATCTTCGGCCTACCCTCATCTCGCATCCTCTCTTCTCTACGCTCCCCCACTGCTTGTGCTTCTTGCCATCTCTCGGTTCAAGCTATGCGGGGTGCGTTCTCGTCGGCGGGTGTTGACATGTCGGATGATGCGTGGGCCACTGCTTTTGTGGACCATTTGGCTCGTTGCGGCGGAGATGCTTCGGTCCACACCGCTCACTCTTGGTTAGTGACGGCCCTTGCGGAAATCATCTCCGAGGTTCGTGGCGCACTCGGGGTTGGCGTCGAGGTTCTCACAGATCCCACGATGTTAGTTCAACTCCCCAACGGCAACGACGGTCTCCCCGCGGATGTAGGTGCCTTGCACTATCACGGCATCCGAGGCTCGAAACTTGCCCTTGATGCCGTGGTTTCCGGTTTGTTCGGCGTGTCTAGCCCCCCGTCACCCGAAGTCGCTCTCCGCCATGCTGAGAAGACCAAGTTCGAGAAGTACTCGGAGGGGTTGAGGAGTCGCCCCGACATCCCCTTCATTCCCTTTGCAGTCACGGAATTTGGTACTCTTGGCGGCCACGCCACGGCTTTCTTGACGGAGCTAGCCAAGCAGGCAGCCGCGTCTAAAGGGATGCACGTGGGCAAGTTGTTGGCCTCCTGGCGTCGAAAGGTCTCTCTCGCCGTCCATGTTGCTCACGCGGACAACGTCTTGCGCGGTTTGTCCGCCGCTGCGGACGGCACGGAGGCCGCTTCTTCCTCGGCTAGGATGCCTTCTCCAGCCACGGCGCTCTTCACCCGCGCCATGGGCCGCAAGCGTCCCCGTGCTTCCTCGAGCGGCGCGTGAGGCGCCGCTTGTCGCCTCCACGTGTTGCATTCTCTACGTGGCTTAAGAGTTTTCTTAGTTTAATCTGCTAGGTTTGTGCACAATGTAGTGCTTTCCTTTTGCTGTGCTTTGGATTCCGTGATCCTCTTGTCACTCTTGCCCTCTTGTTTCCCCTCCCACTTTCCATGTCCGTGCTCATATGGTTCTTCTTGTAAGCAATGTATTATTCATTGGTTTGGCAAACGATACAAATTTATGTTGTGATGGGGCTTAAATCCCCCGTGTCGTGTTGGGGCTTCAATCCGCCAGGGTCGGGTTGGCGAAGGTGTCTCACGAAGGTGTCCGTGAAAGCGCAGAAGTGGTAGGGGCTGAGCGACCTTCCCATCGGTAGGCCAATTAGACGGTAAAGGTGTCCGCGTACGGTGACTGTTAGGAAGTCGCGATGCTCTGGAACGATTGCCAAAGCGTAAAGATGTCTTTTAAGTCGAAGGAGAACATGTAGTCGCTTTTTTTCCTTAGGTGTCGAACGCCTAGCAGTAATTCCATCCGGAGCCGTTTTCGGACACATAAGTTGTTCAGATGCCGTAAGTCCACGATAAATCTCCACTTATTTATGCCGGGCCTAGCGAATAAAATGAGTTTGGACACGCACGGGCTACATGTGGTGGGCGCCCATGCTCCAGTCGCTACGAAGCGTGCGAGTTCGGCATGCGTTGGGCGGTGGTGAGGTGCTCGGGGGTAGCGTCTAGGAGGGAGACACCTTGGTTGTACCAACGGGGATGGGGTCCGGTTGTTTAGGAAGGGAATCGTGACACCCTCCCGGATCCATTTCAGGACTTGTCCGCTCGCGCCCATATCTTTCTAGGCTTGCCAGTTTCGCTGCACATGAAACGCATGTAGTTGGAATCTGGTGTGCATGAATCGGCCCGGCGGGTTACCCCGTCATTCCTCCTTTTCGGCCTCGGTCTTCTTGTGTGCCTTGTCGCTAGAGGGTAGGGAGCGGCCTCCCGCGCGGTCCTTAGGCTTGGCCTTATGTTCTTGTCCGGCATGTCCGGCTTGTCTTTGGGCTTGTCTGGTCTGTCTTGTTGAGGCTTGTTGGCCTTGAACTGCGCAGCAACTTGTGCTTTTGCAACGGTTGTGATGCTGACCTCGAGTCGTTTGTCTTCCATGACTGAGAAGGGTCCGTCGACAACGTTGCCTCCGCGGTCGGGAGCGATGGTGTCGAAGCATCGGGAGTAAACGAGGAGCTCGGCGACTCGTTCTTCCCCGGTGATTATCTTCTTGGCCTTGAAGCGTCTAATATCTTGGCGAGTCGCGCTTCCCCCGATGAGGCCACTGCTTGATGTGTACGTATCGCTACGTCGATGAGGGCGTAGGCGTAGGCCTTCTCGTCCGGGGTAGAGATACTCGAGCGAATCGTTTCCACAGCAGTTTCGGGTGCCGCGTTAGCGGCGGACGTAAACACACCATAGCAAAGCAAGTGGCGGAATTCGTCGCGCAAGGAAATTCTAGCGGTATCCATAAAGAATTGTCGGCCTCGTCGTGTCGAGGGTTCCACACGCATGGGGCTGTTTTGCCGATGGGGTGCATGCACTCCGCGAACGCACGGGAAGCGTAGTCTGTCCACTCTATGGGGTCGATGTACTCCAAAGGGTTGTCGTTAGTGTCACCATGTTGGGCGTCGTGCCCGTGTCGTCCACCCGCAGTTCGGTCGAAGTCGGCTGTGGGGTTGGCTCTAGTAGTTGGTTTTGTTGGCGCGGTTGCGTGGGAAAGCGTTTCGACTAGGATTGCTAGTTGTTGTCTATTTATCATAGGTCAGGTCACCAGTTACCGAACCTATACCACTTCTAGAGCATGTGATAACTCCATCGAATCAGCACCTATAACCAAAAACTTATCATGACATGTTGTTGTTGAACGTGGTATGCACGGTTCGATAAGGAAGATACTGTAACGTGATGGTTACAGGTACGCTACACGACCAGCCTTGGGTGGCGGCTGGTGTCGAGACAAGAGTGTGTGTCAGCTGTCGCTGTCAGCTGTCTGTGCGCTAGTTTGTGATATCGCGCTCAGACATTCTAGGTGATGTCATGTACATACTGACTTCTATCAGAGCATACATTAGCTCTCTGTAACTAATCTGCATTAGGAATTACTTACAACACTCCCCCTCAAGATAGCTAAGGTGTGTCTTGTGACCGGATGAAAGTGATTACAGAATTCCTTCTACAAAGTGTGTCGCTGCATGGGTCCAGATGTCCCCAGAATGGCGCTCCTGTGTTTCACGAGTGCAGGTCCAGGTAGTGGCTTGGTCAGCATGTCAGCGACCATGTCACCGGTGGGTAGGTACCGTAGTTTGACGGTCCCCAGCTGTACGTGGTCCTTCACGAAATGATACTTCAGGTCGATGTGCTTGGTCTTCTCGCTCACCAGTGCATTCTGCGAATAGGCGATGCAGCTCTGGTTGTCTTCCCAGATTGTGGTCGTCCCGCTGACAGGTCGACTGAAGATCTCCGACAACATCTGTCGAATATGGATGGCCTCCTTAGTCGCGTCCGCTGCTGAGTAATACTCAGCCTCGCATGTTGACTGTGCGACGCAGGACTGTTTTCTAGACTTGTAGCTGACTGCACCTCTGCCCAGTGTAAAAACAAATCCCGATCGTGACCGGCGTGTCACACTGTCATTGCCCCAGTCTGCATCAGCGAAGCCTGTAAGTTGGAGAGTGTTGTCCTCACCCCCCCCCAACGTCAGGCTCATGGCTGGAGACCCTTTAAGATAGCGCAACACTTTCTTAAGGGCCTGCATGTGGGCCACTGTAGGGTTCGCTTGCGCAGAGCCCAGAATGCTGAGCGCGGTCGAAACGTCCGGGCGAGTGCATACAACGGCATATTGCAAACTGCCGAGCAGACTCGGGTAAACGTCCCGGTCCGCGCCTGTGAGGGGTACAACCGTCTGCTTGGAGAGCGCAGCCAAAAAACCGGGGTCCATCGGGAGACACGAGGGTTTGCAGTCCACCATGTCATGTTTTTCAAGCAGTTCGCGCACGTATTTGCCTTCATCGAGGCTGATGGTGCGCGCCGCTCTGTCCCTGGTGATGTGCATGCCGATGATGTCGGACAGGTCACCCTGATCCTTGATGTCAAATCGGGATCGCACCAGCGCGGTGAAGGCCACCCGCCAGGCGGTGTTGTTGCACGCCACAGGAATGTCATCCACGTAGAGGGCAATCATGGCGAAGACGCCGTCGGCCTCAAAGATGTAGATGCATGGGTCAGAGATCAGCTGGCGCCAGCCTTGAGAGACTAGCCAGTCGCGAAGCAGCTCGTTAAACTCCCTGGGGGACTGCTTCAAGCCGTATAGGCACCGGCGGAGGTGACAGACATTGGTGGTACCGTCATCGAACCCCAGGGGCTGTCTGATGTAGACATCCTCCTTGATGGGTGCGTACAGAAACGCCGTGTCGATGTCGAGACCGCCGAGGTCGAGGTCACGAGCAGCGGCAATACTGAAGAAGACGCGGAGGCTAGCTAGTCGGATGACGGGTGAGAACGTCTCCGTGTAGTCAATCCCCTCGCGCTGGCTGCAGCCTTTTGCGACAAATCGTGCCTTGTATCGAGAAACAGCACCAGATGCGTCTGTTTTAGCCTTGTAGACCCACATGCTGTTGACCACGCGGCGTCCAACGGGCAGGGGAACGAGATCCCACGTCTGGTTGGACGTCAGAGAGTTGAATTCCACCTGCATGGCTGTCTGCCATTCCGCGGACTGTGGACTAACCAAGGCATCCTTGTAGGATGTGGGTTCAACACAGACGCTTGCGGACACCATAGCGACATCACTCACAGGTCCTTCAGAGTGCTTGTGACGTGGCTGAGCTGTCATCATGGAGAAGTCAGGGAGAGGAAAAATGTCGTCCATGTGGTCGGACAGGTCGTGCTCACACGAGTCAGTGACACACACGCGCGGCACAGCAGAGACATGGGCAACATACTCCCCATAGCGAGTAGGCGGTCCGCGAGGGCGAGCGGGTCTGTCGACCTCCTCCACACACCCTGTGTCATCTGTGTCCAGGGTCAGATTTGGGAGGGGGTGACTTTCAGGGGGAATGGGGAGAGCCTCTGTGTCTGCACACACATCAATCGACGAGGCGACAGGGTGGGATGTCCCAAACCCGGGCACAGTCTCTGCAAACTTGACGTGAACAGACGTGGTGATGCGCCTGGTCGCGGGGTTGTAGATACGATACCCTGGGGAGTTATGCGAGTACCCCACCAGCACACCTCGGAACGCTTTCAGGCCAAGTTTCCGTCTGAGGTTATCAGGTACCTTGGCAAATGCTGCACATCCGAACACGCGAAATACTGACGCGTCAGGGACTGCGCCTGTGAGAATGGTGACATGGACCCCCCCAGACGGGCCAACAGCCCGACTGTAAGTACGGTTACGGAGGTGGACCACAGTGCTGATCGCGCATGACCACATGCTGTTAGGCACAGACATGGCGTGAAGCATTGAGGACGCGCAGTCACGCAGTGTGCGCCACGGGCGTTCTGCTTTCCCAAGCATGTGATGTGCATAGGGCGCCGAGAATTGAGTGCTGAAACCCAATCTCGCGCACATGAGCTGCGTGTTCGCGGCCTCGAAAACCGAGTCTGAGTCGAATTTCAGAAACGGTGCAAATGCATGGAGGTGTGAGTGATAACGGGCATGAGTATGCCGCGCGTCCAGGAGGATGGTCTCCAGTTTCGCTCACGTCTCATCCTTAGACTTCAGAAACCGCACCCACATGAAGTTAGTGTGGTGGTCGATGACCAGCAGGCAATACCGCAGGCCGTAGGGGGAGGGTACACTGACAGGACCCCACAGATCACACGACATGTGTTGAAGCGGGGCGGCTGGCTTCTGAGATGCTGTGCGATTTTTTGGCGGAGAAGTGGCTTTGTTCAGATTGCAAGACTCACAGGCGAGATCTTTTACAGAACTAGGCATAACCGGTACAGACACCGTGTTATAAGAATGCTGAGCCTGCAGGCTCTGCATGTTCAGGTGCCCCATTCTACTGTGCCACAAAGCAGCGTCGCACTCAGCAGCAAGTGCGACAGAGTTCTGGCTACGACTGTCTACGGTGGGCGAGGACATCCCCGCACAGGCATGCGACCTCGGGAGGAGGTACAGTCCGTTCCCCGACGGGATTAGCATCCCCATTCCTGTGGTCACACGCACAGTGCCAGAGTCAGTGTCTGCAGGGAAAGAAAACGCACACCCTGAGTGTTGCTGCATCCAGCTGACACTCAGGAGACGACTGATACGTTGCGCTGATCGAGAGGACAAGTCAGGGGTGTACAGGGCATGAGCGAGCCGAAAGACTGTTCGACCGGAGGTCAGGCAAATGGGGATGCGGACTTTTCCACTGCCCTGGACCGTGACACCGACACCACCAACTGTGCTGCGGCGTGAGGATGGATGAAATTCCGAAAAATCCGACCGAAATGACGTCAAGTTAACGGAGCAAGCAGAGTCAACTACCCAGTACTCAGACAGGTCGGCAACACGAGATGCAGCAGACGTGAATGCAACTGAGGCAAAGGACGTACTGACCTCAGTGTCGTCATACTCGTCTTGCATGTCAATTCCAGTGCGTCCTCAGCGGGAGCATGTCCCTCAGATGCTTCGGCAGCAGAAAGGTGGCTGAGGTGTGCAGTGGGGGGAGGCTGGTCCGCGTATCTCTCGGCAATCTGTTTGCGCTTGGCCAGTGTCCAGCGGAGGACATCAGCATCCGGCGCTTTGCAGGTCGACCAGACATGGTTTGGGTCTCCGCAGGCCCCGCACTTCATTGCGAACTTGGACTTCTTTTTGTCCGCGGTCCATCCCCCACCGCCACGGCCACCCTGCCGTTTGCGATCCGCAAGGAAGGCATTGACCGCAGGCCCGGAATCAGTAGTGTCCCCCTTGTTGGAGACATCTGCATCAAGATTTTGAGCCTGGTGGATAATGCTCCCCATCACTTTGTCGGCTGACAGGATGAAGTCGGTGTCAAAGGCATTAATCACACACTGTTTGGCTTGGCCATACTGCCCAACGTTCGACAGACCGCGAATCATGACCAGGGCGAGGACGTGGGGGTGAATGGCTGCAGAGCCATCTTTCAGCTGCAGGCATTCGTTCAGCTCATCGAAGCACTACTTCACAGCGTGGACGTATGCCGAGACTGATTGGCCAGAGGCCTGGCGAACCATCATGCGGTCCAGGAGTGACAGCGTGCGTGAAATGGACTGCGCGTCCAGTCTCTCGCACAACACTTCCCATGCGGCTGTCCCGCAGTCGAGTCGTCCAGCGGGGACCCCCGCGATGGCCTGTGCAGCTGGCTTGTTCTGGCGGCAGCACTGAACGAGCATCGCGTGCGCGAACCGCTGAGCGACTGGGTTCAGAGGCACGCCAGAGGAGGAAAGAGCAAGTTGAGGGATCAGTGCAGCCCCCTTAATCGAAAGGAACGACAGGAAGTCGCGCTTCCAGGTCTTGAATTCACCTGTCCTCGGCATAAGTGGAGCGTCCATGCGAAAGGACCGGGAAAAAGAGTCACCGTCGAAGTTGGTGGCCCAGTCTGCTGTCATCGCAACGAACTCCGGGTCGATCGTGGGCCTGCGGCTGGCGCTGATGTGGAGTGGGTACTCGTGTACCGGAGTAGGCACGGGGTCGCTAGCAGGCCGGTACTGGTTGGGCACAGGTTGGAACGGCGCCGTGTCGATAGGCACCGGGTGATTGCGCAGTGCGTCCCGACGGAGAAGCTCCGACTGCGTCCGGTCCTGGTCGTCCATCCTGGCGTGGAGCAGCTGTAGCTGTTCCATCACCAGTCGAATGCTGTCGCCGGCTGAGTCGGCCAACGGAGTGTCGCACGTGCCGGAGTCGACACCCGAGTCGGCGGCCGATGCGGTAGGTGCCGGCTTTGATTTTGGCGCCATCGTAAAAGGGTCGAGTACCCAACCGGACAGTGGAAAAAATCCACTAGCGGTAACTGTGCCTAAAGACGGTATACAAAGAGACGGCCTGATGCCCGCCGACCCGTCGGCCTGTTGCCCCGGGGTGTCTCAATGCACCTTTTCCGTATCCTCCACCCAGTGTGGGGCACAGTGACAGCCGAGGCAAGAACAGGCAGGTGTATATGTCCGCTGCTCTACGTTACGGCTGAAGCTGTCGTGCACCCTGTGTATGAGTATTCACCCTCACAATGCTCCCCCCTTCCCCACTCCAGCTTGGACCTGTATGCACCCTGTCCACACAAGCGAGTGCGCTTGTGTGGTTGGCTAGGTCGTCGTGGCGTAGAGTAGAGTAGGTGGTAGCGGGGCTGTTCCGTAGAGTAGTGTTTGAGAAAGTGGAAATAAATATACAGAGTAAAGTATGATTATTCGAAAAAAAAAAATGGCTTTGCCTTCGGGCGAGTGTCCAAGTTGCACGCCGAAAGGCACTGTCGTCTCGCGTAACCTTCAGGTGGAGGGCTCCATAACCTGTTGAACGTGGTATGCACGGTTCGATAAGGAAGATACTGTAACGTGATGGTTACAGGTACGCTACACGACCAGCCTTGGGTGGCGGCTGGTGTCGAGACAAGAGTGTGTGTCAGCTGTCGCTGTCAGCTGTCTGTGCGCTAGTTTGTGATATCGCGCTCAGACATTCTAGGTGATGTCATGTACATACGGACTTCTATCAGAGCATACATTAGCTCTTTGTAACTAATCTGCATTAGGAATTACTTACAACAGTTGTTTATGGCTGAAACTTGCTTAAGGGACAGGTTTGGCATTAAAAGCGCTCGTACACACGTTGTTTCATAGTGTACAATACGAGGGTGTCAAACGAAGTTTCAGACACTTTTTTGCCTTCCAAACCTCAATTGACGTTCCCATTCACAATTACGTGGCCGGTGACTCAATTTTAGAAGTTCAAGGTTCACTGCAAAGCTAATACAATGTACACTCCGCCACTAAAAGTTCAAATTAAAAAAGTTCACGTCGATGGCCAGATGATGGTTTAAAGTAAAAGGTCACCTTGGTCCGAAGCTATAATTTGATACTTAGCACATATTTCAGTGCTCTAAAAGTACAAGAGGAGGGGCTGACCCACAACAAAATAGTCAAACTCCTTCCTTGTGCATATCAAAACATGTTGTGATGGTTTTTGAGTTGCATATAATTGTTGAAATCTTACCAAGTGAGAAAACAAGAAAATCACGCACCGCCAGCCACGTCTAGCACCGCAAATGACCAACTTCACCCGCTACCAACGCTTGAACCTTCACCTTCTCCGATTTCGCTTGCCCTCTTGCACCCGATGTTGCCTTTCTTGCCTTCCGCATCATACCTCATAAAGTCGGTTCCTTGGCTGCACATCGTTGACGCGGCGGGCAAAGCAATCCGGGTTCTGGGCCGGGCTGCAAAGAAACACGTAGACCCTCTTATATGCGCTTTTCCATTCCATCCATCCAGCTATAGTATGGATATCCCACTGCTTCGAGCTCCTTAGGTGCACACTACTCGTTCCATCCGCAATCAAAATGAATGGTTGCGGGTAAGTGTTTAGCCCGTGGGCGGTGGTTCCGGTAGTCCCTAGCAGGCACATGGGCTGCTTGTCACAATCCACAACGGCCAACAATAGCTCCCACCCATGATTTCCCACCTTGAACGTTGATGTTCAACTAGCATGCTGCCCACTCGCCTTCGCTTTGCTGAGCAACAATTGGCGAGAAAACTTTGAGTGGCCGCTCGTCACGCTCCCAATCATGCACATGCCATTCTCCGCAAATCCGCGCGCGAGATGTACACTAGCGACGCCACTATCCACAATCGCAATGCGTCCGCTATTGAACTAGGGCTTGGTGCACCACATGGTCTTGGCAGGGTTCTTACCATACTCCTCCCAGAAATCCTTATTCGCCATGCTCCCCTTCCCACTCATACGGCTTCACAAAGATTATGCAGCCCATATCACAGTCCGCAATGTGTGCGACTCACGACCACAATTGGCTGGCTTCCTAGCCACACACATCGAGCTAGGCATGCAACCATTGCCCCAATACTTCCCCCGTTTACTCTCGATAGTGAAAATGGGATACAGATTTAAAAAACACCCAGCTCACACTTTTCAAGTTTATTGTGCAAGTTTAGTTCTGCCCCACGGGCATAGCCGCAATGCAGGGTCGACTTTTCGACTTGCGCCCAACACTCGTAACTGCCCTCCTACGTTTAGCAGTCCACCCCCGCTAGCTCCCTCCTGCTTGCCTTCCTCTTCCGATCACTCGTTGATTGACTTTCTCGTCGTCGGAGAGGGCTATTTCTCCAACATCCACAATAAGAGGATTTCTGCCCCGCAAGCGCCCGCGTCCGCGCCCGCGCCCACGCCCACGCCCGCGCCCACGCTCAAAACCACCACGAACTATGCATTGTATGAACTCTTGTTGTTCATCATCCTTTTTAGAGGATGTTTTTGCGTATGATTCGTCGTTTCTATGTACCTCAGAAAGCGAAGCGCCCGAGTGCGATGGGTGTAAGCGAATTTCTGCCGTGGGGGCGAAGCTCGCGAGCGGCATTTCCTCATCCTGCTATGTCTCGTTAGCGGTGAAGTCTACCGTTGCACTACCACCAACAGCCAAACCACCAACCAAAACATGTTCCTAATAATCATGGGAGTTGTCGAGCTGAGTATCAAGACGCGAGAGTCTCACCGGCGAGCTCTAGCTCGTCTTCGGGGGCGGTTAGGATGTCGCTATCCTCATCGCGCGCGTCCATGTCCCGACCTATGCGCTTATGTACTGCGCCTAGCACGCGCGGTAGCCGCATCAGCCCCGAAAGTGGCCACAAGCCACGCTGGTCTACCATAGTCAACTAAATAGGTGGCTCGTGTGGTGATAGTCGCGCCTTTTGAAAGATATGTTGCGTGTTTGCGACGCATGTCGGCTGTTATTTTCAGTAAAAAACCGCTAACTGAACGGCTAGTGACTCACCATCAGGGTCACATTGCAAAGAGCACCGCCGCGAGATACGGCAATATTTTCAGATACTTATTTTTCCCGCGACGCCCCCGAGTGTGAGGAATGCCCATGATATGAGTTTACCTACAAAAAGCAGTAAACTGATTCATTATATGGGGTTTTTGAAAACGGTCACCAGTGTTCTAACCTGATATAGGTTAGGACACTGGTGATCGAAGCTACAAATAGACATTGTTGTACAATATTTGTCAACACCGGGAGCTTGTATGGGTGCTGCTCTTGCGCGTCACCATACGCAACGGGGTAGAGGTCGTTAGGCAAAGCTAGGCGGTCTGCCATTTGATCTCAAGAAGTGTGTTTTCGTGCTTCGTGTAGGAGACTCAAGTGATCGACACCTTGTGTGGCTAGCAAGAGCCACGATGCCGTTTGCGTGAGCGAGAGCTCTCGCAAAAGGCAAAAGGTGGACACACAATCGCTGCTTGTGCGTCATATGGTGTGCGGACATGTTACTGTCCGTGAGCGCGCGCCCCTAAACCATTAGGGAATAAGATGTACCGTCGGAGGTAACGCATGTTGATGCGTAATTCTATCCCTGTAATTCAAGCCTCTATATAACCAATATGACCAATACCCAGCGCTACTACATTAATTTGCTAAAATCTGTGTGTGTGTCTGTCTTTCTGTCGGTGTGTCCACTTATCATCAGCTCGATTGGATTTGGTACTACGAATGCGATATTTCTATTTGGAAAAAATATCGACTTGGGGTTGCTTATTGGGATTGCTGGGATTTGGATACGTCTTTAACTACTGCGCATCGCTACGATGGGTACAAAAGCATAGTTTTTGTGATTACAAAAATATAGAGTGACACACAGGGTGTGTGTGTATAATTACAATACATACATAAT
>JAPMLY010000095.1:207500-232500 GCA_026401115.1 Tetraselmis chui
TGGGTGATGGCACAGCGAGCGGGGGCGCCCTCACACCTGCCCCGCCAAGCAAGGGGCGCGTATCTGCGCACGAGCAGCGGCTGTGGGCGCTGCAGGTGCGCAACAATCCCTTCGTTTCCCCCTGGGAAAAGATTTTTTTTTTCAGACCACTGTCACCACTTTCTCAAAGACTGCATGTGCATTAACGTATCCTCTTCTGTCCCACCTCCCTTACAGGCTGCCACCGAGCGCTGCCTCGTGCTCGACCTGCTAATCCTGCTTTACAGCGGAATGCCTCAGCTCTGCTCCGCCACCCGCTGGCACAGCCTCGCCAATCTGTTGCACGGCTTCCTGGGGAGCGCATGCACCGAGCGTGACGCAGAGGTGAGGCCAGCCTGTGTAGTTTTTATATTGTAGGGCCTAATGGGGAACACTGGAAGGACGAGGCGCCACACATTTTGTACCATTTTTGTTGTTTCCCTCGAATTCGTTTTGGCTATTGTCAGAGTGTATTTAGTCTTATCAGCTCTTTGTTCTCTCTTTTGAATTGACAGTGTTTTCAGCACCGTTGTATCGATTGTTTCAATTCAGGTTTCATTGTATTAGCCGCTCCGACTTAATGCGAGTGCTTATGCTGATAGTTCGAAACGCTGTGCAGCTCAAAGCTATACTGTTTTGGGTGGAAGGAATTATCTACATTGTATTAGTGCCGCACTTCCCGATTGAAGGAACGCTGTTTATGTGGTCCGTCACCTGTTTCGTGCGCAGGTCGCTGCCTTCTTGGTCCGCGCGCGGCAGCTGGCGACCCTTCTTCTGGTGCAGGTACGACTCGCTCATTCCGGGAATGCCTATCGATTTGCAATACGGAGGTTGAAATCGTTACGGGGTAGCTTTTAAATTTTCCTTCACACACACACACACACACACACACACACACACACACACACACACACACACACACACACACACACACACACACACACACACACACACACACACAAAACACACACACACACACACACACACACACACACACACACACACACACACACACGCGCGCGCGCACACACACGCACGCACGCACACAAACACACACACACGCACACACTCAAGTACACCCGCACATGCACGCACACACACATACGCACGCACGCACGCACACACGCACGCACCCGCACACACACGCGCCCGCACACACAGACACACACGCACGCACACACGCACACACACACACACACACACACACACACACACACACACACACACACACAAGCACACGCGTACGCACGCACACGCACCACACACAAACACACATAAGCACACACGCACGCACGCACACCCGCCACACACACACAAGTACACACGCACGCACACACACGCACCCCCGCGCGCACACACACGCACACAGACACACACACACACACACGCACAGAGACGCGCACACACACACACGCACGCACCCACACACACATGCACACACACACACACACACACACACACACACACACACACAAGCACACACGCACGCACGCACACGCACCACACACAAATACACACAAGCACACACGCACGCACGCACACCCACCACACACACACAAGTACACACGCACCCGCGCGCGCACACACACACGCACACAGACACACACACACGCACAGAGACGCGCACACACACATGCACACACACA
The DNA here is from genome assembly GCA_026401115.1 of Tetraselmis chui. Taxonomy (NCBI): domain Eukaryota; kingdom Viridiplantae; phylum Chlorophyta; class Chlorodendrophyceae; order Chlorodendrales; family Chlorodendraceae; genus Tetraselmis; species Tetraselmis chui. The sequence goes on from JAPMLY010000095.1 coordinate 209,165, forward strand.
CACACACACACACACACGCCCCCCCCCCCCCCCCCCCCCCCCCCCCACACACACACACACACGCACGCACGCACGCACTCGCACACGCACGCACATCCGCGAAGTTCCTCCCTGGTTCAGGGATAACGTGTCGCGGAGCTGAGTTTTGTCGAGTTGCTTTATTGTTTCCATGCACATGACGTGCCATCTGCTCTCAGGGCAGCGTTGGGTTTGTAGAGGGTTGAAAATAGAGTCCATAAAAATGGATCCGGGAAAATGCGATGATACGGATCTGCATTCCATTGTTGCGACGAGCGTGAGATAACTGGTTTTGTAACTATGTTTCTGAGGGGAGAACACGGGTCGCTGCAGGGTCTGGACCTTGAGGGACTGATGGAACTGCTGGCGGGGGCGGCACCCGGCGAGCGTTCTGCTCATCATCTCACCACCGCCGGCGACCTGGAAGAGATGGAGGCTGGCGCGCTGGCGCTGGCGGGTGCCAAGTCGCCGCCGCCCGTGGCGCTAATGGCATGGGCCGCCTTTCAGGTGCTGCAGAGCAGCGTGCCGGGCGCGGCGGAGGCGCAGCAGTCGATGGTCACCAATGCGCGCAGTTTTGGCGCGGCTGCGTGGAGCCATGGCTTCCTCCCCGAGCTATACACCATGCTTCAGGTATTCCCGCCAGTATGGCCCGAATAGCTGAATGAGAGGTTTCTAATGCACTGAATGCATTTGCACTCAAGCATGAGTTACGATCACAGCATTTTTTGAAGCCCTGCCGAGACGGACATGCCTGTCCACCTTTCCTGTTGGTCATCAAACAATCGATTAGCGACGGTTTGCGTCAACGGATCCTAATAGCCATCTTGTTCAACGGCCGACCCCTTACCTGCCTTTTAGGGTCGTATAAAAGGGGAGGTGGGGGAGTGAATAGTGTACGTTTCACGGAGATGTACCTTCACTCCCCGCGGCTCTCATCTGACAATTGTTGCGAGACTGACGGAATCCTTGTCTGTCCGCCCCTCTTTCCGCTACTTTTACGCAGGGCGATGCGTTTGGCGGTGACCACGCGCTGAGTGGCCTCTACCGTGCGCTCGTCCTCCACCTGCTCACCGCTACCACCGCCGCCTTTGACATCTCACCTCACTCTCTGTCGCCCGGCGAGCTGGAGGCGTTTGTGGCGGTGGTGGGCTGCGTGATGGAGGGGCAGCATGGCCTGGCGGATGCGTTCTGGGAGGCTGCCTCGCCGGGCGAGGGCGGCGGCGGCGGTGGCGGCGGGGTGAGTGTGCTCGGATGTGTTCCGTATTCACAGCGGTCTCACAGTGAAGTGCCTTGCCGTTCTATGCCGTGCTTGAGGTTAAATGATCCGAAATTCACGTTGCTTTGTTTTCTATTTGACGGCATTACATTATTATGTTGCGTTTCATTCCACAACATCACCTCACATAAAACTGTACTGCAGTGAGATGAGTTGCATAACATTGCATTGTATTATACCACATTTCATGGCACCATCTTTCAGTGCATTTCGTTCCGTTACACTACTTTACGTCACCGCACACTACATTACGTTGCATTCAATTACACCACTTTACGTTACACTCCATTTTACTGCATTGCATCGCATCACATTTTGTTTCGCATTACATACCATGGATGGCTTTCATTGCATATCTTTTTCATCAGATCTTTTCTGCGCAGTGATCATCGAATGTATCCGTATATCGGATCGCATTACAATCCGCAAAATTTTGTATGTTTTTGAAGTTTCGGCACATTTGTTGCGCGACGGCCTTCATAGCTCATATATATACATATTTTTGTCCATTCGTTTGTGTTTAACATTCAATTTTCACTATTTAACCCAGTTTTTGTGTACGTGTATTGCAAATTAAGGCTGTAGACTGTTAACTTTAATGTCTGCAGTCCAAAACAGAGTATCCCCTTTGCAGCAAGAAAAAAGTGTACTTTGGTATTCTAAAACGATATTACGTGTTTATGATTGTTTACAAAATCTCAATGTAAAAGTTATTTTAATGAAATTGTTTATTGGATGTTTAATGTTAACTGTATAATATTTTTATTTGCGAGCTATTGTCATGCATGTTGCCTACTATCGACTGTGCTCGCCCGCGATCCCTGCTAACCACCCGCCAACTGCCTGATCATGCCTAAAACCACCGCCCCGCCCCCTTTTCCTTCCACGGCAGGTGTTGACCCCCCTCGCAGCGTTTCTGGACTCCACTCGCGGCCTCTTCCCCGCCGCGCCGCTCCCGCTGTTGTCCATGCTGTCGGGGCTGGCGCAGGGGCCGACCGCCGCGGTGCACGCCTACCTGTACCTTCGGGAGCTGCCGGGGCTGACGGTGCTGCACGAGGGGGCGTCCATTCTGGGGTCAGTCGCGCAGGAGGGGACAGCGGGGGGGACGGTAACCGCAAAGCAGCCACTCGCGCTGCCGGGCGATTTCTTCACCCTCCCACAGGGAGCGCAGGCACTAACCCCCTTTTCCCCGCTCAATTTGAAACGGATGCAAAGAATGTATACACATATCAACATAGCAATCAGAACAGCATTGTGTGAAATAACCGGTCGACGACGTAAATATGAAATAATGAGTGTAAATTTGCCCAGCCTTCACATTTCATCAGAGTGCCGCACAGCTTTCACAAACCTAAGGGCTGTCAGATGTGTGGCCATTTTAAAAGCCGTCATCTCCGCAGCACTCAAAACTTTTCCCAGAAAAGTTTGGTAAAAAAGAATAAAACATATGGTGAAATTATGACTCCTGTTTATGCACTCCCTCAAATTTGATTCTTTTTAATTTTTGATAAAGCGCTTTGGGAGTATGGTCTGACGCATCGCCATCACTTTTTATGTCACTTATGGAAGCAAGCTGCGCGTCGACTCGTTTCGCTCTGGATGGTTATTGCGTTTTGTGATGGCTGCGCGTGTACGGCGTTCGGTATGCACTCCAGCCTCGACGCCTCTAACACATTTGTTTATTTTTTCCCTGCCCCCAGGGCTCGATCCTCCCCGTGCCCCCCGCCCTATCGACCGGCTCTGCGCTTCTCGGGCCCAGCAGCGGCGGCGGCGGCGGCCCGCGGCTGCTGGTTCGTTGGGAGGGCAGCTGCCCCGGTCAGGTCCTGCTGGTGCTGCTCACTCGACGCGCGCTGCGCTGCCTGGAGAGTGAGGAGGACGCGGCCGCGGCGTCGCGTCTGCTCAGCGCGTCACTGCGCCTGTTGGGGCAGCTGCTGTCCGCGGAGGCGTCGGTGGCGCACGATTGCCTCTCTTGGGCGTGGGAGGAGCAGGCGCAGGCGCAGGCGTATCACCAACACGGACACGGACAGCATCAGCAGCAGTTGCCTCGCCCCGATGTGTTACTCTTGCTGGGCGCTGCCTTTCAGGCAGTCTCCCACTCGCGACAGCCTCATCCGGAGGACGTCGCCAACTGCTTCAGGGTGGGCGCCTGCGCACTTTGGGTTTCGAGGTTACGTAGTGACTAAAACGGCTCATGCCTCCCGCGGACCTATCAAAGTCGTAGGAAACTTGTTATCCTTTTTCATTTTTTTGATGAGCTCCTGAGACTCGGTTTGGGGTTAATTTTTGTTTTTGAGGCGAAAGGCTGACAAAAAGTCTCGTTTTGACAATCTTTTGCGCCTTTTTGCCGTTATTGCGTACTTCTTTTGTTGATATTTTGATGTGGGGGGGCACAATAGGTGCAACGGCTTTGACTTTTGGTTGCCACCAATGTCGCATTGTCTTTTCTTATCAAATGTCTGATGCCATCGGTTTGCGTCCTATTTTGTTGGGTCTCAACGGATGAATCGCGACGGCGCATGGCATGAGTTCGTCTATTTGGCAGTCTCCAGTTATCTTTTTTGACTTTGTTGCTGGTTTTGATGGGGGGGCACACATAATTTGTTTGATGGCAACAACTCAGCTTTGTTTCACTGAGTTTTCGATCATGTGATGGACCTATTGTCTTTGCAACATAGATAGGGCACACCGGATTTCATTGTATTTTCTTCGAAGGCGAAACAGTGCAAATGGATGAATGGGTAAATCACAAGTAAACCGTGTGCGATTAGCGAAGTAAACTAAGTTGATTAAATTAAATCAATATATGTTGATTGCGGGGGCTGACATTTTGATGGCCGTCTGCTGTTGGCACAGATCGGCGCTGCCATTGCGCGTCACCTCCCCAACCAGGTCATCGACTGCCTCGCCGCAAGCCCCCTCTTCGCGCGTCATGACCGTGTGATTGTCAGGTCCGCCCCTCCGTATCAAATTACGCATTATTTAGACACTTGTGTGTGGTCCGTGTTTTTTGTGGTTTAGCATATATTTTGTTTGTTCATGGGATGGGTTGTCACGTTAATTGTCGCCCCTTCCGTTTGTGCACGCCGCAGTGAGAGTGTGATGGAGGTGGGTGCGCTGTCATTTTTCCAGCAGCACATGGAAGCGCCCAGCGGCAATTACCCCGCCACCCTCGCATTTGTCGGCCTCCTCGAGGCGCTCATCTCTTCCGGAACGTACCAGGTACGCCCCCTCTCACACACCTTTGCCTACACATCCCTTCCCTCTCGCCTCCCGACCTTGCAAACGCAAGTATGCACCCCAGAAAATAATTCGTATGCCTGAGTGTGTGCAATGGGGATGTGCTGCTTGGCATGTGCTCTAACACCGTCCTCCCCGCCCTGTGTTGTCGCAGCCGGTGCTGTTGGAGTGGGCCAGCCACGCCCTGCACGCCGTCCTCGCGGTGCACTCCACATGGCAGTACCGTCGACAGGCCGACCGTTGGCGCGTCGCCGCCGCCTGTCTGCGTCTAGTGCGCTGCGCGTTGCAGGCCACCGGGGCGGATGAGCTGGGGCAGCAGCTGCGCGCTCTCCTCGTGCGCATCTTCAGCCAGGTAGCCCACCCTCCTCCCTTCCTTCCTTCCCACTGCCCCCCCATCCCTCACGGTCGTCTTTCGTCGCCTCAGCTGACAATGTAGTCAACATAAAATGTCCTATTGAAATTGGCTACAGTATCTATAAGTGTCCCCACTAGTGTTGAATTAACGATGTCTCCTCCTAAAGACATGCACGCCGCTTGCTAGCTCTGTATTTATTGTAATCGCGGGACATGTCGCTCACCCAGCCTCCGTGGCTGACCCTGCTTCTGACGCCCTTTTCCAGGACGGAGCCTTCCGCAGCTTTCTGCTCTACGCAATGCCGCCCGGCGCAACGGTGCTGCAGGCGATGGCCATCAGCGGGCTGAATGCCGAGGTGACACACCCTTCCCCTCATTGCGAGAGACCACACACAGTTCACATAATGATGGGAAGATGATGCGCTTTATTCGTGGGTGCGCTATTTTGTCGAGAAAGGCACTTCGAATTTGGTAATGTCAAAGTCGCACTTGGACAGTTTAGTGGAGTCGCACGGTGCACTCACTCATGGCAGTAGCAGGCAGGCCTTCGATAACCCTCTGTATCAGCCGCAGCAGACACCTCACACCAGCCCTTCCTCTCACCGATGCCCCAGTCAGGCTTCACGAGCCAATGCACTCGCTGCTCCGTCTCACAATGTGATTACACCTCGAACCACATCCGCAGCTTCTTTTGTAAAGCTGTCGAGCCGGGTTTTATCTCTTCCCTGTACGCGTGTGTCAGAAATAGTTAGGGCCGTGGTTGGTGCCCGTTGAGGTGCAAAATTGAGACGGGCGGGAGGGAGGTGGGCTGGGAAAAAAAGTTGTTGCCGCGCCTCTTGACATATCATTGCGCAGGTGGTTCCGGCGGCGGAGAGTGCGGTGGAGGAGTTGCTCCTGCTGCTGCCTCCCTTGCTGGCCGCGGTGGACGAGGGCGACGGCAGCAGTGTGATGGGGCGCGAGCTGTTTCAAGTCCCAGCAGGTGTTGCTGCCCACCCCTTACTTTGACAGCACTGCCCTCTGACCGATGCCTGTCCCTCTTCATTGGAATTCAGTTTGTGTCACACAAAAAGTACGCCCGAATTCATATGTATGTATATATAATATACATCGAGAAAAAACGTTGGGTTAATTTCTGACCCCACCTCCTCCCCCTCCCATTTGTGTCCCAGGCACCGGCTATCCCATGCCCGTCACCCTCATCTCGTCCTTCCTCGGCTACACCGCCGCTTCGGAGAGCCTCACCCTCGCCTGCGTGCGCGCGCTGGCCTCTCTCGGCCGCTGCTCCGCAAAGCTGACGGGACATCTCAGCTTTGCGAGCTCGCTGCACCAGGGGAAGGCGCCCGGCACCGCTGCCGTGCGCGCTGCGCTTGTCGATGCGTTTGACTTGCCCACTGCTCAGGAGCAACCTGAGCTCTTCTGCGCGGCGGCCGACATTGTCCACGTCCGTCCCCTCCCCCTCCCCCCGAACAAAAATGTTGATATAGTAATGAGTTGAACGTATAGAATTCTGCAACATCATGCATCCATTGCACTTGTCTATTAACACTCTTCCCTGCGCTGTGAGTTGCCGACCACATTTCCATCGCTGTCGATAGATGACGACTCAGAATGAAAATGATGTGTTTTAAAAAACTTATCTTTGAATGATTTCTTGTAACACATCAAATGGATTGATAGACTTTTTGTCACCTCCATGAAATGCGAGCGGGTTTGTGTGCGGGTGTGTGTATGTGTGTGTGTGTGTGTGTGTGTGTGTGTGTGTGCGTGTCTGTATTTATGTCTCATGTGTGTCTGTATTAATGTGTGTATATGTATATGTGTTTGTGTTTATGTGTGTGCGTTTATGGATGTATAAGTGCGTTTGCGTGTGTGCGAACACGTGCAAATTTGTGTGTATGTTTGTGTCTGTATGTATGTCTCATGTGTATGTATGTGTGTGTATGTATGTGTGTGTATGTGTTTTTTTTTGTGTGTATGTGTGTGTGTCTGTATATATGTCTCATGTGTGTGTGTGTGTGTGTGTGTGTGTGTGTGTGTGTGTGTGTGTGTGTGTGTGTGTGTGTGTGTGTGTGAAGTTATGCACGTTTGTTGAGTATTTCTAGTTTGTTGTATTTCGTGTTTTTGCTAACGCTGTCCTTTTCCGAGAACCATCCACTGTCGACACTACGGTCGACGGTAAATGAAAGGCATTAGATTATTTCACCCACCTATTTTTTCTGCCTTGATAGTTTGGCTGGACCCCAAATCGCGAATTCGCGTCATCCCTTACCCAACTCTCCCGTGGAACTATTTTGTTAGGTTTGACAGCAGCAGTGCACGCCTGCACCATTTATCCCCCTTTCGTCTGCCACTGATGGGTCAACAGCACCATCAGCGATTTCAATTTTATGGTCTGTTTCATTTTTCAGTGCCCAATCAACCAACACATTAATTAGCAGTCGCATACCTAACATCGAAAGCCTAGAAGCGCCGGCTGCATCCCTGTAAAGACTCATGCAGTGCATGTGGTGGGGTATGGGTGTGTTGATGGGCTGCGCAGGTGACGGTGGGGCACCACCCCAGCATGCTCGACCTCCTCATGTTCCCCTCCGACCTCGCGCCCGGTCGCGCGGAGACGCAGGCGAGCGCGAAGGGGCCGCCCCCGTCGCAACGCAACCGCAGCTGTCTGGACGGTCTGTGGGCTACACTCCAATGCGCGGGTGAGTTGTACGAGAGCCAACCGCGAGCCGCCGCCGCAGCGCTCTCTGTGTTAAGCGCTCTGTGGCAAAACAGCGACCGCGCGTACCGTATCGTGGACACCCTCCGCAAGCAGCCGGGCTTCTGGAAGGTGACGCAGCCGCCATGTCCCTCCCCGCCACTGAGCAGTTAATTTGATGAAAATGAATGGATAAGGAAACACATATTTGAAGTGGGAAAAAGGAAGCTTATTTGCCACGCTTCACATTTTACCATAAATTGTGTTTTTAGTGTGCCTAATTATTTTCAAAAAATGCCATTGTGTTGTTCTGTTTTGGGATTTTGCAAAATGTGTTGTGTCTCATTTTTGGGGGTTTGAGCATTTTATTGTCGCGCATTGTTGTTCTTTAATCGTCAACGCATGTTTTCGCATTTGTTTTCCGGAAAAATGCAACATTACTCCCACTTGCACATCATTATGCCACTCACACCATTCTCCACCTACACAACATCCGTCACTTGTCTTTATCCCCCCTAACTCTAACTTTTAGACTTATCGTTTCTTTTGCGTCGATTGCCGTCGAATGTGCACAGTGCAAATATATATGCTTCCCTCATTGGCAGCGCTTGGCATTATGCGGCTTCAGATTTGGAATTAATGCATCGATTCTCCAATTTAATGCTGCCAACTGTAACACATCAGAGGTGTGATATATTTCTACCTTGACGATGCAGATTTTGTGCGATAGACAAGTCTTTCTGATGCTCTTAGTGTAAGGGTTCATCCTGTTGCGTCAATTGTTTATGGTTTTTTTAAAGAAGATGATGTTGGCTCGTCTGTCTTTGACCATTCCATTGCGTCCTCTTTCATAACCCACCCACCCACCCGCCCACGCCCCTTCTCACACAACCCCTTCCGCTGACTGTCCTCCTTCCCATTCATATTTCCGCGCAGGCCATCGTCGCATGCGTCCCGGACAGCGGCAGTACAGATCAGAGCGACAGTGAGGAGGACGAGGCAGGCAGCGACGCGGCTGTGACATGGAAGCTACTCGCACAGTCAAAGGCGCTCGAGGTGAGCCCCCCTACCCCCTTTCGCAGAATCCTCTACAGGCATCCGATCTACAGACGAGTCGGGGGAGTTGGCAGTGACAAGTCAGTTTGATGCGATGCTGCAGGCGATGTGAAAAGGCTGCCGATGCGGCTGTGTCGATATTTTGCTTTGTTTGGGTAGCTGAGGGTTTCTTTTGTGCGTAGGTGTTGACGCTGGAGCTATACTCGGGGACGGAGGAGGGTGGGGAGGGCGGTGCGTGGCAGGCGATGGAGGCGTGGCGAGGCGATGCTGACCGCATCTCGCGCGTTGTGGAGCACTGCTGCCAATTGTGCCCCCGAGCCGACCTCATGGCCCATATTAGACGGACGGCCAGGGTACAACCCCGCCTACCACTTTCAGGAAGTTGGCGTTTCGACTTCTGCGTGCGCGAGCACCCGCTTGTAAATGTGTGTATGTGCGTGTGTGTATGGGGGGGGAGAAGGGGGGGGGGAGCTGTGTGTGTGTGTGTGTGTGTGTGTGTGTGTGTGTGTGTGTGTGTGTGTGTGTGACTGTGTGTGTCACTGTGTGCGTGTGTGTCGAGGGACGGGATTTTGTGTCAGTGAGTGTACAACTTCGGTGATTATGTGTGTGTATAACTATTTGTCCATCATTATGTGTGTGTGGGTGGGTGGGTGGGGAGGGGGGGGGGGGGGGGGGGGCGAGGCGAGGAGAATAAAAGTGTACTCGTCGTTTTTGGTCCTTCAGAGCAGCAGCCGATCAGGTTTGGTTGCATGGCGGGATTATGGTGTGAGTGATTGAGGCGCTGTGTGTGTCATGTTACCTTTGGTCCACATTTTTTGGCTGTGGTAGCGCCTGTTGTTGCGTTACCCCTGGACTGTGGAAGTTGAATGTGACGACAAATGGTTTAAGACCCGAAAACTTCATGTTAACACCCCAAACGCTGAATCATGTGCAGGCCGCGGCTGTGGAGCTGCTCGCGCACGTCTACAGCCTACCGCGCGGCACATCCTGGACCGGCCCTCCGCTGCTGGACCGCCTTTGCATGGAGAACCTCTGGATCGAGGTGCGCGGTGTGCCGTCATCACGATGGGTGACTTAGGGTTTCAGCTTGACCTGATGCCGACAGCCCAAACCCTAATACGTTTTTTGTTTATTTTATTTAGTCTTAACTTCAACTGCGCAGCTTCCTTTTTTACCTCGTCTTGTCACCCCAACCCACAGAGAATCACAGTAAGGCGACATCTGCTGCACCGCCCCGACCCTCTTCCCTCTCATAAATGTGTCAATGTGTTTTTTCCGCAGGAGCTGCTCTACAACCGTTCGGTCACACCAGACAGTCTGTTCCAGCTTGCAGCAGACATGTTCGCCCATCAGCCGCCCCCTAGCGACGCCCCCGCCGAACGACTGCGGCTCCTGCACGGTGAACTCCTCCCACCAACCCCCCTTTCCCTTCCCCTTCCCTTTCCGCTCTGTCCTGACTCATGAACGTCTTCACAGAGGAAAGGCATCCACTTTATTCATTTGTGACGCCCCCCGCTTCCAGCCTACCCACCATTCTACCTGGACGGATGGCAACGCACGGGTGTTTAGTGCCGCTCTCTGCGGTTGCCCTTGATTGGCTCGCCCAGCCGGGCAACTCTAATTACGGCAGTCCGTTCTCGAACGATGACCTCCCGAACGTTTTTCTCTGTGATACACAGTCACTAAACACATCAGCCGCCAGCGAACACCACCGACAGCATTCGCAGAGAGAGAAAACATGCTGGATTCAGCCCAATTGCGACGCCTACCTAACCTGTGCGTCGAGGTGTCTAAAATCGATCGGCGGAAACGCCCTATCAGCACTCCATTGTTATGCCAAAACCGACCTCCTTATTCTTTGGAGAGGAACCGGCTGACACCTAACCCGTCGCCTTCATATCAGTAAACCCATTTGTCGTGGTTGACTGCGCACAACTCAACTCAGTATATACACGACGCTCTATATGTCGGCTGCCCTGTGACCTTGAGGGCTGCGCTCCTCGTCTGACGTCCGTCGCTTCGCTGATTGCGTCCGTCGCTGCAGATTCTCAGCGCTGGCCGGCCAGCTTGGAGGGGCCCCTGCTGGCGGCAGCCGCGGTGTCGGGTGAGGGAGCTCTGGAGGCGGACGGGATGATCCACGCGGACGCAACGGGTGGGTGGTGGGGTGGAGGTGGTGGTGGAGGTGGACTCGATGGGGGAGAGGCGTCGTGGGCGGTGCCGGCGATGCAGGCGCTCGACGCGGCGGCGTTGGGTGCGGCGGTGGGGTCGTCCCTGGTGGCGGCCTTCCCTGCGTTGGAGGGGCTGCTGGAGGGGGTGGTGCGGGCGGAGGCGGCGCTCACACGTGGCAAGGCGGCGCTGTTCGCGCTTCAGTCCGTCAGGTTCCTCGCCCTCCCCCTCCCCCTCTTCCTTCCCCCCTCCCTTCTTACCTCGACGGCAGAAAACGTGCGAGTGGACAAGTGCGAGTGAACCCATAAATGCATTTATGGTTTGATGCCTTTGTTTTTGTTTTATATCGTGCCCGCGAAACGATGAAAGAGCAACGTCTTTCTGGTGTGAAGCATGCTCTTGGCGGAAACAGCTTGTGTGGCAACTCTTAACACGACTGTTGGGTCGCGAGGTGGCAAGCGGACCGAAAAGTGTTTGACATTAAACCCGTCCGTCGAATCTCCATCACCTTTAATGTAACCCTTGACTGAAACCCTAAGTTGAACTCTAAACCCTAGGATCCTCGGTGCCATTTTGCACATACGCTGTAGATATCACGTCGTGCTCTGTTGCGGTCCATCTCGTTTTTCTTTGTTAGTCGTGGCAGGATTGTGTGGCACATAAATTATTGTTATTTCGTTGGTGCTTCGTTCAATCACAATAACGAAACAAGTACATTGCACTGTATCGCACAATCGACAATACTAATGTCCGACGTCTGCCGATACTTTTGTAAACTGACCTCCTCCCCCCCCCTTTCGCGACATTTCGCAAGGGCCCTGGCGACCGTGAGCTGCCGAGGACCGCTGCAGAAATCCGCGGCAGCCACGGAGGGTGACAACACGGCGGCACCTCCCCCTCGTCCCCTAATCGCTCCCGATGACGTCGACGTGTATGGGTGAGACACACACACACACACACACACACACCCTCCTGACCTTTCGTGTGTCCCCTCGTAAATGCCATCAACCCTAAACCTTATTATTCATGCGCACACAAACGCACACACACACACACACACACACACGCACACAGGCACACACATTATCCTGCCCTTTTTCTCATTTTGTATAGTCCCTTTCCCCATTGCTTTCTTTTCAAACAGTGCGCTGCTAATGATTTTGTCGAGTAGTGGGAGTGGGTGGCGGTACAACTCATTACTGTTTCCAACTGATACACCCTCTTTCCATTTCGGCCGTTTACATACCACCTCTTCTACCAAATCATTCCATGCTCAAGCGTTCAAAAATGTCAAATGCACATTTTTGTGTCCACAGTTGTCCGCAGTCCTTCTCCCACTTTTCTGTCATGTCTGCCTCTGACATCATTTTATCGAATTGCGGCTTTGTCATTTAACGCCCTGCGATTGTAACTGATACAACCGCGAATAGCGCTTTAGTGAGTTGACTCCCCTCCTTTTAACATACACACACACACGCACGCACGCACACACACTCAAACACACACATGCACGCAAACACACACACAATAATATATACACACACTCACACATGCACACGCACACGCACACGCACGCACGTACACGTACACACACACACACACACACGCACAAGCACACACACACACACACACCAACCTCCTAGATAGTTATGTTGTGTTGTCCACGAGTGTTGTTGCCTGATTGCACACGGCTACACGAGTCTCAGCCATACAAGTCCGAACCATTGCTTTCCATTTCCACGGGGCACTGTTCTTATTTTGTTTGTTTTTCTTGTCGGTTCTTGCTCCCTCATCCTGTGAACCTGTCTGACATGAGCATTTGGCGTTGGCGCTTCTCCATATTCCTGATTTACGTGCTACGCCCCCATTTATACGTAGTGTCGCGCATGTGGCTCCGCAGTCGGTTACACTCTATACCCTGCCCTTCATAAATTACTGATCTCTGATGCGAGCCGGTGGTCAGTTTGACTCTTTCCTTCTTATGCTGACGGTGTTTCTTAGGACGCCATGTTCGATGTTAGAAGGCTGATGTTTGGGTGTCCGCGCTTGAACTTTGACCTTTGCAAGTCGAACGTGTTTAGCTTTTTGGTCGAGAAGGATGAAAATTTATTTTAATAGCGCCTGTCTCTCCATCAATGTTGTTGAGTGGTCTCTCACTTTATTTCCTTCTCAATGTTGCTTCTTTGTTTGTCTTTCGGTTTGCGTTTGTGTCCCGACCCCCTTTGCTCTGTCGAGGTAAGTGGTGATCATTTTTATTTGCTCTCATCAACGGCTGCGCTGCTTCACCCACCCGCGGCGACAGGGCGCGGCTGCAGGACTGCCTCGGCGCGCTGCTGGCCATGGCGGAGCGCCGCGGCGGTAATGATGAGCGCGGGGCGCTGGTTTCGGCAGAGGAAGACGGGCGCGAGTCGGCGGCAGAGTCGCTGCTGTGTGTGTTTTCTGCGGAGGCGGCGGAGATGTTGCTGCTGAGCATAAAGATACGGAGCTGCGCGGGGAGGGTGGCGGATGGAGAGGCGGAGCCGACACTGGCGATGTGCAGCAAGGTGACTCATTTGAGGTTAAGACTTTCTTTGGCTGCGAAGGTCGATTTATGAAAACATTTTCGTAACATTTATGAAAACACAATTTGGTATTGCAACCCTTCAAGCCTTGTTATGTTTGTGACCCACATCATCATCCACGCCACGACTGTTGGCCCATCAGACGTCATACCCGTCATGTCAAAGTACTCGTTCTGTGTGTGAATGTTTTGGGCCCCGCACTTTCTTACAGCAGCGCTGCTGTGTACTTTCGGGCGCACAGATTGTGCAGCTGTTGTCATCGTGGCTCCGCACCAGACTGTACCGCGTCGCGCAGCAGGCCCTCCCCGGTCAGCAGCTCGGCTCCCGGCACCGCCTGACGGAGAGCCTCCTGGGCTGCACCCTCCTCCTCTTACAGCTTTGCCCCGTACCAAAGGTGTGCCCCCCCCAGAAACACACACGCACACAGACATGTACACACACACACACACAAACACACACACACACACGCACACACACACACACACACACACACACACACACACACACACACACACACACACACACACACACACACACACACACACACACGCACACACACACACACACACATACACACATATACATACACAAAAACACACACACCCACACACACACACACCCACACACACACACACACACACACACACACACACACACACACACACACGGGCAGTGGATGATGTGTCATAATTTATCAGCACTCGCTTTATCGGCGCATGTGGAGTGCATATCATCACATCTGGTGTGTGTAATTTTAATGTATCTATTATTGATTCACAATATGAAGTCATTGACAAATCTGAATTGTGCTACACCCAGGGGGACGGGCCCATGGCTGCGCACCTGCAAGTCCAGGCTGCCGCAAGGGCGCTTTTGCCTGCACTGGTGTCGCTGCCCAGTCAACAACCGGCACTCGCCTCGTGCGCGACTGCAACGGTGGAGGTGAGCGCTCCACACCTCTGCCGTTACTTCCGTCACTCACACCAAGTGTAGTATCATCTAGTGCATGCGGCGCTGCCTTCCTTGCCTGCGGCTGAGACCTTCGTCTTCATCCATTGTCCAGACTCTGCTCTGGCGCTTCCTCCCGCCTCAAGAGTGGCTGCCCCTCATTAAGCACATCGCGCCGGAGCTCCTGGCGCCGTTGCTCCGCCGCAGCTGGCCTCGTCCCGGGGAGGCGTCCTCGCTGACTGACCGTAAGACCCCCTCGCTCCTTTCACAGTAAAATTCATGCCTATGGCCTTTCCTTTAATGTCTCAGCTAGTTTTTTTTTCATGTCTCTTCACCCTTTTTGTCTCAGTGGGTATCGAAGCGAATGTTTTTTGCCATGAATGGTCTCGTCATCTTCTCACCAACTGACAGAATGAATTATTAACCCCTCACTCACCCCTCCCTTCGATCTTTAGCCTTCACAGTTAGCGACAAAGGCGTCTGTATCCAGCTCGCGCTTGGTATCGCGCAGAGCCACGCAGGCGCGCTGCTGTTGCACGAAGAGGCGAGTCCCTCCTGCTCCTGCCCCGTCACCCACGACATTGCTCTCCCAGAAGAAGCGCGTCTGACACATTCCCCAGCGCATTATCTGATACTCTGCACTCCTTCGTAGTTCCTCCCTTCCTCTTGGAGGCTAGTTCCAAATTCCTTTAGCTCTGTTGTGTGTGTGTGTGTGTGTGTGTGTGTGTGTGTGTGTGGGGGTGTGTGTATGGGTGTGGGTATGGGTGTGTGGTTTGTGTCTATGGAAGGGACAAGGGATGTTATCTTATGTTCCCCTTTCGCTTGCTTACTTCTTCATTACGCGGGTATATGTTGTTTTACTGTTTTCATTAAATAAGCGCAGTCGTTTCTCTTTTTGGAGTCATATGCGACATTGATCGACGCTGCTCTTGTTCCGTTCATTGTTGACTACATTTCGGGGTGGGAGGTACTGAGTGATGCCCCTCCTTGCAACAAATGACAGGGTGTATTGCAATCGTGCGTGGCTGGCGCCTCGTGGCTGCTCGGCCCTGAGGGCGGCACTCTGGGGGTTTCGGACGACCCCACCGGCGCATACGCCCCGCCCCACCACCACCATCGCACCAGCAGCAACAACCACCCCAACGGAGGTGCCAACGCGACGGACAACAGCTTCGAGGCGCTCAAGGCGTACAGCCACGGCCGCGAGGCGCCGCTGCACCAACAGTGGCTGGCGTTGCTGTCTCTGCAGGTGGGACTGACCCCCCTTTCCTACTCGAATTCATTGTGAAAATACATCGAAGTAGCTGACAATGGCTTTCTGATTCCGAGTGATCACACCCTGTCGAGTGTCTTGTAGTGTGCGGTGGCCACATCCCATAACTACGCGCAGCCTTTCTTTTCAGTCCCACCTCGTCATGACCCTCCCCACCATATCCGCACGCACACACACCCACCCACCCACCCACACACACACACTCTCACACACACACACACACACACACATATACACGTGCTCGCAAAAGCGCACACGCACTTATACATACATGCACACACATTCATATAGACGCGCTCTCTCTCTCTCTCTCTCTCTCTCTCTCTCTCTCTCTCTCTCTCTCTCTCTCTCTCTCTCTCTCTCTCTCTCTCTCTCTCTCTCTCTCTCTCTCTCTCTCTCTCTCTCTCCCCTCCCTCTCTCTCTCTCTCTCTCTCTCTCTCTCTCTCTCTCTCTCTCTCTCTCTCTCTCTCTCTCTCTCTCTCTCTCTCTCTCTCTCTCTCTCTCTCTCTCTCCCTCCCTCTCCCTCCCTCACACACCAACTAACTCTGTCTTTTTCTCCATTGGTCAGAGTGTGCTTCTGAAACAGCTGGTGCCTCTTCAAGCCCGCGATGTGGAGGCAGCTGCGGTGGCGTTCCTTGTGACCGCTGAGCCGCGGCTGCTGCCGGCGCTAGAGCCGCCGCTGGGCACGGCTGCGCAGCCGCTGACGTTGTTGGGGCTGAGGGAGACGGCGGGCGTGGCGTTCTTCCTGCTGCAAATGGCGCCGCTGTTGGGCCCATGGCAGGCTGCCGTCCAGCACTCTCCCGCCTCTTTCAGGTGCGCCACCCACTCCGACAGCCCTCGCACCCCCCTTCACACCTTCATGACCACGTCAAATTGTTACAGCGCTTTACAGCACCACTCCATATTGTTATAACACGTTCACTTCCGAGCGAACACTCGGCCATCAAATCACCCCACCTCTCCTGTCACAGCACCGTCATTCGGCACTGTGAGCTTTGTTGAGTGGGCCCTCAGTCGGCTGTCCGTCGCAGCAAACCTCTGTTTGGGCTTGTCATTTCGACATTTTCACCAATTTCATCAATCACCTCGATGGGTATTCCGGAAAAGTGTTTTAAGTAACGTTACGGTAAATGTAATACAATAAATTTTAATCAAACTACAGTTAAACCCAGTCTCGGACATATACACGTTCGCAGGCGGACCGCCGTCGCGTTCCTCGCCTTTGCGTGCCTGGGTGTGGACGCCGCGCCGGCGGTGGTGGTGGCGCCTCAGAGCCCCGAGGAACGCGCGCTCCTGCTGTCCCCCTCCCCGCTGCCCGCCGACGCTGGGTGGTTGCAGCCCGTGTCGCGCGCCTGCCGACCGCCCACCGCCTCCGAGGACGGCGCGGAAGCCTCGACCGCGCTGGTGTGCAACACCTCGACGACGGAGACAGCGAACGGGTTCGCCGCAGCCATCGCCATGGCCATGTATACCGCCGTGCAGCACTGCCTCGCATTCCTGGTGGAGGTCAGCCCGCAGGTGATCCACTCATCCCGGCCCCGCACTCCCGGAAACCGGGTTTTTCTGAAACCCTAAAAGGGTTTACACAAAATCCAACAATGCAGGTTTGAAAACCCTAGAATGCACCCTTGTTAATCCAAACCCACTTTCCACCATCCCACTTTCCTGTGACTACCACTCTCAGCTCCCTTCACATCTGCGAACCAGTGCCTGGCGGAGGACCATTTTTGGTGTAATGCTCTGCGCATAATTTCCGTTTTGGCTGTACACATTATTTGTTATACGTTATATTATATTAGTTACAAGAAGAACAAAATATATGTTGTATGTTTTGAATTCATGCACGTCTTTCTGCTGCTCTTCATGGCACTCTGGGTTCTTATCTCCGCGACGCTTTTCAGGAGGGCAGTGCTGGTGCTGTGGCATGCCTTCCTGTTCCTCGGGCTTAGGTTTTTTCCTCTTTTCTTCCTTTGTTTTTTTTTGCTTGGTGGCCTCCACTGCTTTTTCTTGTAAGAATTTGTTTTTCATGTTATGTGTTGTTTCGATGGGTGTGTACGTTTATATTTTGCAGTCGCTCTGCCGATGACTGCTGTGCTCAAAGTACAACACCGAAAAATTAACGAACGGGAGTAGAAGCAGAGTCGTCCATCAGCGGCGAAGAGCGTCGCTTTAGGGTTTCCACCGTCTCTGATGGCACATTATTTCTTAGATGCCGTTAATGTTTGTATGTGTACCTCGCTGTGTCGGTGAGCATGGAATGTGTGATTATTGCCAATTCATTATTGAATGATTGGGCAGTGCCGATGCTATGGCATGCCTCCCTGGCCAGTTCCTTGGGCTTTGGCCCGAGGGGGTTTTTCGTCCTTGCCATTTTTCCTTATATTTGTGATTGGTGGTTTCCACTGCTTTTTCTTGTAAGAAACTTTTATTATTGAATAACTTTGGAAAATATGTTTATCACGGACTGTTTTAATTACAAAACGTTTTTCAAATGATTTGCAGATTTAAGAAAAATATAACGTTCTCAGTTTATAAGGGCTATTCCCATAAATAAGGTGGTGGCAACCAACCCCGCGCCCACCCAACGCAAGACCTGTGAAAACCCTTTCCCCGTGTTGGAGGATAGGCTCAGTTCAAATATTTCATCACATTCTGATAATTGTTTCGATGAAATTGCCGTCCGTAATCATTTGAATGCTGCCGTCAAATCAGCATCCCCTAAGAACCTCTTTTTTCCTTCAGCAACATCAAATGCGCATAGCCAATCTATGGAAAATTGTCAGTGATTGTATTTGACAGCGAATATTTTATTACAATGCTATGTTTATATTTTTTTTTCCGTTCATTTTGAAGCAGGGGTATTAAAATAACAGCTCTCCCCCTTCCTCTCCCTCATGGCCTCTCCCTTTCTCTCTGTCGCGAGTGCACAGGTCAGCCCCGAGGAGGCGGCGGAGTTGGGTCCGGAGTGGCACCTCCCTACCGCTGCTCGCCGACCTCTGCGGCCAACTGCTCAACGTGGGGCGCGCGGTGCTGCAGCAGGCGGAGGCCGCGGGCAGCTGCGCCCCCGAGCTGGCTGCTCTGGGTCGGGTGCTGCAGCGCGCGATGCGGGCGTGCCTCCACCTTCAGGCGCTGCAGGGCATGGACCAGCGGGCCCCGAGTGCGAGGCGGCGGCAGAGATGGCCGAGGAGCTGGTCTGTCACCTACCTGCCCCGCTCTTCTCATATTTACGCACCCACCCACCCAAAAACACACACACACACACACACACCACACGCGCGCGCGCGCGCACTCGCGCACACACCACACCACATAGATACACACTTTCTCTCGCCTCGCACACACACACACACACACACACACACACACACACACACACACACACACACACACACACACACACACACAGCCAGCCAGCCAGCCAGCCAGCCAGCCAGCCACTCCACTGACACAATGGCTGAACTTTCTTCCTTGTTTGCGTTTCATTGTGCGTTCGCCCCGTTCAGAAATCAGCGTGCCAGCGGAAGTAGGCGTCAGCTGTTTCTTCTCGAGCAGCCCGTACCACCCCCAGAATCCCTTTGAATCGGGATGCAGAGCGAAAGGGGATGCGCTCCGTTTGAGCTTTCAGGACACCAGTCCCAAAGAAGAGATGGTCGTTGATGTGTGATTTATTTTTGGGGCCACAGTGCGGCAGCAACGCTGCTCAGTTGACAGTTGTGTGATGGTGTAACTCCATGTCAAACAGTGTCCTCCCCATTGGCGATGCACTGTAGTTGGTTAAGAGGCAGGGGGCGTAAGGTGAAGGGCATTTGCCAGGGGGGGGGGGGGGGGTGGGGGGGGGTGTCCGTCATGCAACTATTTTAGTACCTCCTTCCGTTCTGTCAACCGAGGTGAAGGGAAGGGCACGAGCCGGTGCTGCGTTTCCACTAAATGTCGTCCGACGTCACCACTGCAACGTCACGTTTCTCTCGTGGTACGAGAGCCCAACAGCCGCCCTCTGCAACTCAGCTAACTTACAAGCTGACACATGCGTAGGGCCCCAATTCCGCAGCCCGTTTCTCAAGCATTTACAATGCCATCCACCGTCGGTGCGTGGAGCAGCGGGGAGCAGCAACAGCACCAGCGTTAATTAAATGCGTTCACAAGCGACACACTGAGGGCTGTGTTTTGACTTTTGTTTGTATATCAGCACGTGCGTGTGTGTTGCGTATGTGTATGTGTGTGTGTGTTGCGTGTGTGTGCTTATGTGTGTGTGTGTTGTGTGCATCTCGGTATGTTTGTGTGTGTGTGTGTGTGTGTGTGTGTGTGTGTGTGCGTGTGTGTTTTGGGGGAAAAGAAGTATGTAAGTATGAAACTGTATGGGTGGAGGTTACTCTCTTGAGGAAGTGTGTGAGTGTGTGTGAGGGAGAGTGTGGGTGTGCGCGGATGTGTCTGCGAATAAGAGTGTGTGTGTGTGTGTGTGTGTGCTTGTGGATGCGTACGTCAGAGATAGCGCGTTTCAGTGCATATATGTGCGTGTCTGCATTTGCATGAATTTGTGTGACAAGGGGGTTATGTATGTATGCGTATGCATGCGCTTGTGTATGGACATGTGAGTGATTGTGTGCGTATGTGAGTATATATATGAGAATGTGTGTGCGTGTTTGTGCGTGTGCTTGTCACATCTGCGGCTGCCATTCATTACGGAGAGAAGCATATTGACATCCAAGCGATGGAGCGGACAAGGCAACAGGTTGCTCTTGATGCCTCACGCCTTTGCCTTCATTTGCTCCACTTTGAGGTGACACAGTCTGTGCACAGGTGCGTTGCTATCAGAAGGTGGTGTGGTTGGGGACGGGCGGCCATGCGACACGCAGGCAACAACTGCACGCACGGGGAAAAAAAAAACAATGATGCGGCGGCACTGCAGGTGAGGGGTGGCATGCAGTAGCATAATGTACGTTTCGAGCTCCTTTGCCTTTCGACAACCGACGAGGACGGCGTCAGCGACGGGCGCACCCAAAGCCGCTGCCATGTCAGGCACAGCTGCCAACAGCTTAAGCAGCGCCGCCAATGCAGTCACCACCTGACAACAAATACATCGCGGGGAGAGAGTGGGTGTGGGTGTGTGAGAGAGAGAATGGGGAAGGAGAGAGTGTTTATGTATGTTAGTGAGAGAGTGATAAGGAGGGGGGGGGGGGGGGGGGGAGAGAGAGAGAGAGAGAGAGAGTGTGTCTGTGTGTGTGTGTGTGTGCGTGTGTGTGTGTGTTTGTTTGTTGTGTGTTAGTGAGAGAGTATTTGAGTGTGCGTGTGTGCGAGAGAGAGAAGGGGCACGAGCTCAGTCTCCGCCTCCCTTTCGCCATGCCACACTGTTGCATTTGTTTGTGTTGGTTATGAAAGGCAAGGGCGCACACTGATATGCGCGCTACCCCCTTCACACACCCACCTCTAGAACCACCTTGATGTCCAGCCCCGCCCGCGTCCTCACCCGCTTGTTGCGCAGCAGCGACGCCAGGCTGCCGGCCTGCTCCCTGATGTCTCGGTTGTTCCCGTCCCGCGAACCATTCCTATTGGCGTGGCGTGACAGAAATCAACGTCAGTTCGTCATCTGTCTCCTTGATTATGACCGGCAAACATCACAGCGTCCAATCTCACGTCAATGATCATATAACATACGCGCATGCTGAATGCCTCACAGAACACAACCTCACGGAATACAACCCCGGGGTACCGTTGCTATTGCGATGAAGATGGTGAATTGGCGGAACATATGCCTTTACAATCGCAAACCAATCAAGTAATTCAAACAATAACAAACTGATTGGAGTACACACATGCTTCAGGCTCAGGTTATGGGGACCTCTTTTCCTATATTAATATTCGACATTCAGCCACATCCGTGCACAGCAAGGAACTTCGCATTCCCTAACAATGATTGAAACGAATTTTTGGGGAGATTTGTGGTAATTCGGACCCATACTACACATTCAAACATTGCCGCGTCACTCAAATTGACTGCAATGCGCCCGAAACACACACTGTGACACTCTCAGAACAAACCTTTCATCTCATTGCCTTAGAAAAGAAATGGTGATCTCAACATTTATGTCTTCGCACAGAAAATTAAGATGTCACAGGCGTAGATAACGTTGTTGTCCTTAATCGTTCAGACAAATACCCCAAAAGTAGTTCCATGCCGTTTCATTCGCACTAACAAACACCGTTCGTGTTAAGTCAGATACCAGTTAATCTCCTATCATATGCGAATGGACCTCAGCGGATACTTGTTTCAAAAATACATTCAAGGCACAATCCCACATGCGCACCCTGCCGCGCAGCTGCTCACCAATGTTTGTGCAGCATGTAGGCCGCGTCCCGGTCGTTCCACGGCGGCGCTATGGCCGCCACCTCCTCCCACAGCTCGTCAAACTCCGCGCGCAGCTGCTGCGCCACCAACGGACTCAGCGCCGACACAGTCACCGCAGCCGCGCGCTCGATGATGTCCTGCGCATATACCCAACAACCCCAACATTCGAATTCGCGCACAAATCGTCGAAAATAAAACTCCAAAAAATCGCCGAAATAATGGAAAGAGGTCTCGAATGGGCATCACTGACCGTCAAAGACGTTTCGATGGCGGCCTGCTCGGTAGCTGGAACGATGTTGCGGTGTGGTAGCGCATCCACCGAATGCACTGAGCCTTGGGGTCTGTTGGTTTGGGAAGGCTGATGCGAGGTGGATGGGGGTGGAGGGCACAGCTCCATGGCGTGTACAGCAGGCGCAGCGCTATGTTGGGGTGAGTATGGCGAAGGAAGGGTTGCCCTCATCCCGTGGGCGTCGACGTCCGCCGCAGCGGTTGTTGAGTCTGCGGTGGGTGTGTGGGGCTGTGCAGGAGGAGGGGAAGGGGCGAGGTAGCGGGAGGCGCCGTCGTCGGTGCGGAGGGTGAAACTGGAGCACGCGCCGATGCCATTCACGAAGGCCTTGTGAGGGACGCCACCCGACATGCACACACGCATGCACATACAAGCTTTCATCTCAGTACCCTTTTTGATCCACTCCGATCCCCAAAAGCTCACACTTGGCTGTAGAATCGAACACTGTTACAGCTTTTTGTTTTATCATATTAAGTCACAATTTTAGTGGACCTCGTGGGTACAAGTTCATTGCTACTAAGCAACAATCTATTAACTATCATGATAACATTTTTAATTTTCTAATTTTGTTTCCATTTTCGGAGGGAGGAGCCTTCGGAGAGAGCGTGTGCGTGTGTGTTGTGCATGTGTGCATATGTGCGCGCGCACGTATGATGAGTGGGTGCGTCTTTATAAAGTGCGTGTGTTTGTATGTGATAGTGTTTGAGTGACTAATACAGGGCTTCAAGGTTTAGGGTTTATGGCATGCACGAGGGGACACACCTTGTTGCAAAGGTTTCGATCATTTGAGAGCAGCAGCACCCTCCTGCCGCCCTCCTGTGCAGCCTCCTGGTCGCTGAGGTGCATGCAGCACTGCAGAACCCTGGAAAAAGAGCGGGATGGTGGGGTGGTCAGTGAAAGGGGCGATAAAACACGCACACACACACACACACACACACGCACACACACACACACACACACACATTCGCACTCACACACACACACACGCGCGCGCGCGCACGCATATACACACACACATACAAATACACACACAAACACATATACACACACACAAATATACACACACACACGGACGCACACGCTCTCTCTCACACACACACACACGGACGCACACAAGCACACG
>JAPMLY010000095.1:235000-252500 GCA_026401115.1 Tetraselmis chui
CAGGCAAGGTGTGTGGGCACAAACTACAAATCAATTACAAATCACAATATCCTGGGTCTCGACCAACGCAACGGTGTGACGAGGTGGTGTCGCTAGTCAGCTAGTGTGACGGAGCGCGCGAGTGTCGTCGTTCGGTTGTCGAGTTCCGGACCTTGGGATCGATGTACGCCCAGGTGTCTTCAAATGCGGAGTCGCCTAGCAGAGCTTCCACCGCCTGTGCCAGCCCGTCGACGACCTCGCCTCCGCCGCCCCCGCGAACGCTGACGAGAGTGAATCCGACGGCAGCAGCGGCGCCGGCCTCGCTCGGACGAAGCACCTGCTCGACAACCGTCACACGACAGCGTAACTCGATCACACCCGGGAGTTGTGGTGTTTGTAGTGGGGTTCTATTGGGGTAACGCTAGCGACATGAGGGGGCTCGCGTCCGGCGGGATCGGTGTCACGGGCGAAGGGATGTCGCCAGGAAATAATTGTGTGGACACATTTTAAGAACAATGTAATCAAATATTAGATGTCGGCGAGTGTCGGCAGTGTGACAGCTCCCACCCACCTCGAACAGCCCACCACCCGCTGTGCGAACCGTGGCTCCTGGTCGGCTTCCCAGGAGGCCGAACAGGCGCTGGAGTGCCTCGGGCGTTAGGTGCGCTTGCGTGACCCCCCGCCTGCTTGGCGATCTCTCTCCCGACATCCCTTATCAATTATTTATGAAACTATTTCCCCTAATATTATCGATATTTGCATATTTAAATTAACAATAAAATGGAAGCGACACAGCATTATCGCTGCTGCTAGTTTCGCTGGTGCTGATGCGCGTATGCCTGGCTCTCAGCTCCACTTACGAGAAGCCTACGGCAGGAGCACGATCCTGCTTCTCCCGACAACAACCACTTGAGGCTGCGCAATCATAATGTCTTGGCTGAGGTCTGACCTCGTCACAGTCGGCCGAGGATGCCCATTTTATTCATGATTTTATTCATCCTATTTATCATCTCTTTAATCGCTGCTTTCTTTAACACGCATGCTCTCTGTTTAATTCTCTTGTAATTAGGTTTGCTAATTATTAATCCAATTTTTTTGTTAACTATCTTATTATTTTGCGGCTATCGTGGCACTGCGGGTGCCTCGCGATGCTCCACCCTGGCAGTGACGTGGACCCTCAAATCCTGAGTCCCCACCCTGATGTGCCCCGCCCCACCTTCCGCGCAGCCCATCAACGAAGCCGCCCAGCGTTTCTGAACACTACAGCAGACAGACCTCCCCTTCCTCGTGGCGCCCCTTCGTCGTCTCAGCCCGCTCCATCCTTTCTCGATAGGCTCGTTCCCTGGCGCGTCGTCGTCACACTCATTCGAAAGTCAGTCGGGAATACTACAGACAGCGCGCGATGGCGACTACAGCACTGAACAGTTTCGCGGCACTCGGCACACCCAAAGCCGTGCGTACCGCCGTTACCAGCGCCCGCGCCCGGTCGCTCGTGCCTGCGTCACTCATCGTCCAGCGCAGAAACCCCGCCTTCACCCCCGCGTCGCGGCCGCTGGTTACGCGCCGCACGCAGCGGCTGACTTGCCGCGCGAGCGCCGAGTACATGGACGACTCCGAACTCGACATATCAAAGGTGACCCGCGTCTCTCCCTCCTTTTCACCTTTCCTCACCCCTCACACACACACACAGCCCTCGAAACAAACCTCATGGATTAGCTCACAACCTCTATCCCAGTATCACGCTCATAGATAGCTCGCTTCAGACGTCACCTCAACACACATCCACACGATATCCATGATGCACCATCACCATTTGCTGCACTACCTCTGCCCCTTCCCTCCTTATCTGCTGCCCTATTTTTCATCCATGCCAGTGGTGTCCCCGCAGTCCCTCATATGTGGTGTGCTTGTTGCCTTCTGTGTGCCTGGTCATCAGATTTCCTTTGGCAGCATCGCGGCGCCCATTGGCATCACACTCATGGTGTACGGCTTTGGCGCCTACATCAACCTTCTTCCCGGCGCCGACCTCAGCTCTGTGCTCCTGGTGTATGGCTTCCCCATCAGCCTCATCGGTTTGGCGCTCAAGTACGCTGAGCTGAAGCCCGTGACGTGCAAGACCACTAAGGAGGCGTTCGAGCTGCGCGCCTCCCAGATGACTGACATCCAGAAGCAGGTGCGTGAGGACACCACGCGCTACAGGTATGGAGACGAGCAGCATCTGGACGAGGCTCTCTCGCGCGTCTTTAAGTTTGGACGGCCGGAGGGCCTCCCCCGTAGGCAGGCGCCCAAGCTGGTGGGGCTGCGGGAGGAGGTGATGGAGGGGGCTTACACGCTGGTGATGGAGTTTGAGTCGCCCAAGATGACGGTGGAGCAGTGGGAGAAGTTTCAGCCCAAGTTTCAGTCGTTCTTTGGGCCTGGCGTCATTGCCACACTGGCACCCAAGGAGGGTGGCATGGATGTTGCGCTCATGTGTGACGGCTCAGGTGACGGCCGAGGCGGCGAGGAGAAGAAGGATCTGCTGCCGCCTCTCATGCCTGGCCTCAAGGGCCGCTCCCAGTAGATCACCATCCCCAACACCCCTCGTCTTTTCAATACCCAATGTAAGTGCCAAAGTATCTATCTCGCCTTTCTCTTCGATACCCTTTTTGTTCAGCAGGCGACATCACCGGATGCGTGCGTGTGGCCCTTTCTGTGGAACGCTCATTCGATCCATTCATCCAACCTCTTTATATCCCCCCATCCGGGAACCTCACTATGTTTTCCCCTCTTCCCACCCAACCGAGTTGGCAATGGATCTGTCTGTGCATATAGATTGTCCGCTTTTCTGACATTCACCGAACGACGAAGCTGTGTTACAATCTATAGCTACATGTTATCGTATGCCAAGAAGAAGTCCAAACGAATGCAGACACCATCATCTCTATCGTTTCAAGCGAACAGAGATCCCCTGCCAAGCGTACTCCACAAAATCATAACCCGTGATATTAAATTGGCTCTCTGCATTTCCTTCTCCACCCATGGCCGTTAGCCTGCTAATCATTTGGCACCACTGGCACGGCATGCATCCCAAACCGCAAATTAACACACTGGCGCCACGCGCCTTGCCCGCGTTTTACTTGGTACCACAAGAAGCAAGCATGGCGGGCCGGGGTCATGGTTTCAAACAAATTAAAAGTAAAATGTGCCTCTGATTGACCAAGCCACCATGCCGTCATTCACAAGTCATAGTAGGGCACAACCCCACCATTCGGGTTGGTATACGAAAGCCACGATATACAAGGGACGCCTGCGGCAGCGACACCCATTCTTGTAAGTCATTTTCATCATGACCCCTCGCCAGACCCCTCGCCATTTACGTGCTCACATAAGCCTCCGTTTGCGTGAGAGCAACAATTTATTACGACTGATGCAAAAAAACTGCGCGAGAGCGTGATTGTTTTGCAATGTGGTTAAATGTGATTTAAGAAAAGATAAATGAAAACCGTAGTGTCTCCTCCCTCCACTGCGTTGGCTTAAGTAGCCCAGCCTAGCTCGCCTTCAGCCTTGAAGCTTCACGCGACCCTCGGGAGTACGTCGCATGAGGCAAACGTGATCCGGCGCGTCATGTCGCTTAGTTAATCTCACTTGTTGATACGCTAGTACCTAGCTAGTGACTTGAGCTAATTGAAGTGTTCGCAGGTACTTGCTTTAAAGCGTTTCATTTTATTTGCAATGAGTGATCAACTCCGGGTACACACTTCCTCGGAAAGTACGGAAGGCAACTCTCTAGCGAGTACTAACGCACGAGGCCTCTTGTCATTTCAACTCTAATCGCCACAAATTGAAAAGAAATCAAAATGAAATGCGTTTACAACAAGTGCCGATAAATCGGCTGCTGTCTCAGGGCGTACCCAAGAATGCCATCTAGTACTCGCCACACCTGTGCCCCCCCCCCCCCCTCCAGACAAGTCGAAGATCGACCTCACGCTTACCTCATGCTCATCGCCGTAGGGCTTCGGCTCCACAAGTGAAATTGTTGAGAGTGGTGAATTCGACGTGGGTGTGCACCTCCTACTAACAAATTCTTGTAAATCATGAAATAGTCGATTGTTGAATTTTGAAAACTCGCAGCGATGATTCAGCCAATTTCTTACTCAAAAGTCACCAAAAAACAATTAGAAAGGAAGCCAAGCCGCCATACAATCCTTGAGTCCAATTCAGTCCCATTTTTTTAATTGACAGTGGCGGCGGTCCCCACACGCAATAGCGCTAATTAATTGTAAAAATAATTAAGGATTTTAACATATACGAGCAGTAGCCCATAGTTGTCCCTTGTGATAATGTATTTATGTGGATTACACACACACACACACACACACACACACACACACACGCACCAACACACACACACACACACACACACACACACACACACACACACACACACACACACACACACACACACACACACACATACACACACACACACACACATTTACACACACACACACTCACACACACACCAAACACACATTTTACCAAATTAATGTAGTAGCACATATATGGATGAATATGAAATGATAGTAGGGGTAAGCTGCGTGTCCGAGTCGCTAGGTCTTATTATGTACGGTCACATCGCGTTCCCATGTTGCTACTTCTACTTTACCGTGGGCGGTTCAATTGCGCAATTCGTATGATACGATCTCCAACATGGGCGGGTTTTCGGAGTTGCATATCGCGGTGTTGACTAGCACACTAAACTACCACAAGTGAAATTATTGAGAGTGGAGAATTCGACATGGGTGTGCACCTTCCTAACCAATTCTTGTAAATCATGAAATAGTCGATTGTTGAATTTTGAAAAGTCGCAACAATGATTCAACCAATTTCTTACTCAAAAGTCACAAAAAAAGCAAAAAGGAAGCCACACCGCCATACAATCCTTGAGTCCGCTCCGCTTTAGTCCGATCCTTTAATTGACAGTGGCGGCGGTCACCCTCAGCCCATACGCATTAGCGCAAATTAATTGTAAAAATAATTTAGGTTGTTAATATATACGAGCAGTAGCCCATAGTTGTCCCTTGTGATAATGTGTTTATGTGGATTACACACACACACACACACACACACACACACACACACACACACACACACACACACACACACACATATTTACACAAACACACCTACACACACACACACACACACACACACCAAACACACATTTGAGCAAATTAATGTAGTAGGACATATATGGATGAATATGAAATGATAGTAGGGGTAAGCTGCGTGTCCGAGTCGCTAGGTCTTATGTACGGTCGCATCCGTCAAAACTACCACATGTTGCTACTTCTACTTTACCGTGGGCGCAATGGTTCAATTGCGCAATTCGTATGATACGATCTCCAACATGGGCGGGTTTTAAGAGTTGGATATCGCGGTGTTGACTAACACACTAAATCATGACTAGGGGTCCGAATCGATGCACCAAGGAAATATTCGCGTATTTTCTCTATTGTGTTCGAGTGCATTCTTCGGCCTTTGGGGGTTTTGACATTTCATCGGGACACAACGAATGTCAATAGAAGCCCATTTACAATAATGCTAGTACTTATTAGTTGGTGACCTTAGCTAATCACATTGGTTGAGCAAATGCGGGTGTACACTGCCTTGGAAAGTACGGAATGCAACTCTATAGGGAGAAAGTACTAGTCCTTGAGTTATGATCGTTTCAACATTGTGACCGAACGCGGCTCGCCCTTGGGTAAGTTGTGCGCATATCGGTGGTAAGTCCACATACGCGATTTTGTGCGCTTCCCCCACAGCGGCCTCCCCAACGCCTCCCTCTTCCGTAGCCTATGCATTATATTCGCGCGAGCGTCGCACAATCATGCTTATTGCGGCGCTATTGAGCCCGCTACTGCTTCCGCTTAATTGGCACGGGCTCACGGCGACTTCACTATTTGGAAGAGCGTGTAGCACGATTGCGGGCGCGATAATAACCCCAAGTACACAAGCCCGGCAGTGCTCGAATTCGCTCCCGCATTTGTCGGCGCAATCCATATTAATTGGACAATAAAGCATTGCCTAGGATTTCACAGAAAAAAAGTCTTACAAGAAAAAGCAGTGGAGGCCACCAAGCAAAAAGAAGAAAAGAGGAAAAAACCTAAGCCCGAGGAACAGGAAGGCATGCCACAGCACCAGCACTGCCCTCTTGAAAAGCGTCGCGGAGATAGGAACCCAGAGTGCCATGAAGAGTAGAAAGACGTTGCATGAATTCACGCCGCACGTCCCCCAAAAACGCCGAAAAGGAACCGAGGTAGATCGACGAACGAAATGTTGCATACGGACACATCCTTCAAAGCGCAAGGATCGAGAGTCAGCAGCACCCATGATATTACTCGCTAATACTAATAATCTTCCAGCGTCATCGTCGTAGACTATGACACTAGGGAAGCGACGAACAGCCACCAAAATAGCCAAGCGATCAACCAACTCAGCCGCCATCGGCGCCAACCGGCCCCCAATTGCCTAGGATTTCAGAAAAAATGTCAATAAAATTGACCAACGATCACATTTTTTCATGTGAAGGTGTGAACTATTGTTCAGAATTTTGTGGAGGAGTGTAAAATTTCCTCTACCTGCGACTCTGCGAGTATGTAACAGGTAGGATACCAGTACATGTACATGTACGGGTACAAGTACAAGTACGGGTACAGGTACAGGTACTTGTCGCTGAGTACAGCTGTACGGGTACTTCGGTTGAACTCGGCTTTGGCCATCATCTCATGGCGTCGCAGGTTCGCCTGCTCCAACAACAGTGAGCTCCTCCGTTTATTTCACCAGCTTCGACCTTGTGGCACTGCTGCCGCCCTTCTTCACCACACTCCCTCGCCCCTTTGTTGCTTTGGAGCTTCACCTGACGGCGCACATGAGTAGCTGGAGGCGCGCGGGCGGCCTGGCCCGTGCCAGGCTGGCAATATTCGGAGCGGCCTTCACCGGCAGCACCGGACGAGCGACCGCCTCCGCTTTCTTACAGAGCACCACGGCCCAGACGACCTGCATACCGCAGACGGCGCGCGCAGGGCTGCGCGATGTCGTCAGTCTGTGTCGGGGCTTTGCATGTCAGACGACGACAGCGCCGTCCGCTGCGCTCAACCCAGCGTCGGGTTTCTCTGCGCTCCGCAGTTCTCCGGGTCCCACCCTCCCCCTGCGCACCCCCTTGTCCTCGCAGCTCTCTGTCTCTGGCAAACTGGCAGTAGGAGACCATCGGGGGTTTGCCACGCGGGCAGCAGCTCAGTCAGCAAAACACAAAATGAAATTTCCTGGCAGGAAGCACAAGACCAACACGTGCGCCCAAAGCCGAACTGCATTTGTTGCATAACACCCCGAGAATTATATCTGACACTCTGTGTGCTTGTGTGTTGGCCCTATGTAGTACTATCAAACGTCGCTTCAAGCTGCTCAAGAGCACTGGAGAGTGAGGGCACGCCGCAGCATACTCACACATGGTTGTTGACGCATGGGTAGTGCGTTGTGCTGCATGTGGTTTTATCATGAGGGCCGCTGAACAACAACCCTTTGTTTGCCTGCGACAGGATTAAGCGCTGGAAGCAGGGGTTCCGCCACAGGAGAATGCGAAAGTCCAAGGAGCAGAAGCAGCGGCTGAGCAAACCATCCGTAGTGTTCAAGGCATATGCCAAGGTGATGAAGAAATTGGGCGCCTTCAAGGCCATCTAAACTGAAGTACGTGGGGACCTGGGTCACAGCAGTTGCTGAAGATAACAGATTGATAGAATACATTTTCAGGCCACCCTTGTCGAGCTGCACACACGCAATCTCCAGGTCAGGGATGGAGAGCACCACAACATCCCAGTGACGCTAGAAGAGATCCTTGCCGCCTCTCGTGTCCCACTTGAGCACGAAATCAAAACACTCGATGAATTTCCGTTTGCCGTTGTAGATGGGGGCGTCGAAGTGAGCGGGGATAGCGGCGTAAAAGTCCATCTCTGTTACCTGCATAACCCACGACAGCGCAGCCTGCGGCATACACACGCGGCCCCACTCATGAGACGCGGTTTGTGCACGCAACCGCTATCACCAATAGGAGGGGATATCAACCGCTATCACCAATGGGGGGAGGAGGGGCCCATGCCTCCTTGTGTGCGTTGAATATGGGAAAGGCGAGGGGGCTCCCCATACGCCCAACCATTGAAAGAGCCTGCAATGCACAAACAAGCCAGGGAACACTCGGAACTAGCGCGAGTACTAGGAGAGGGATACAAATCTAAGGGGGTAGGATGGGCAGAGGCATACTCACTCACTCTCAGACATACCCCCCCTTCCCATCTCTCTCGCTCTCTCTCTCTCCCCCCCCCCCCCCCCCCCCCCGCCCCCCTTTCCCCCCCTCTCTTTTTCTCTCTCTCTCTCTCTCACACACACGCGCACCTGCAGGGGCAGAGTCTTGAGCCTTTCAAACCATGACCTATTGCGCGGGTCGCTGTCAGCCTCAAAGCAGAGATCTGATGTGAGCAAGACCCCGTGTTCCAGCACACAAAACGCCGCCTCAACCCACAGCGGGCACATGAAGAGCGCGATGGAGATCTCGTCGCGCCAGCTGGCCGGGGCAACGGGGCCAAGCACCCTCGGGCGTAACGCCACCAGCTCTGCCAGCTCAGGGATGCCCACGTTTTCAAGCATTCCCATCCGCTCCTTCATCTCCACCAACCCTGCAGACAATCCTCCCCCTCAGGTCAACTCTTCCTCAGCAGCACGCCACCACCACGACCTTACCTTTCAACACCACAAAGCGGGTTAGTCCTTACCTGGTGGCACCCATATCGTCACTCCGGGGAAGTAACGTGCATATACTGCTGCATATACCCTACCAACACAACCACACCCTCAGTCTGTTGCCTCTCCTCTGCGTCGTTCCATGTAACCTGCTTCCTCATAATACGTGCCTCCTTTGCAGTTTCTCATTTTGCGTGCTGATGGAAAATGAGGGGGGGGGGGGGGGGGGGGGGGGGGGGGGGGGGGGGGGGGGGGGGGGGGGGGGGGCTTGTATGTACCCACCAGTGCTGAGGGCTGAGGCTAGGAACCACAACGTGGGATACTCTGCCGCCAAGGCTCCGCAGCGCAATTCTGCATTCGTCGGTCAGCGCGACAGGGGAGTGGACCTGGTGACAACGCGCAGCTACCTTGGGTCAGTTGAGGCAGGAGGTCGAGCACCTCGGCGGTAAGAAACAGCACGCAACCCCCCCTGCCACTGGTCAGCCCGTCCGCAGCGCATACCCACCCACAGTGTTCCGTCTCTCAGCTTCACCACCGTCATCCTCGTGAATATGTCGCGCGCGCCCAGCTCGAGCGGCTGAGAGAACATCCAAACGTCATCGCAGAACTTTTCCACTGTCGTTGACCGCTCCCAGAACGGAGGCAGCAACTGAGGCGGTAAATACGGGCAAGGATCAAATTCAGACGCCTGGAAAGATTCGTTCAGTGTTGAAAATCGTATTATTGGCGTGCTGCCGAGAAGTCGAGTCAAAACTAAGTCGTAGGACGTAATTGTTATACAGTCGCGGAACCGGTGCTCACCGACGCGTACTTCCGGGAGGAAACTGGCAAGGGCGGGAGCACCAGGCGCTCTGGCCTATCGCTGCCGGGGCCACCAGTCTCGTCCGTCATCGTGTCCTGCGCGCGGAGGGGTCGTAAAAAGCGCGCAGGCTGATGGCCCCTGCTGCGAATAAACAAGCGTCTGATGGAGTTGCGAAAGGGTTTGCTCGCATATTTCCGGCTCCACTGCTCGCCTACGGAAGGCCTCGCGAGTTGCGGTTTCTGCTCGCCTAAGGAAACCCATACCGGCGTCGCATACATGCAAAGCGGCATCGGCGGAAGATAGAGGACGCGCGGCTGGGGATGCGCTGAGCACTGGACGCTGGCCTCGGCTCCGGAATCGACGTCAACCTTTATTTGGAAAAGGCGAGCAGCGCAGTAGCCGGAATGATTATTTGCGCTCTCGCCTGAACTTGCCTTGTAATCAATGTTACTATTCTGAATGTGATCAGCTGATCAGCCGATGTACGGACTGCTGCCGATACGCCGAAACCCAGTCGAGCGCGCCACGTCATCTTATTGTGTATCGCGCGCGCGTCGGTGGCTTTCAGTTCGTACTAAATATACTCGTACATGAAAATTCGCCACAGCGGCAATAGCTCAGCGGTCGTCCACACAACGGTGGAATAATGCCCAGTGACATCAGAAGCCAAAAGTCGTTCCTATATTGGGCTCTCCGGTTGTCACCTACAGGTTCTTATCGCCTCATAGTCCAGACAGTGAGTAGAACTCGGTTCATCCTAAGAGGAAGGAACTTACAGTCAGTGTCGCGGCGGGTACTGCTGTGGTTGGAGCCGCTTCATATATTTGAATAACAATTCCGGTCTGGAGCTACGCAGCACAGCAGCGCGCAAGCTTGCGAAGTGACAGGCCTTCCTCTGGCCTCTCAGCCTCACCGCAAGGTCGCGAAATGGCTTTTAGCTTAGCCCAAACGGCCCCCTACAGGAATTCCACCTCGGCGTGTAGTGGCAGCGGCCAACGCCCCGCTCCTGCACGTTTATTGTCGGCAGCGTCAGGCGGGCGACACCTTAGGGGCAGTACATATACCCGTACCCTGACCCCTACCAGGTGTGTCACCCTGCGCCGCCGTTGCTCTCTCAGCACGCTAGCCCGCGTCAACATCCTAGCTCAGCCAGTCGCTATACTAAAACTCTCTACAAGACGCAATTCATTGCGTCCCAGACACAGTTTTTGGGGTTGAATACACCTGCTGCTGCCTTGTTCCGTCGCCGTTCCTGCCTCGGTACGGTCGAACGTCACTCGATATATTTGACTCGCTATTCATATTTGAACAGCGACTACGCATGTGATTGTCGCAGGCTATTAATTTTCCTGCCCAGCAGGCTTAGTGGCAGGCCTCTGTTTGTTACCGGTGCCTCCCTTAGGAAAGCTTCTATTGGTGGTTTTCACTGCTTTCCTTGTAATTGTGAGGTTTTATTATATGAGTTGCACGGTGGCTTTCTACAAGCTGAAATAATAATATTTACACATTTTATTTTTGTGATCTTTGATAAAAATGAGAGCCACGCCACACATTATTACCGTTTGTTTCACTGAAAGTGCCCTGGCATGCGTGCACTTCGCCCTGCCCCACAGCCTGGCCTGACTTTTGGCCTCTGCTGCTGTTATGTCCTGTAAGGTCGCGCAAGTCTTCCTCCTGTTCTGCTCAGAGCAGCAGCAGCGGTGGCGGCTTCACTGACGCCGCAGGCAATGCCTTTGGCGCTGCAAAGAAAAAGGTGGAGGAGCTCAACAAGGAGCACGACGTGACTGGCAAAGCGGCCGAGTTTACGCGCTCGGCGAGCCAAAGGTGCCTCCCTCTCTCTTCTCTCTCTCTCTCTCTGCCCACATGATGGGTTGTCGGTGGCTCGGACGGTCGAGAACGTGGCAGTGAATGTTGGTGCGCCATCATTGCTCTGCAGTATTAAGCAAAAGTACGATGAGGTGGAGGATGGGGTGAAACGGACGGTGCGAGAGACGAACCGGAAGTACGATGTTAAAGGGAAAGCGAGCGCGGCGTTCAGCAGGTAGGGAGAGGGGAAGGAGGGTTGGGGAGAGGTAGAGGCTTAGAGCATGTGCATGCGAGGTTTGTTGTCCTTGCGTGCGGCTGCCGTGAGCTGAATGAATGTTGTGCTGGTGCTGTGTGTAGTGTGAAGGACACCGTGGACACGGCTGATAAGAAATTGGGCATTCGAAAGAGGCTCCAGCTGCTGTTTGCGGACCTCAAGCGCAACTGGCCGGCCATCCAGCGCAACCTGACTGCTTTTTTTCGATCCCCGATCGGCCGGATCGCCTTCTTTGTGGGCCTCTACTACGCCCTCGTCTCGGGCTGGCTCCTCAAGATCATCTCTTACATTTTCCTGCTCTCCTGGCTCGCGGTCATCTTCGGCCTCCCTCGGCGCTTCATGGCCGCGGCGCAGGAGCGGGCGGCGCAGCAGGCAGGGCAGGCGGGGGGCAGCGCAGGCCCAGGTGCAGGGTTCCCGGGAGGTAACCCTTACGGAGCGGGCAACCCTTATGCGCAGGCGGCGTACCAGCAGCAGCAGGCGCGTCAGCAACAGGGCAGCCAGCAGCAGAAATGGGGGGGTGAGCCGGGTGGGACGGTCGTGGACGTGGAGTGGACCACCATCGATGACGAAAAACCAAAGTGAGTTGATAGATATGCCGATCCAGCTGCTTTATTTTTATTGCTCACATAAATGTAAATGCCTGAATCCTTATCAGGCTGCCCTATGACTGAGTGGGCCTCAGTGCCACCCCATTCCCCCAGAAGTGGCTTTGCACTGATTGCACACAGAGGCTGACTCGTGGCATTCTGTTATTGGCACAGGAAGTAAGCCGGACCCGGTCAGTCTTAAATAACTGCAACAGGAGGGGGTGTCGTGATGTGCCAGAAGACGGTTAGCGTGGGAGGGAGCCCCCTTCTCCTTTTTTAATGTTTGACATCCTAATAACACGTCATATGATGAGACAATGGGGTTGAGGATAGGGCGGGAAGGTGGGAGGGGGGCGCACCGAGGATGCAGGGCTCCGCAAAGCGGAAAAACTTGGCGTCTGCCAGCGCCTTGATGACTTGGAACTCGGTGTCGTCGCGCCCCTCGTTGGCCGGCTTGTCCTTTGGGTTGTAGTAGTGGTATTGCTGTGCGCAGGATAAAGGCACAGGGTGAGCGAGTGCACGCGCCCCCTCACTCTCAACTCCCCCGCCAACCACTCTCCGCATGGCATTAGGTACAGAGAGCATGGCCATGTAAAAAATGACTACATTCACTCCGGATCAGCAGCAGCCACACACTCACCACGCCGTGCCTTGAGTGGACCTGAAAGCCGTAAATGTCGATTTTCGCGCACTTGTGCATGGCGATCATTATGCCGAACAGACCACTTGTTGCCAAGAAACTTGAAAGGGGGAACATCGCAGAGAGCGGAGTCAGAATATCCAAACGCATCTATGAGATGTGTGTGTGTGTGAATTTGTGTACATCTGGGTGCGTGCCTGTGTCTGTGCAAGTGGGTGTGTGTGGTTCAGTGTGTGTATGTCAATCTCTACGTGGTTCTCAATGTGTGTGTGTGTGTGCTGGGAGATACGGGGGCTCACTCAAGCGATTCATCCATGTAGTTGATAAAATCAGGGTGGATGCCAAAGAATCGCGTCCTGGGATGCTTCTTCCTCTGGGTGATCAGTGCCTGATTGCGAAAAAGGGGGCTCCGATTGATTGTGGAGAAAAGAAACTGACGATCGGTAGTGCATGCGGTTGTTTTGGGATGAGCGAGGGGGCACCTCGATGTTGTTGGGGCTGCGCATGTGCTGCATGTCCAGCTCGGTCGCATACTCCCGGTACGCAAAGTTGCGGGAGTTTGTGATCCGATGCGTCGTCTTCTTTCCGCAATATTTTTCAAATCCGAGGGTTGGGGCGCTACAGCGAGCGCATCGCACAGTTAAGCATCACATTACCATCCAACCCACAGCGCCCTCCGCCCCTTATAATTCCTACGCGGCAAAGGCTTACCTGTTGAAGCGGAACACCATGTCATGCTTGTCTATCTCCTCACCCCGGTGGTACTTGAGCAGGATGCCGCTGCTGCCCACGATTGCGCAGGTATGGTACACGCGCTTGTCTGTCGGGTCTTCCTCGGGCAAGGCGTGCACGAGGCGCGCACCCACCTGTCACATCCATAAAATTAACAGATGCCGAGCCCCTTTTTCGTACCCCTTCCCTCCCCTCCCAGCCGCATACCCTCTTATCTCACACACACACACACACACACACACACATTCAAACAAGTGCTTCCCCTTGATCCAAACAGCTCCTACACACACACACACACACACACACACACACGCAAACACACACACGAACTAACACAGGCACCCACCTTTGCTACCGTGATCATTTGTCGCAGCTCCTTTTTCTGGGCAGTGGGGTCCCGAATGCTCTTCAGCTCAGATCGTCCCCGGACATTAGATTTGGCAAGGATGAGTGACTTGTCGTAGCGCCCCTGTCAACGCGGTCCATTCTATCAGTTGACAGAAACTCCAGGCGTGACCAAGGGATGAGGGGAAAGGAAAGGTAGGGGAAAGGAGGTGGAGGGGGGGAGGTAAACCTGGAAAGAGGCCATCGGGGCCGGCTTGGCAAAATCAATCACACGGCTGCAGTCTGGCGCGCCGTTGTAGAGCACTGCACATTCACATGACTGCACAACCCAAACAGCAGTGAGCTTCTCATTCCCTCGTGTCCGTGTTGCCCAGACATGCGATTGAGGTCCACCCGATGACTTGCGCCTCTGTGGATGAATGATTTCATGTCTTGGGGAGAGGATGTGGGCCATCAAACCTGAAAGGTGCCAGCCGGACCGTACTGACAAATGCCATGATGACTGCATTCTGCGCAGGTGCGAGTCCCTGGGAGCCTCCCCAACCCATCTGGCCCCATGTCTGACGGCATCGCCCCCCGTTCCCTCTGCCTCGCCGTCGCACCGCCACGGTGCGCTCCCGGACTCGCGCCTCGGCTGCAGTGACAGAACACCACCAGAACCCATCAACGCTCAGCCTCTGCTTTCCACCATCTCCTTTCTTTCGGTGCTGCATATGGGGGTGCCTTTGTGGGCTGCCTACCTGCTATGGACTGCCCCATGAGAAGCTGCCTTGTGGTGGTGCTTCACTGTCCCCGCCTCCCCCATAGACCCCCCTACAACCTCCTGCCCTATATATGCCCCCCCCTCTCCCTTCCCCTCTTCTCCCTGGCTATCCTCTTCACCTGCTTCCCCACTTTTCTCATCGGTAGCCCTGCCAGAGACGGCGGCGTCAGCAGCGCCGTCGTCCCCGTCCTCCACCTCCACCTCTCGTTCCTCAGGTAATGCCAGATCAGAGGAGCTGTCCCCAGCGCTATTGCCAAGCTGCTCAGCAAGACCTACCTGCTGAGAGGCAGGAAGACAGTCGAGTCAGAAGGCGCCAAATCAGAGCCTCCCAAGGCAGCATTTGCGTCGTGAGGGGGTAGAGAGACACAAACATAGTTACTACAGCCACCTACCGGCTGCGAGGATACACCTATCTCGTGCTTCCGCGCTGTGCCAGCACTAGCCGGTGGCTGCCCGAGAGGCGGGGAGGCCCCCGTCCTCTGTGCCCCCGCCTGCACCAGATTTAGGTTGGGATTCTTTTTAAAAACGACAGCTGCCGAGGAACCCCCGGAGGCGACACTTCCCGCTCTCGGCCGCTCTATCACCTGCGCGTCAACGCCAGCACGCTCATTCGTCGTGACCTCGCACACGAAATAAAGCATGCGACATCACCGAAAGGGACGGTGAGTTTGGCGCGAGCAGATGATGGGAAACAGCGGAAAGACGGAGGAGGGTCGAGACGGGAGATGGGGTGTGTTATCGTGTCGTGCCTGTTTCGCAGCGGGCGGCGGAACTCGAGGGGTGGATGGAGAGGAGGGTGGTTCGTCGCGCGTGGGAAAGTGCAGGCCGTCCAATATGTGCGCTGCGCGGGTGCTGTTACTGAGAAAGTGGCTGCGTCGCTCCATCTCGAGTGTCGAGGGGAGAAGGAATACGAGGACGCCGAGCGCGAGGGCGACCACAAACCGCTCGTTGGGTGTCATGCCTACGCCTACGAGCACCGTTTGCCTCCGCTGGTTCTTCGGTTTGGTGCCGAATTGTGCGGTCCGTTAGTTGGGCATTGCTTCGTCGTTCCCTCTCTTTGTAACGTAGCTAAAGCGAGCCTTTTCTCAAAGCGCGAGCGTGTGGGTGAGGCTGCTGCCGTGATGATATGCTGACTGGTTGTTCCGTCGGGGCCGGCAGTTCTGCCGACTGCCGGGCGGGCGCTTCCGCGCGCGGCGGTGACGAGGGCGGAGTATCCATTACGTCCATAAGGTAGTTAAAAATTTCTTACAAGAAAACGCAGTGGAGGCCACCAAGCAAGAAAAAGAAAGAAAGGAAGAAAAAACCTAAGCCCGAGGAACAGGAAGGCATGCCACAGCATCAGCACTGCCTTCCTGAAAAGCGTCGCGGAGAAAAGAACCCAGAGTGCCATGAAGAGCAGCAGAAAGACGTTGCATGAATTCTCGTCGCACATCCCCCAAAAAACGCCGAAACGGAAGAGAAGTAGATCGACGAACAAAATGCTGCATACGGACATAACTGTCAGAGCGCAAATTACGTCCATAAGGGAAACATGGGGGGAAAACTTGCTTATCGCTATGTAATTATTCAAGGAATGGATGAGAAAAAAATAAAGATTCTATTTTGGAGACATATATTGATGTTTTCAAATGTAAGTATGTGCGCATGTATGTATCTGTATATGTAAGTATGTGTGTATGTAAGTATGTGTGTATGTATGTACGTGTGTATGTATGTACGTGTGTATGTATCTATGTATGCATATTTGTGTGTATGTGTGTATGTATCTTTGTATGTATGTATATGTGTATGTATGTATGTATGTGTGTATGTATGTATGTATGTATGTATGTATGTATGTATGTATGTATGTATGTATGTATGTATGTATGTATGTATGTATGTATGTATGTATGTATGTATGTATGTATGTATGTATGTATGTATGTATGTATGTATGTATGTATGTATGTATGTATGTATGTATGTATGTATGTATGTATGTATGTATGTATGTATGTATGTATGTATGTATGTATGTATGTATGTATGTATGTATGTATGTATGTATGTATGTATGTATGTATGTATGTATGTATGTATGTATGTATGTATGTATGTATGTATGTATGTATGTATGTATGTATGTATGTATGTATGTCTGTATGCATGTATGTAATGAAATGAAATGAAATTGAAATTGTCTACAACAATACTAGAATTAACCGGCTGCTGTCTCTGGGCCCCCCGTGCTGTGCCTAATTTGGACTCATAAGCGTGGGTAGACCGTAAACCACTTACCACTAATCCCAACCTCTCCAATGGCAGTAACGAAACCGTCTAAAACACACCCATAAACAAGTACTATCTACATACAAGGATGAAATA
Organism: Tetraselmis chui; assembly: GCA_026401115.1. NCBI lineage: Eukaryota > Viridiplantae > Chlorophyta > Chlorodendrophyceae > Chlorodendrales > Chlorodendraceae > Tetraselmis > Tetraselmis chui. Next base: position 252,068 of record JAPMLY010000095.1, read on the forward strand.
TAAAATGTCGCTAGTCTCCACGATACGCGGCCTGCTCCAGCCGTTGCGGGGTCGCTGATCAGCAAGGTTGTTCAACTTGAGTTGGTCGAGTCGAACATGCCTGACCTCGGCTCCTGTGCGACTCCGGTCGTGCCGGAGCTAGGGGGAAAAGGCAGGTGAAAAAAACCCCTCGCTCGGGTCGTCGTCGGTCCCGTCTCGATCCGTGCTCAACCCCGCCCGAGGTATTAGCTGCTCCTCCCGACGCAGCGCGCCACCTAGCCGAGTCTTCTCTCCTCCTTCGGGGGCTGAGAAGAGAAAATAACTAGGCTGCAGACGGTGTCCGGCTGGCTCTCCTGCCTCCGAGCTACATTTTCTCATGTCCCCTGTCCTTGTTCCGTCTGTTTTCAACACATATCTGATCGCGCTGTGGCCGTCTTTACCCTCCCCCGGTGGT
>JAPMLY010000095.1:257500-347036 GCA_026401115.1 Tetraselmis chui
GAAGCACGTCGCATGAGACGTGTTGTTTATCGCCTCGGATTGGCGTGATCAAGCGCGTCGTGTTGCTTAGTAAATCTCACAAGTAAGCACGTTTGCATTGTACTAGGACTTGAGCTAATTACAGTGGTTGTAAAATTTGGGGTGTACACTTCCTCGGAGTGCACGGAATGCAACAAGGAGCGATACGTACGGGTCCTATAATAATCAGTATTGCATTAGGACAATACTCGCCACAATCGTGCACACCCCTCTAGACGAAGTCGAGAATCAGCCTCCCGCCAACTCTCTAATCAGCCTCAAGGCAATTGCAATGGGTCTTCAAGCTCCTCTGGTGAAGTCGATGCGAGTGGGGTAGTCTCACCGGGTGAGATGTCCTCATGAAGTCCAAGTACCCTTGGAGACAGGCAAAATCGAGCCAATAAGGTGAGTCCAATATATACGGTAACGTAATTGTACGTTGAACTTCATTTAAACAATGCCAATAAGCATGTGGAATCTGCTCGTCCTTGAAATGGGTGTAGAACAACATGTACTTTCCACGGCATCTTGGAACAATGTCAGTTTTTACAAATGACATGCGATCAAGGTCGTACTCGTCGTCGTCATCATCGTGAGTAGTAACATGAACAGAAGAATGCAATGTCATAGTAAGACAAAGACGAATATTGTTGACATGAAACACTTGATGTAAGCGTACAATATATGGCATCTCCAATTTGCAATTGTTCGCACCAATCTTCTCTAGCAAAGTAAAAGGTCCTAATTGTCTGTCCTTAAGCTTCCGATTGACTTGACAACGGAGAAACATGCCCTTTGTAACAACCAAAACTTTGTCTCATTCTTGTTAGCACTAGCATCCCGTTGCTTAGTGCCTATGTATAAGGCAACCATATGTCATCGTATAGTACTATATGCGATATTATAGTACTTAGTGTTATGATATTAGCGGTTCTCCATTTCTCCGCATGTGGGACACACACACGCGCGCACACACACACACACACACACACACACACACACATACACGCACACACATACATACATACACACACACACACACACACACGCACACACACACACACACGCACACACACACACACACACACACACACACAAACACACACACACACACACACACACACACACATAAGGAAACAAATATGCAATTCGCAATCGAATACCATAGAAATGCACAGAGAGCCGGGTAAACATAGTCATAGTATAACACCACGTGTATCATTTTTGTCATTTCTTGAAGCGTTCGCATGGGCAGGGCGCCCGCCGGCGGCCCCGGAGGGGGGTGTGTTGTAAGTAATACCTTCTAGTTATTAGTTGCAGATAGCTACTGTAAGCTATTCTAGATATGATTAGTACATGTCTAGATCGGACATACCGATAACCTGTTTGTACTGGTACAGAGCTGTCGCTAGGCTTCTGCTCCAACACTTCTGTTGTCCCGACACCACGCCTCGGGCTGGTTGTCTCTGTGACTGTCCCTTTGCGTGATTGTGACTGTAACTACGTATGCGTTAGTTACCTTCCTTACTGATCGTGTGTGCACGGTTTAACAGGTTATGGGCCCCCGCCTCACGTCACTCACGCGCGACAACTTGGTTCGGCGAGCTGCCATCGCCACCTCTCCCGAAGAAGGCAAGTTTTCATAGATACCTAGTACTTTCATCCTGTAGTCGGCGGTATCGCCAGTATAACCAGCGTTTAAAAAACATCCATCCCACCTAAGTCAGCCGCTCGAGGACGCCAGACAGCCACCCACACCGACGCACTCGTCGTGTGTGGACAGGGTGCATACAGGTCCAAGCTGGAGACCGGGGGGGGGGCGCACTATCGGGTGACTATACATATACAGAGTGCACGACAGCCTTAGATTACTGTTTTAATTAATATATTATCGTAGCGACTCAGCCGCCGCCGCATCGTCCCACCTGCACTGGCCGTGGCCCCGACTTGTGCCCCACACTGGGTGGAGGACACAGAAAAGGTGCTTTGAGACACCCCGGGGCATCAGGCCGAGGGGTCGGCGGGCATCAGGCCGTCTCTCTGCATACCGCTGTTAGGCACACGTCCGGCTAGCGGTTTTTACCGCTGCCTGTTTTTTCGGCTCTTTTCCTTTTCTCGCCCTGTGTCGAAATGGCGCCAAAAACTCGCTCTGTCGACAACCCACCTGATTCGCCTCCTGCTTCCCCTGACCTCGACTCTCCACAGAGCTCTGTCAGTCCCACCCCTGCTACCCTCGCACTCGTCCTGCAACAAATGGCGCTCATAAACGCCCGCCTGGACGCTCAGTCTGCTGCTGCTGCTGCGGCTGTTGCTGCTGGTCCTGTAGCTGCCCCTGCGGACCCCTCTTTCGCTGTGCGTCGTCACGACGCGCAGCTCGACCCCCATCGCGACAACCACTCTCTGAACCTCCTTTCCTCCGACCCCCCAACACACGCATCTCCCTTTCCCGGCACTCGGCTGGACGCGCAGCCGGCCCACGATGCTGCTTTCGCTGCAGCGTCGGTTGGCGACCCCCATGTCGCACTCCGCCGCCACGATGCGCACACCGCCCCACAGCCTCACCTACCCGCGGAACGCCTACCACCACCCCCTCCGTACCCTCTTGCAGGGTATGCCCTCCCGGATCCCGGACCTTTTTTCCCGGAGGCACCGCCGCCCCGCGTCCCCGCCTCCCGTGGCCACCCGCACCCGTACGGCCCCCCGCGTTCAATGGCCGGCCACTCTCCTTTCCCCGGCGGCCCACCTTCTCCCTTCCCCGGTGGACCACCGCCTCCCTTTCCTGGCTGGCATTCGCATCCTCCACAGCGAGGTGGGCACACCACCCGTGGCGGGCGTCGCCCCACCATTGACCCGGTGGTCATCGGCCGCGCCGCCCACGAGGCCACCGGTTTCGACAAGGACGCCCTCAACCGGTCCATGAAGATGTCGGTCCCTACCATGGGGCCCACCACGGACTTCAAGCAGTGGAAGAGGAACTTCCTTAATTTCCTCTCCATCAAGGCCACTTACCTCATCCCACAGCTGGCCATCCGCGACTCGGGCGTCGTGTTAGACGAACCGGCGCAACACTACGCCTACACCCTGCTCCTCCATGCAGCTAGCGCGAACCCACGCGCCGACCAAGCGATGAAGTGCGTCTCCCCAGCACGTCCTGACTGCGCAGCGGCAGCGTGGGACCTTCTGTGTGAACGTCTCGACAGTCGGTCCTTTGCTCGCTCATTGTCGCTGCTGGACAACTTGATGGTCAGACAACGCCCCGGACAGTCACTCAGTGATTATGTCCACTACATGAGACAGACGTTCGACGACTACAACGAGACATGTCAGATGGTCGATGGTTCCGCTGCCATTCACCCCCACAACCTCGGTCTCCTCATGCTGCGCGGTATTTCCAGCAACGGCCCACACGGTCAGGCCAAACAGTGCGTCATCAACGCGTTCGACACAGACTACCTGTTGTCCGCTGATGACGTGATGGCCAGCATCCTCCACCTGGCGCACAATATGGACGAGGACGACGCCCCGGCCGCAACAGCTCCCCACACCTCACCGCCTCCCATCTCCGCGTTTGTCGCTGCTGGCCGCGGATCACACAGCGGTCGAGGCCACCCTCCACGTGTCCCTCGCGGTGGTCGCGTCCTGCCCACCAAGTGTTCCGCTTGCGGCAGCCCGGACCACATCTTGTCCTCTTGCAATGCCCCGGATGACGCCCTCTTGCGGTGGACACTCGCGAAGCGCAAAATGATCATTCAGAAGTACGGCACCCCTGCTGGTGGCTCTCACTCTGCGCACGCCGCTGTGCTGAGCGACGTCCCCGCCGATGACTTTGACAGTTTGCCTACCCTCGAAGAATGCACGGATGATTACGATGACACCGAGGTGAGTGTGCCTTTCAGCTCCGTAGCCTTCTCCTCCTCCCTCACCCCCGGTCGTAACCTCTCACAGTATTGGGTAGTCGATTCCGCCTGCTCGATCAACCTCACCGCGTTTAAAGGCGACTTCGTACGATTCACACCCCCCTCCGCTCCCTCGCGCGTTGGCGGGGTTGGTGTTGACGTCAAGGGCAGTGGCTCCGTCCGAATTTCAGTCCGACTTGACACAGGCGTACTTATTCATCGCACTGTCCATGCGTTGTACACCCCTGACTTGTCCTCTCGCTCTGCTCAACGCATCGGCCGGTTACTTAGTGTCAGCTGGATGCAGACCCACAGCGGTTGTGAATTCATCTTCCCCTCTAACTCTGACACTGGTTTACTTGTGGTGCCCACAGGAATGGGTGTGCTAGAGCCCTCCGGAAACGGCCTCTACCTCCTCCCCCACAAGCCAGAGCCCCCCCCCAGTACCTCCACGATGAGAGTGACTTCTCCCTCCCCTAGTGTTGCCCTTGCTGCCCAGTGCGACCCTACACTGTGGCACCGTCGGTTTGGACACCTGAACATGCAAAGCCTGCGGGCCCAGCACACGCACGGTGTCCCGACTAGCCCTGCATTAGCCAGCTCTGTAACCGATGTCTCTTGCGACTCATGCTTGTTACACAAGGCCACAGCTGCACCGCGCAACACCAGTGCATGCGCGAAACCTTCTCGTCCCCTCCTCAACCTCTCCTCTGACCTGTGGGGACCGGTCAACGTCCCCTCCCCACATGGCCTCCGCTACTGCTTGCTCGTCATTGACCACCACACCCATTACATGTGGGTGCGGTTCCTCAAGTCAAAAGACGATGCGTGCTCGGAGTTGGAAAACATCCTCCTCGACATCAAGCACATGCATGCACGTTACCACTCCCAATCGGGTGCGTTTGCCCCAATCATCAAATTTGACTCGGACTCTGTCTTTGAGGCTGCAACAACCCGCCAGATGTGCGCACAGCTCGGCGTTGGGGTCCAGTTCTCTGCCCCATACGCCCACCACATGCTCGGCAAAGCCGAACGTCCTTGGCGCACTATCCGGGACAATGCGTCAGCGATGCTCCACAGTATGGCCGTTCCCAACTCCATGTGGTCATGCGCTGTCAGCACTGTTGTGTACCTCCGCAACCGCACGTACAGTCGCTCAGTCGGCCCCACCGGTGGCATCCCACTTACCCTCCTCACGTCGTCTGTGCCTGACGCCTCCAAGTTTCGCGTCTTCGGGTGCACCGTCTTCGCCAAGGTGCCTGACAAACTGCGTCGAAAACTCAGTGAAAAGGCGTTTCGTGGCGTCATGGTCGGCTACCCCAATGACGCACCCGGGTACCGCGTTTACAACCCGGAAACCCGCCGAATCACCACTTCCGTCCATGTTGTCTTTCAAGAAGACACCCCGGGCTTCGGCGCACAACTCTCCGTCGACTCCACCATCACCAACCCTTCGGATGACGCACCGGCCACCTCACTCCAATCCCACCCCATCGACATACCATTGCCAGACCCCATGCCCCCTCATGCCGCCCCTCGCCAAACTCGGCTCCGTTCTCATCCCCTACGCTACGGCGAAATGGTTGCCCACGTGGCCGACTTCCCCCCGACCCTCGTGACGGCGTGTTGTGACCCTGAACAGGGCAAAGCCAAAGAGGACATCTTCACACGCCCTCACGTTCCCAACCTTATCACTGGTCCCCCTCACACACCTGCCGGCACATCGCCTACTGCCGTCGCCCTCCTGTCCGCCCGGGAGTGTGTGGAGCCGAAATCGTACCGAGCTGCCTTGGACAGCGCCCAGGCCCCTCAGTGGCAAGCCGCTATGCAGCAGGAGTACTCATCCCTCATGGACAACGGCACTTGGGAACTCGTTGACCTTCCCCCGGGTCGCATGGTAGTTAACAGCATGTGGATCTACAAAGTTAAGTCTGACACCGCCGGTGACGTCTCCCGCTTCAAAGCGCGGTTCGTCGCCAAAGGGTGCAGCCAACGCGCTGGACTAGATTACACTGAGACATTCTCTCCTGTCATCCGCATGGCCAGCCTGCGTCTCTTCCTGACCATCGCAGCCGCCCGTGACCTTGAGCTCTGCCAACTTGACATCGACACTGCGTTTCTCTACGCACCCATTAAGGAAGACGTGTACATCCGCCAGCCCCTCGGCTTCAGCGATGGCACGTCCAAAGTGTGTCACCTCAGGCGCTGCCTTTACGGCCTTAAGCAGTCCCCCCGCGAGTTCAACATGCTACTCCGTGCCTGGCTCGTCGACAATGGGTGGCAACAGTGCGTTTCTGACCCTTGCATCTACATCTTCCGCACCGGCCACGTCTTCGCCATGATCGCGCTGTACGTCGATGACATTCCTGCGGCCTGCAATGATACCGCATGGCTTGCATCGTTCAAGGCCAAGCTCGGAGAACGGTTCAAGATCAAGGACCTCGGCGACCTCTCCCAATTACTCGGCATGCACATCACCCGTGACCGCTCGGCACGCACCGTCTCCTTGGACCAATCCAAGTACTTGCGCGATGTCCTCGCCAAGTACAACATGACCGACGCTCGACCGTCGTCCCTTCCCATGGACCCTGGCTTCCTCGCCGGCCTCGCGCACATGTCCTCGCCCCATCTCACCGGCGTGGCCAAGGATGTTTACCCAAGCCTCTTGGGCAGTCTCCAGTACGCGGCCGTCTGCACGCGCCCCGATGTCTCCACGGCGTTGAGCATCCTCGGCTCAGCCCAAGCTTCCCCCACGGAAGCCCACCTTCAGGCCCTGAAGAAGGTCCTTCGATACCTCCATGGCACCATCGACATGCGCCTGACGTTGGGGGGGGGCACGGACCACAGTCTCCAACTCACAGGCTTTGCCGACGCTGATTGGGCCAACGACAGCAGCACCCGCAAGTCTCGCTCCGGCTATCTCTTCACCCTCGGACGCGGGCCAGTAAGTTACAAGTCCAAACAACAGACTTGTGTGGCTCAATCCACGTGTGAAGCCGAGTACTACTCTGCGGCCGACGCCACCAAGGAGGGACTCCACCTCCGACAACTCCTGAGGGAGATCTTTAACGCCCCCATCACCGAAACCACCACCATCTGGGAGGACAACCAAAGCGCCATCGCGTACTCCCAGAACGCCTTGGTCAGCGAGAAGACCAAACACATCGGTCTGAAATGGCACTTCCTCAAGGACCATGTGGAGCAGGGAACCATGTTGTAAGTAATTCCTAATGCAGATTAGTTACAGAGAGCTAATGTATGCTCTGATAGAAGTCCTTATGTACAGGACATCACCTAGAGTGTCTGAGCGCGATATCACAAACTAGCGTACAGACAGCTGACAGCGACAGCTGAAACACACTCTTGTCTCGACACCAGCCGCCACCCAAGGCTGGTCGTGTAGCGTACCTGTAACCATCACGTTACAGTATCTTCCTTATCGAACCGTGCATACCACGTTCAACAGGTTATGGAGCCCTCCACCTGAAGGTTACGCGAGACGACAGTGCCTTTCGGCGTGCAACTTGGACACTCGCCCAAAGGCAAAGCCATTTTTTTTTTTCGAATAATCATACTTTACTCTGTATATTTATTTCCACTTTCTCAAACACTACCCTACGAAACAGCCCCGCTACCACTACTCTACTCTACGCCACGACGACCTAGCCAACCACACAAGCGCACTCGCTTGTGTGGACAGGGTGCATACAGGTCCAAGCTGGAGTGGGGAAGGGGGGAGCATCGTGAGGGTGAATACTCATACACAGGGTGCACGACAGCTTCAGCCGTACCGTAGAGCAGCGGACATATACACCTGCCTGTTCTTGCCTCGGCTGTCACTGTGCCCCACACTGGGTGGAGGATACGAAAAAGGTGCATTGAGACACCCCGGGGCAACAGGCCGACGGGTCGGCGGGCATCAGGCCGTCTCTTTGTATACCGTCGTTAGGCACAGTTACCGCTAGTGGATTTTTTCCACTGTCCGGTTGGGTACTCGACCCTTTTACGATGGCGCCAAAATCAAAGCCGGCACCTACCGCGTCGGCCGACAACTCGGGTGTCGACTCCGGCACGTGCGACACTCCGTTGCCCGACTCAGCCGGCGACAGCATTCGACTGGTGATGGAACAGCTCCAGCTGCTCCACGCCCGAATGGACGACCAGGACCGGACGCAGTCGGAGCTTCTCCGTCGGGACGCACTGCGCGATCACCCGGTGCCTATCGACACGGCGCCGTTCCAACCTGTGCCCAACCAGTACCGACCTGCTAGCGCCCCCGTGCCTACTCCGGTACACGAGCACCCACTCCACAGCAGCGCCAGCCGCAGGCCCACGATCGACCCGGAGTTCGTTGCGATGACAGCCGACTGGGCCACCAACTTCGACGGTGACTCTTTTTCCCGGTCTTTTCGCATGGACGCTCCACTTATGCCGAGGACGGGCGAATTCAAGACCTGGAAGCGCGACTTCCTGTCGTTCCTTTCGATTAAGGGGGCTGCACTGATCCCTCAACTTGCTCTTTCCTCCTCTGGCGTGCCTCTGAATCCAGTCGCTCAGCGGTTCGCGCACGCGATGCTCGTTCAGTGCTGCCGCCAGAACAAGCCAGCTGCACAGGCCATCGCGGGGGTCCCCGCTGGACGACTCGACTGCGGGACAGCCGCATGGGAAGTGCTGTGCGAGAGACTGGACGCGCAGTCCATTTCACGCACGCTGTCGCTCCTGGACCGCATGATGGTTCGTCAGGCCTCTGGCCAATCTGTCTCGGCATACGTCCACGCTGTGAAGCAGTGCTTCGATGAGCTGAACGAGTGCCTGCAGCTGAAGGATGGCTCTGCTGCCATCCACCCCCACGTCCTCGCCCTGGTCATGATTCGCGGTCTGTCGAACGTTGGACAGTATGGACAAGCCAAACAGTGTGTGATTAATGCCTTTGACACCGACTTCATCCTGTCAGCCGACAAAGTGATGGGGAGCATTATCCACCAGGCTCAAAATCTTGATGCAGATGTCTTCAACAAGGGGGACACTGCTGATTCCGGGCCTGCGGTCAATGCCTTTCTTGCGGATCGCAAACGGCAGGGTGGCCGTGGCGGTGGGGGATGGACCGCGGACAAAAAGAAGTCCAAGTTCGCAATGAAGTGCGGGGCCTGCGGAGACCCAAACCATGTCTGGTCGACCTGCAAAGCGCCGGATGCTGATGTCCTCCGCTGGACACTGGCCAAGCGCAAACAGATTGCCGAGAGATACGCGGACCAGCCTCCCCCCACTGCACACCTCAGCCACCTTTCTGCAGCTGAAACACCTGAGGGACATGCTACCGCTGAGGACGCACTGGAATACGACATGCAAGACGAGTATGACGACACAGAGGTCAGTACGTCCTTTGCCTCAGTTGCATTCACGTCTGCTGCATCCCGTGTTACCGACCTGTCTGAGTACTGGGTAGTTGACTCTGCCTGCTCCGTTAACTTGACGTCATTTCGGTCGGATTTTACGGAATTTCATCCATCCTCCCGCCGCAGCACAGTTGGTGGTGTCGGTGTCACTGTCCAGGGCAGTGGAAAAGTCCGCATCCCCATTTGCCTGACCTCCGGTCGAACAGTCTTTCGGCTCGCTCATGCCCTGTACACCCCTGACTTGTCCTCTCGATCCGCGCAACGTATCAGTCGTCTCCTGAGTGTCAGCTGGATGCAGCAACACTCAGGGTGTGCGTTTTCTTTCCCTACAGACACTGACTCTGGCACTGTGCGTGTGACCACAGGAATGGGGATGCTAATCCCGTCGGGGAACGGACTGTACCTCCTCCCGAGGTCGCATGCCTGTGCGGGGATGTCCTCGCCCACCGTAGACAGTCGTAACCAGAACTCTGTCGCACTTGCTGCTGAGTGCGACGCTGCTTTGTGGCACAGTAGAATGGGGCACCTAAACATGCAGAGCCTGCAGGCTCAGCATACTCATAACACGGTGTCTGTCCCGGTTATGCCTAGTTCTGTAAAAATGCTCGCCTGTGAGTCTTGCAACCTGAACAAAGCCACGTCTGCGCCAAAAAATCGCACAGCATCTCAAAAGCCAGTCGCCCCGCTTCAACACATGTCGTGTGATCTGTGGGGTCCTGTCAGTGTACCCTCCCCCTACGGCCTGCGGTATTGCCTGCTGGTCATCGACCACCACACTAACTTCATGTGGGTGCGGTTTCTGAAGTCTAAGGATGAGACGTGCGCGCAACTGGAGACCATCCTCCTGGACGCGCGGCATACTCATGCCCGTTATCACTCCCACCTCCATGCATTTGCACCGTTTCTGAAATTCGACTCAGACTCGGTTTTCGAGGCCGCGACCACACAGCTCATGTGCGCGAGATTGGGTTTCAGCACTCAATTCTCGGCGCCCTATGCACATCACATGCTTGGGAAAGCAGAACGCCCGTGGCGCACACTGCGCGACTGCGCGTCCTCTATGCTTCACGCCATGTCTGTGCCTAACAGCATGTGGTCATGCGCGATCAGCACTGTGGTCCACCTCCGTAACCGTACTTACAGTCGGGCTGTTGGCCCGTCTGGGGGGGTCCCTATCACCATTCTCACAGGCGCAGTCCCTGACGCGTCAGTGTTTCGCGTGTTCGGCTGTGCAGCGTTTGCCAAGGTACCTGATAACCTCAGACGGAAACTTGGCCTGAAAGCGTTCCGAGGTGTGCTGGTGGGGTACTCTCATACCTCCCCTGGGTATCGTATCTACAACCCCGCGACCAGGCGCATCACCACGTCTGTTCACGTCAAGTTTGAAGAGACTGTGCCCGGGTTTGGGACATCCCACCCTGTCGCCTCGTCGATTAATGTGTGTGCAGACACGGAGGCCCTCCCCATTTCCCCTGCAAGTCACCCACTCCCAGATCTGACCCTGGACACGGATGACACAGGGTGTGTGGAGGAGGTCGACAGACCCGCTCGCCCTCGCGGACCGCCTACTCGCTATGGGGAGTATGTTGCCCATGTCTCTGCTGTGCCGCGCGTGTGTGTCACTGACTCGTGTGAGCACGACCTGTCCGACCACATGGACGACATTTTTCCACTCCCTGACTTCTCCACGATGACAGCTCAGCCACGTCACAGGTACTCTGAAGGACCTGTGAGTGCTGTCGCTATGGTGTCCGCCAGCGTCTGTGTTGAACCCACATCTTACAAGGCTGCCTTGGTTAGTCCACAGTCCGCGGAATGGCAGACAGCCATGCAGGTGGAATTCAACTCTCTGACGTCCAACAACACGTGGGATCTCGTTCCCCTGCCCGCTGGACGCCGCGTGGTCAACAGCATGTGGGTCTACAAGGCTAAAACAGACGCATCTGGTGCTGTTTCTCGATACAAGGCACGATTTGTCGCAAAAGGCTGCAGCCAGCGCGAGGGGATTGACTACACGGAGACGTTCTCACCCGTCATCCGCCTAGCTAGCCTCCGCGTCTTCTTCAGTATTGCCGCTGCTCGCGACCTCGACCTGGGCGGTCTCGACATCGACACGGCGTTTCTGTACGCACCCATCAAGGAGGATGTCTACATCAGACAGCCCCTTGGGTTCGATGACGGTACCACCAATGTCTGTCACCTCCGCCGGTGCCTATACGGCTTGAAGCAGTCCCCCAGGGAGTTTAACGAGCTGCTTCGCGACTGGCTAGTCTCTCAAGGCTGGCGCCAGCTGATCTCTGACCCATGCATCTACATCTTTGAGGCCGACGGCGTCTTCGCCATGATTGCCCTCTACGTGGATGACATCCCTGTGGCATGCAACAACACCGCCTGGCGGGTGGCCTTCACCGCGCTGGTGCGATCCCGATTTGACATCAAGGATCAGGGTGACCTGTCCGACATCATCGGCATGCACATCACCAGGGACAGAGCGGCGCGCACCATCAGCCTCGATCAAGGCAAATACGTGCGCGAGCTGCTTGAAAAACATGACATGGTGGACTGCAAACCCTCGTGTCTCCCGATGGACCCCGGCTTTTTGGCTGCGCTCTCCAAGCAGACAGCTGTACCCCTCACAGGCGCGGACCGGGACGTTTACCCGAGTCTGCTCGGCAGTTTGCAATATGCCGCTGTATGCACTCGCCCGGACATTTCGACCGCGCTCAGCATTCTGGGCTCTGCGCAAGCGAACCCCACAGTGGCCCACATGCAGGCCCTTAAGAAAGTGTTGCGCTACCTTAAGGGGTCTCCAGCCATGAGCCTGACGTTGGGGGGGGGTGAGGACAACACTCTCCAACTTACAGGCTTCGCTGATGCAGACTGGGGCAATGACAGTGTGACACGCCGGTCACGATCGGGATTTGTCTTTACACTGGGCAGAGGTGCAGTCAGCTACAAGTCTAGAAAACAGTCCTGCGTCGCACAGTCAACATGCGAGGCTGAGTACTACTCAGCAGCGGACGCGACTAAGGAGGCCATCCATATTCGACAGATGTTGTCGGAGATCTTCAGTCGACCTGTCAGCGGGACGACCACAATCTGGGAAGACAACCAGAGCTGCATCGCTTATTCGCAGAATGCACTGGTGAGCGAGAAGACCAAGCACATCGACCTGAAGTATCATTTCGTGAAGGACCACGTACAGCTGGGGACCGTCAAACTACGGTACCTACCCACCGGTGACATGGTCGCTGACATGCTGACCAAGCCACTACCTGGACCTGCACTCGTGAAACACAGGAGCGCCATTCTGGGGACATCTGGACCCATGCAGCGACACACTTTGTAGAAGGAATTCTGTAATCACTTCCATCTGATAACAAGACACACCTTAGCTATCTTGAGGGGGAGTGTTGTAAGTAATTCCTAATGCAGATTAGTTACAGAGAGCTAATGTATGCTCTGATAGAAGTCCTTATGTACAGGACATCACCTAGAGTGTCTGAGCGCGATATCACAAACTAGCGTACAGACAGCTGACAGCGACAGCTGAAACACACTCTTGTCTCGACACCAGCCGCCACCCAAGGCTGGTCGTGTAGCGTACCTGTAACCATCACGTTACAGTATCTTCCTTATCGAACCGTGCATACCACGTTCAACAAACCATCAAGTTGAGGTACCTCCCCACTGACCAGATGGTGGCTGATATGTTCACCAAGCCCCTCCCAGGACCAGCACTCACAAGACACCGAAGTGCAATCCTTGGAGGACAAGACCCAATGCAACGCTTCATCCCGTAGCTACCTTCAGGGGGAGTGTTGTAAGTAATACCTTCTAGTTATTAGTTGCAGATAGCTACTGTAAGCTATTCTAGATATGATTAGTACATGTCTAGATCGGACATACCGATAACCTGTTTGTACTGGTACAGAGCTGTCGCTAGGCTTCTGCTCCAACACTTCTGTTGTCCCGACACCACGCCTCGGGCTGGTTGTCTCTGTGACTGTCCCTTTGCGTGATTGTGACTGTAACTACGTATGCGTTAGTTACCTTCCTTACTGATCGTGTGTGCACGGTTTAACAGGGTGCGCTCGCAGGCCCGTCGGCATCCCCTCACCTCCCCGTGGTGGGCGCTGGAAACCCCGTAGCCGTGCCAAGCTTGGCACGGTAGGGGGCTAAGAGGGCCGACAGCTCGATCCGCAGGATCAGTAGCTGTCGGGAAAGCCTTGTACATAGAGTTCTTGAAAACACAATTTCTGTACGATAACGGCACCAAGATCTCCCGCTCGGCCCGTCCGATATGTTTTTTCGCATACAAATACTCCTGAATACAACCTTACTTTGAGGGGTGGGGCATGTACTACGGCAGCGTTTGATGGCGAGGAGGGTACGGCCGGATCAGTGGTGGGAGGCGGGTGTTGGAACATGTGGTGGCCAGCCGGGAAGCAGCGCCAGGAAAGGGCGCTCGCTAGCCGTCGACCAGCCATGTGCTAGTCGAACCTTGCCGAGGGGTGAGGAAAGACATGGCACAGGCCGGTGGTCAGTCGCAGACGGAGGAGCGGCTATGTGAGGCGGCGGCGATCCTCAGAATCAGCCGCCGCCGGAACGCCCTGTACGGAGGGCTTTTCTCGGAAGCTAAAATAATGTCCGTACCCGGCGTCGAGCTAGTTGGGGAGCAACACCAGGGTAGGGCGCTCACTAGCGAGCCGCTTCGTCGACAAGCTTCATCTCCCGGGGGGAGGAGTTAGCTTGGGCGGCAAGGAGGACGGTCGCGACGGGAGGAGCGACACGATCTGGCGGCGACGACCCTCTGGGTCGGCGCCGCCGGAAAACCCGGCACGGAGGATTTTGCTTAATTTCCGGGCGCCCGCGGCCCGCCGGATCCGGCCACGGTGACCTGCCCCCCCCCCCCCCCCCCTCCCCCTCTTCGACACCCATTGCCCCGACAGACCTTCATAATCCTAGGATTCCTTGAGCGTGGGCCCGGGTGAGCGCGGAGGCCCCCGCTCAAGCAAAGGCTGCTCGGTGGACGCGCGATCAGAGGGGGGAGGGTACGGCCACATGCCGGAGTAACCGAAAGGTACCCGGGTACCAAACAGAGAAAAACCCGAGGAAATGAGCGGGGGAAATTCAGGCGCGGAGGCAGGAGCGCCCATTTTTTCTATGTTTGTATGTCTCGGTCCCCCCCACCTGTCCTCGAGGTGACGGGGGACCTCGACAAGGACGACCGTCGCGTCGGTGGACGCGGCAAGACCTTGGGGCGGGGTTTACGGGATGGGGCGGCGGGATCGACGAGCGACCGCGCGAGGAGGGGTTTTTTGCCAGCCTTTCCCCTCCTATCTTCGGCAAGACCGAAGTCACGCGGGAGCTAGATTAGGCTGGCCCGTCGTCCCTCCCGAACGCCGACCGGCCTAGGCCGGTCGGCACCCCGGTTCGGTGGGAGCGAGCCGTGCATCGTGAAGGTCGAGCAGCAATTTAGTTTTGCATTTCTCGACAAGTGAATTTATTTTTAGATCTGTTTTCTTGATTACAAAATTATTACGTTGTTACTGCTTAGGTGGGGGGACTATGGCAATTACTGCGGTTGCTTGCAGTTTTTTAACTCCCGAGGAACGTCGACACACATTGCAGATAGGTGGGTCGATAGGTGTACTTGGTCGAAGAGACCCGGGCCCAACTTGCTAATAAGTCATGTATGGCGAAGTAGAGTGGCCCGAGAGACAGCCGTCGGTCCAGTTTGCCGGCACATGTTGTAAAAAGTTTCCAATTTCCAATTTCGCATGGGCAGTCCGCCAAAGCAATCCCAAGTTGACTTGATCCTCAACGTCTGTTCCTTCGTTGTCTTGAAGTAAAAGCACGGGTACTTAGATGAGCATCCACACAGCCTCATCCATCCGTTCAGCGGCTTAAGGTCTCCGTCTACACCCAACCATGACTGATTGACTGCACAACATGGTGCCTCCCATCCACCATACTTCCCTCACCCATCAAGTTATATGTTAGCTTTGGCATCCCCGGGCAGCTCCGCACGACGTCCTCGTAACAATCATCACGAAGGTAGAACGAGCATGGCAATTTGTTCTCCACATAATTGACGAGGAAACCCTCCTTGCCCTTCACACCTACGACTGAGATGTCATCATATACAATCTGTGGACATAATTCGCAACGAAAACTTTAACTAAGATATGGGGCATCAATCCATATGTTGGGGCTACACTCATTTCCGCCGTAACAAGACATTACTCGCAGAAGTCGTTGGAACGTACAGTTAACCCACTCAGTTTAACCACAAGTATCAAGATATCCACTTGAAGGCATGTTTAACTTAGTTCCTAAGCGTCTCCAAAGTGCTTGGCAAAAAGCGCTGACAAATCGAGGGTCTTTGTTGCTAACCAAAACAAGTGGATAGAAGGCCATGTAAACGGTACACCCTTGGAAAAATACTTTTGTTGTTTCCCCATCAGTAATCTCCTCCGTAGAAGGGAAAAAATGGGCCATCCGTGTCAAGTGGTCAACTACCACCAACACACTATCGAAACCTGCTGTCATAGGTAAGTGAGTTAGAAAATCCAATCAAACTGTGTGCCATGGTCGATGCGGTTAAGGTAGTGGGTCCAAAGCAGCCGCCATTTGGGAACGCTCCTTGGCGCGACGGCAAACAACACATTTTTGACAATAGTCATTAACGTCTTGTCGAATGCTACGACACCAAAACTTGTCTAAAGCCTTAGCTAGCGTACTCGCGTAGGCTATGTTACATGCATATCCAATGTCATGTAAGTCAAATAAAACCTGGTGTATCACCATTGGGTCGTTCAGAATGCACACTCTTGAATTTTTTTCTAAAACAACCGTCGCATGCAACATCTTGTCCACCCTTTGTTCACTCACCCTCGTCCCTATAAAAATAGTCCGTGGTTGGCGCCCGCCGGCGGCGCAGCGGCGGCGGCCCCGGAGAGGGGTGCGCTCGCAGGCCCGGCGGCACCTACCTCTACCTCCACGCGGTGAGCGCTAGTAACCATGTAGCCGTGTCAGGCTTGGCACGGTAGGGGGCTAAACGAGATACCGGCAGCTGCGATCCGCGGGATCCACAGCTGTCGGGAAGCCTTGTACGGAGGGTTTTGGAAAAGCATATATATATATATATATATATATACACCGGCACATGGATCCCCAGCTCGGCCAGTCCGATATGTACATTCCGCGACTAAATACTCGCAGATACTCTCCCGACGAAGGGGCGGGGGTGGCGTTTGCGAAAAAAGGGGTACGGTCGGATCAGCGGTGGGACGAGGGTGTTGGAGCTGACGGCGGACATCTGGGAAGCAGCGCTAGGGCACGGCGCTCGCTAGCAGCTGCCATCCATGCGAGACTTTTAAGTCTCCCCTGGGGGCGAGGTGGGTCGCAGCCGGAGGAGCGGCACGGTTTGGCGGCGGCGGTCCTTAGGATCACCCGCCGCCGGAAAACACCGGTACGGGTTTTTTTCGGGGAAAATATGCCCGTACCCACCATTTTTTGAGGAGCGGCGACTCGATCCTTGTGTTCTACCAACCCGTCCCCTAGTCGGTACCCGGTTATCGATAGGCTGTCTCAAGAAGTGTGCCTAGGATTTTCGTAACGGCACACTGCTCGTAAAGGCGCCCCCCTAACAACGTAAACCACCGGGGGAGGGAACGGACGGCCACATCGCGATCAGAAAGGCGATGGAAACAGACGGTGAAAGGACATGGGACATGAGAGAATCTTGCTCGGATGCAGGAGAGCAAGCCGGACACCGTCTGCGGCCTACCTATTTTCTCTTCCCAACCCCCGCAGGAGGAGAGATGACTACGCTAGGTGGGTAGTTGCGACGGGAGCATCAGCTAATATCTCGGACGGGGATGTGCAAGGATCGAGTAGGGATCGTCGACGACTTGTGCGAGGGGGGTTTTTGCTTGCCTTCCCCCCCCCTTCTCCGGCACGACCGGAGTCGCACATGAGCAGAGGCTAGGCATGTCTGACTCGACCAGCACCAGCTGACCAACCTAGCTGATCACCGTCCCCGCAGCGGTTGGAGCATGCCGCGTATCGTGGAGACTAGCGACATCTTTTACTTGAAGCCGTATCCAAAACATTACGTATAGATCAAAAAAATATAAAGAAGTGGTTACATGTATGTTTTGGACGGTATCGCTACTGCTAATGGAGAGGTTGGGATTAGTGGTTCACGGTCTAGCCCTTGCCTCATTAGACCTTTGATAGGCAAAGCATGGAGGGCCCAGAAACATCAGCTGGTTTTACCTGGTACATGTTGTATAAACAATTTCAAATTTCAGTCCGTGGTTGTAACCCTGTCGAACCATCTCAATCAATTCTCGGTACAATTGCAAGACATCAACACTTACAATGCTTAAATTAGCGTCCAACTTCTGTGAAACCATCGTAGCGTCACGGCTTCTCGGCAGCTTGGATTGTTCTCGAGGATTTAAACGCTGTGGCACATCACCATCCCAAAATCATGGGAGACTGGGTTGTGCGTAAAATTCTGGCCGCGGGCTCAATGGGTCAGCCTCGTTCTTGCTCCCTTTGCGGCAGACTAGCGTCGTCGCATCCGTAAACCGATGTAAGTCGTGTACGTAACGCGCTTGCCGTTTGTTGAGTCTGTCATTTGGTTGCCTGAACAGATGGCGCAGTGTGTCGTGGCCCGAGACCACAAGGAACTTGAAACAATCTTCAAGTTAACGTTGCTAGTGCTTGAAGGAAATGACCTTTATATGGAAATGAAAGAGTCGGGCGTAATTAACAACTTCGCCGACATCTAAAGCTTCCAAGTCGTAAGCGGAGCAAGAATTACCACGCTCATCACTCTTAAGTTTACGTGCCGAGTAGGAGGTTGTTTCAAGACCTCCTCTTTGATCTTGCAATAAGACAAATGCAATGCCCACTACCGACGCATATGTAGCCATGGTAGACGTCGCGTCCGAGCTGACCTCCGGAAGGACCAAACATGGCGCGAAAATTAGACGCAGCTTCAGAATATCAAAGGCATCCATACATATAGGCGTCATCTCAATCTTTTGTGGGTGAGTCTTCCTCAATAAGTATGTAAACGGTGCCGACATATCACTGAAGTGGTGAATGAGCTTCGCGTAAATGCTGCAAAACTGCACGAAGGTGCGAACCTCATGCTGTGTCTTTGGCACAAGCCACTCCTTGACGGCCTCGACTTTCTTTGTCGAGACGGAAAGCTTTCCGCCATAAACAGTGTAGCCAAGGTACTCCATCTCTCGCAGTCCGAAAAACATTTCTTAAGTCGCCGCCCAAGACTTTCCTCTTCGAAGCGTTGTACACCAAAACGCATATGTTCCGTGTGCTCCTCCACTGTACGATTGTAAATGTAGACGTCATCGAGGTACACATCAACGCACTTGTGGAAAAAGTTTTGTAAAATCTCGTTCATCATCCGCTCCAAGGTCGCTAGAGCATTGCACCATCCACAAGGCATGGCCACACAATCCATCAATCCATGAGGAGTTTGAAATCCTGCCGTCTTGTAAAAGTCTTCCTCCCTGGCTCGAACTTGCCAAAACCCATACATCATATCCAAATGCGTGTAGAAATTTGCGTCCTTTAGCTCGTCCGA
Source organism: Tetraselmis chui (assembly GCA_026401115.1). NCBI lineage: Eukaryota > Viridiplantae > Chlorophyta > Chlorodendrophyceae > Chlorodendrales > Chlorodendraceae > Tetraselmis > Tetraselmis chui. The sequence goes on from JAPMLY010000095.1 coordinate 276,439, forward strand.
GGTGTCATCGACAAGAGGTAACGGGTAGGCATCCTTTCGAGTCACCTTATGTATGCCATTGTAGTCGATACACAAACAAAGAGACGCTGCGGAGATCGAAACGCGATGCTTTGTTCCATTTGAAAGCGTAATTTAAACTACTTCGTCACTATGAACCACATCTAAATCGTCGTTGTAGAATGGCAAGCCGGGTTCGTGTAACAACACTCAAGACGGTGCTGCTACATGTGTTTCGTCAGATAAAGTTCCGCCACCGGAAACCACACCTTGCCGGATTGAGCCTTACGATGAAGGACAAATTGGATGTCGCCTCATGAAGCACTTCGAATAGAGACCAAAACAACTACGCAATTGCCAAATCCCAAAGAAACCATTATCAGCCTAAGTCGAGCAGCCTTCAAAGTCTCGCAAGTGTAAACGCGTAGATCCAAAACGCTCCGAAACCAGTGTCACAGTTTGCTTACAGAACGAACTGAGTAACAATTGATTACGAACAGAAGTGTTAGAGCTGTAGCCTAGCGACAGCTCTGTACCGAGTCAAACAGTTTATCGGTATGTCCGATCTAGACATGTACTAATCATATCTAGAGTAGCTTACAGTAGCTATCTGCAACTAATACGTATGCGGTATTACTTACAACACTCCCCCTGAAGGTAGCTACGGGATGAAGCGTTGCATTGGGTCTTGTCCTCCAAGGATCGCACTTCGGTGTCGTGCTAGTGCAGGTCCTGGGAGGGGTTTGGTGAGCATGTCAGCCACCATCTGGTCAGTGGGGAGGTACCTCAACTTGATGGTCCCTTGCTCCACGTGGTCTTTGAGAAAGTGCCACTTCAGGCCGATGTGTTTAGTCTTCTCGCTGACCAAGGCATTTTGGGAGTATGCAATGGCGCTTTGGTTGTCCTCCCAGATGGTGGTGGTTTCGGTGATGGGGGAGTCGAAGATTTCCCCCAGGAGTTGTCGGAGGTGGAGTCCCTCCTTGGTGGCGTCAGCTGCAGAGTAGTACTCGGCTTCACACGTGGATTGAGCCACACAAGTCTGTTGTTTGGACTTGTAACTGATTGGCCCGCGTCCGAGGGTGAAGAGATAGCCCGAGCGAGACTTGCGGGTGCTGCTGTCGTTGGCCCAATCAGCGTCGGCAAAGCCTGTGAGTTGGAGACTGTGGTCCATGCCCCCCCCCAACGTCAGGCGCATGTTGATGGTGCCATGGAGGTAGCGGAGGACCTTTTTCAGAGCCTGCAAGTGTGCCTCGGTGGGCGAGGCTTGGGCAGAGCCGAGGATGCTCAATGCCGTGGAGACATCGGGGCGTGTACAAACGGCGGCGTATTGAAGGCTGCCCAGGAGGCTTGGGTAGACGTCCTTGGCCACTCCTGTGAGAGAAGGCGAGTTCAAGTGTGTAAGGCCGGCGAGGAAGCCTGGGTCCATCGGAAGGGACGACGGCTTAGAGTCAGACATGCCGTATTTGGCGAGGATGTCGCGCAGGTACTTGGACTGGTCCAGCGAGATTGTGCGCGTGGAGCGATCGCGGGTAATGTGCATGCCGAGGAGTTGGGAGAGGTCGCCTAGGTCCTTGATTTTGAACCGTGCTCCGAGTTGGGCTTTGAACGATGCGAGCCAGGTGGCATCATTGCAGGCTGCGGGAATGTCATCGACGTACAGGGCGATCATGGCGAAGACGTGGCCGGCGCGGTAGATGTAGATGCACGGGTCGGAAACGCATTGTTGCCATCCATGGTCGACGAGCCACGCACGAAGTAGCATGTTGAACTCGCGGGGGGACTGCTTAAGGCCGTAGAGGCAACGCTTGAGGTGACAAACCTTGGACGTTCCATCGGTGAAGCCGAGGGGCTGGCGGATGTACACATCCTCCCGGATGGGGGCGTAGAGAAACGCTGTGTCGATGTCAAGTTGGCAGAGTTCAAGGTCGCGGGCGGCTGCAATGGTCAGGAAGAGACGCAGGCTGGCCATGCGGATGACCGGGGAGAAGGTCTCCGTGTAGTCCAGTCCAGCGCGTTGACTGCACCCCTTGGCGACGAACCGCGCTTTGAAGCGGGAGACGTCGCCGGCTGTATCCGACTTGACTTTAAAGATCCACATGCTGTTAACGACCATGCGGCCGGGGGGGAGGTCCACAAGGTCCCACGTGCCGTTGCTGATGAGGGAGGAATACTCCTGTTGCATAGCGGCTTGCCATTGGGGGGCTTGGGCGCTGTCCAGCGCAGCTCGGTAGGATTTTGGTTCCACACACTCTCGGGCGGAGAGGAGGGCGACGGCAGTAGGGGACGTGCCGGCAGGTGTGTGTGGGGGACCAGTGACAAGGTTGGGGACGTGAGGGTGCTCAAAGATGTCCTCTTGAGCTTTTCCTTGTTCAGGATCACAACACGCCGTGACGAGTGTGGGTGGGTAGTCGGACAGGTGGGCAACCATATCGCCGTAGCGAATGGGGTGGGAGCGGAGCCGAGCATGGCGAGGGGTTGGCGGGGGGGGCAGGGGTGTGGGTGATGTGAGGTCAATGGGGTGGGATAGGGGTGAGTCTGCGGGGACGTCGTCCGAAGAGTCGGTGATGGCCGAGTCGACGGAGGGTTGTGTGTCGAAGCCTGGGGTGTCTTCCTGAAAGACAACATGTACGGAAGTGGTGATGCGACGTGTTTCCGGATTGTAGACACGATACCCGGGTGCGTCAGGGGGATAGCCCACCATGACGCCGCGAAATGCTTTTTCACTGAGTTTCCGACGTTGTTTGTCGGGGACCTTGGCGAAAACGGCGCAGCCGAAGACGCGGAACTTGGAGGCGTTGGGCACTGACGACGTAAGGAGTGTGAGGGGGACGCCCCCATGAGGTCCGACCGAGCGACTATACGTGCGGTTGCGAAGGTACACAACTGTGCTGACAGCGCACGACCACATGGAGTTGGGAACGGCCATGTTGTGGAGCATCGCCGATGCATTGTCCCGGATGGTGCGCCAGGGACGTTCGGCCTTGCCGAGCATGTGGTGGGCGTATGGGGCAGAGAACTGTACCCCGACGCCGAGGTGTGCGCACATCTGGCGAGTGACAGCAGCTTCAAACACAGAGTCAGAGTCAAATTTGAGGACCGGTGCGAACGCGCCCGTCTGGGAGTGATGGCGGGCATGCAGGTGTTTGATGTCCAAGAGGATGGTTTCCAATTCCGAACATGCGTCGTCTTTAGACTTAAGGAACCGCACCCACATGTAGTTGGTGTGGTGGTCGATGACGAGCAAGCAGTAGCGGAGGCCATGTGGGGAGGGGACATTGACCGGGCCCCAGAGGTCAGCGGACAGGTTGAGGAGGGGGTGGGATGGCTTCGCGCAAGCGGCTGTGTTGCGTGGTGCAGCTGTGGCTTTGTGAAGGAGACAAGAGTCGCACGAAACTTTGGTTACAGCGCTAGTTAACACAGGGCTAGTCGGGACACCGTGAGTATGTTGGGCCTGAAGGCTTTGCATGTTGAGGTGGCCATATCGACGGTGCCATAGGACGGGATCACACTGGGCAGTAAGGGCAACCTGAGGTGAGGGGTCAAGTGCCGGCGGGGCGGATGGGCTGGAAGGGAGGGCCGGCTGGTGGGGAAGGAGGTAGAGACCGTTTCCGGACGGTTCTAGCATACCCATGCCTGTGGGTACCAAAAGCAAACCAGTGTCAGAGTTGGAGGGGAATATGAATTCACAACCGCTGTGAGTTTGCATCCAGCTGACACTAAGGAGTCTGCCGATACGCTGTGCTGAACGAGATGATAGGTCAGGGGTGTAGAGTGCATACACAGTGCGGTGAATTAGCTGGCCAGAGGCAAGTCTGACAGAAAGTCGCACTGAGCCACTGCCCTTAACGTCAACGCCGACACCGCCCACGCGAGAGGGAGTGGAGGGGGGCGTGAATTTCACGAAGTCATCTCGGAACGCAGTGAGGTTAATCGAGCAGGCGGAATCAACGACCCAAAACTTTGACAGATTACGACCCGGGGCGAGGGAAGAGGAGAATGCCACAGAGCTGAATGGGACACTCACCTCGTCGTCAGCGTCGTCATCAACGCAGTCCGCGAAGGTGGGTAGGCAATCGGTGTCATCGGCGGGGGCGTCGTCGGCAGGGACGTCGCTCAGCAGCGCAGCGTGAGCAGAGGGGGTGCCGTCGGCGGCGCCGTACTTCTGGACTGTCAGCCTACGCTTGGCAAGATTCCACTTAAGAATAGCGTCATCAGTGGCATTGCACGCGGACATGAGATGGTGGAGGCTGCCACAAACGCCACACTTGTTGGGTCGATGGCCGCGAGGGTTACGGTGTGGTGGGCCTCGACCGCTGTGCGAGCCGCGGCCCGCAGCGACGAACGCGGAGATGGGAGGAGGTGATATGTCCGGAGCGGTTGCGTCCGGAGCAGGGTGGTCTTCCATGTTGTGCGCAAGGTGTAGAATGCTCGCCATAACTTCATCAGCCGACATGATGTAGTCCGTGTCGAAGGCGTTGATGACGCATTGCTTCGCCTGACCGTGTGGGCCGCTGCTAGAAATGCCGCGCAGCATGAGGAGACCGAGGTGGTGGGGGTGGATGGCAACGGAGCCATCAGCCAACTGGCATGTGTCGTTGTACTCGTCAAAGGTCTGGCGCATGTAGTGGACATAGTCACTGAGTGACTGACCGGGGCGCTGTCTGACCGTGAGATTGTCCAAGAGGGACAAGGAGCGAGCAAAAGACCGACAGTCGAGGCGTTCACAAAGGATGTCCCACGCGGCAGCGGCGCAGTCTGGGCGTGCTGGAGAAACGCATTTCATGGCTTGGTCAGCGCGCTTATTCGCGCTGGCTGCATGGAGGAGCAGCGTGTAGGCGTAGTGTTGCGCTTGTTCGTCGAGCCAGACGCCGGAGTCGCGGATGGCCAGCTGAGGAATGAGGTATGCGGCCTTGATGGAGAGGAAATTAAGGAAGGTCCTCTTCCATTGCTTAAAGTCCGTGGTCGGGCACATGACGGGGACCGACATCTTCATGGACCGGTTGAGGGCGTCCTTGTCGAAGCCGGGGGCTTCGTGTGCCGCCCGGTTGATGACCACCGGGTCGATAGTGGGGCGACGACGGCCCCGGGGGTTGGGGTCGCCATGTTGGAGTGGGGGAGAGTGCCGGCCATGAAAGGGAGGAGGTGGGCCACCGGGAAAGGGAGAGCGGCCGGCCATGGGACGCGGCGGGCCGTACGAGTGCGGGTGGTCACGGTAGGGGGGGATGAGATGAGAGGGCGCCTCCGTGATATGGGGGCCGGGGTGGTGAAGGGCATATCCGGCGTGGGGGAAGGGGGGAGGTGGTGGGAGGTGATCAACCCGGATGGCGTGACGCGAGGGGTCGTAGTGCGCCTCGGCACGCGCGGGCTCGCGGGGCGCATCGTGGCGGCGCTGTGCGACTGTGGGGTCGCTAACAGGGGCTGCAGCAGGAAAGAGTGTTTCTGCGTCCGGGGTTACGAAACCAGGCTGGGTATGGTCACTCAGGTGGAGGGTGTGACCGTCGTGGCTGTGCCGGACGGGTTCGAGTGGGGCATCGTGGCGGCGCTGAGCTACAGGGGGGTGCGGATTAGCACCCGCAGCAGCGACAGCACCCTCGGCCGACTGCGAGTCGATACGAGCAGTTAAGCTCGCCACTTGCGCAACGAGCAGCGCGAGAGTATCGGGGGGGTGATCGAGGGTGCTCTGGTGAGAGCCTGACTCAGGGGAATCAGCAGGTGAATCAGGCGGGTTTTTCTGCTCCATTTCGACAGAGGGAAAAAAAAGAAAGAGCTGAAGGAAAAAACAGGCAGCGGTAAAAACCGCTAGCCGGACTCGTGCCTAACAGCGGTATGCTAAGAGACGGCCTGATGCCCGCCGACCCCTCGGCCTGTAGCCCCGGGGTGTCTCAGAGCACCTTTTCTGTATCCTCCACCCAGTGTGGGGCACAAGTCGAGGCCAAGGCCAGGACAGGTGGAGCGCTGCGCTGGTGGCTGATGCGCGAGGCTAGTATAAAAATAAAAATAAAAGGTAAGCTACGGCTGGCGTGCGACCTGTGGATGCGTATTCACCCGACAGTGCACCCCCCCGTTCTCCAGCTTGGACCTGTGTGCACCCTGTCCACACACGACGAGTGCGTCGGTGTGGTTGGCTGGCTATCTCCGGCGGGTGGCTGGCTTAAGAGGGTGGTGGCGGGTTTTAAAAATCGCAGTTTATACTGGCGATACCGCCGACTACAGGTTGAAAGTACTAGGTGTCTATAGAAACTTGCCTTCTGCGGGAGAGCTGTCGATCGCAGCTCGCCGAACCAGGTTGTCGCGCGTGAGTGACGTGAGGCGGGGGCCCATAACCTATTGAACCATGCAAACACAGTTAGTGTGGAAGATAACGTACGCAAACGTAGTTACAGTCACAGTCCCGCAAACGGAACAGTTAAGGCGACAACCAGCCTACAGGCGTGGTGTCGGGACAACAGAAGTGTTAGAGCTGTAGCCTAGCGACAGCTCTGTACCGAGTCAAACAGTTTATCGGTATGTCCGATCTAGACATGTACTAATCATATCTAGAGTAGCTTACAGTAGCTATCTGCTACTAATACGTATGCGGTATTACTTACAACAAACCTCCAGTCTCTTCTCGTCATCATCAGTCAGCTAATTACAGTGGTTGTACAATTGGGGGTCTTCACTTCCTCGGAGTGTACGGAATGCAAATGGTAGCGATACGTACATGTCCTACAATAATTAGTATTACACTAGGACAATACTCGCCACAGCCACGTTGTGCCATGACTTCCGCACCCATTGAGTGCCAAAGCACAGCCGTGCGCGCACGCGCTTGGCTGTCGGTGAAAGACGCCTCCTCGACCGCATTTCGCACGCTTAGTATGTGTTTAGGTGCCGTAGGACCGTGTCAGTACTCACAGTCACTTCCGGCCTTTCTTGCAACGTCTTGGCAAGTTGGGGGCACTCGTCACCGCGCTTTACACCCTTCAAAAGGCGAATTGCTTCTACGGACGCCAAGGGCGCTCGGCGCATGCCCGCCCTAGGCGCGTCGTCCATTGTCCCGGTAGCTTTAGCGCGCCTGCACCACTTCTCGACAGCCCGCACGGTTGCTTTGCAATCCTGCGCAGCCCTACGAGATATACCGAATTGTTCGGCTTTGTGGACGAGGCGCCAACAACTTGCGACCACAACGGGAGAAGGTGACATATTGCCAAAAAAGAGGCAGCGGACGTGAGCAATAAGGTCGACAAGTTGAAAGCACATCGCGCTAGCGCGGTTGCTGGCGGTCTCGGCTACGGAGAGTAAAGTCTTAACGACCTCCCTTTGAGTTTCTTCTGGTTTTGCGGTCTCGTGCCGCTGCTATGGAAATTGAAAACGTCCAACACTCCTCCACCAACGTCCGGACAAGATTACGCACCTTCGCATGTGAAGAATGTAATCACGCGTCGATTTTATTGACAAATATGATGAAATCCTAGACAGTGCTTTTACGCTCAAAATGGATTGCGTCGATAAATACGGGGGGGGATTCGAATAGTACCGGGTAAGGCTAGTGCCTCGGGAGAATGTGTGGTACACGTACCACGTTTGTGGTATACGTACCACAAAAAGTGGGCATCTTTGGAGCCTCCAAGCAGGCCGCTGATTTAAGCAATCTTTACAGAAATGGGTCCAAAACGTGGATAAGGTCCCAGTCAACTCATTTTCCAAGAAATACAGGTTACCGGCCGCGGCTATTCGCTATGGTGACGAATTTGCCCCCATCTACCCCTCGCGGTAGCACCGCTCGGCACGTCCGGATAGGCCACAGAGTCTCGGCTCGTAGAGGCCCTACAAAGGACCTAAGGCCCGGCTCGAGGCGCCATCAACGTGCCCAGAAGTATGGCTTAGTTACTGCGTCGGTAGGACCGAAGTTGTGGACCGTGCGGTGGGATGATGGTGCGGAAACTACAGAGCGGTCCACTCAACTCCGGGCAGAGCTACCCACTGCCGGGGAAGAACTTGCTAGCTCACCGCATGCCGCGCCTGGCGATGACCACACTAACTGGAAATTAGTTCATGCTCACCATTCCAATGCCTTGTCAAAATTTTGTGTGGAGCTTCTGCCTGTCGACTCCGCTGTGCGCACCGCGCCGACGGAGGGTAATGGTAGAGAAATAGCTTAAAATATAAATTTCGAAAATCAGCCAACACTACCCACCGACGCATCTCCTTCTCCAAAACGCGGCTCGGCCTGTAGCGGGTACTTTTACCGCAACGAACCATATGCTACGGACATCATGCCACCCCTACTTCACCCATGCTCGCATGAAAGGCATAACAAGTTTGTTTCATAGCTCCTTGTTGGTAACGTGGCGGGCGAAGCCACCGGGTTTGGGCGGGGCTGAACATGCAGCCCCTAAACATGATTGTTTGCACCACCTATCCATAGGTAGCAACTATAAAACACCATGCTCATGAACATGCATGAATTCCAGCATAATGCTACGCTATTGCAACGAAATGTCCCCAGTAGCATAAGCATGATGCAGCAACGTGACGCCATAATGCATTCGAGTGACATGCATACCTCCCAATGGATCGCCACAAAGCCTAGCCTTACTCCCCTTAAATAAGCTGAAGCAGTAGCAATGCGCTATGTCATGCAAGTTGGAAGGGAGTGAGAGGTGGTTTTAACTTTTTGTTTTACAAAGAATTGTGTAATCTGAATTTTGGCGGAGCCACTAACCCCCCCTCCCCCCCCGATGTATAATGCACGACCTGTGCCTATCGCCTAGGTCTATACTTACTTCCCATGTCTGAAACTTCACACCCACTCGCCCCCTCGATATCATCCTTCCTATAGAGGGCTGATTGGCATTCTCTTTGTCGGGAAGGGTCGCCTCCTCGACATTCGGAGCGCGGGGCTTCGAGCCGAGCCCGCGCACATAGCCGCGCTCGCACATGCACCACGCTCACTCCCGCATCCACGCCCACGCTCACAACCAGCACGCCTCAGCTCCTTCGTAGTGTCTAATTGTTCCTTATTTCCCCATTCTAACGGGTTTCAGTAAGTTTTTGGTCGCTGGGTACCTTAAAAAGCGAGGTACCCGAGCGTAAATGCGGGACGCGGTCGTGGCGGGGAGCGGCTACATGCATTTTCTTACCTCGTACACTCCCCTCGACTTTCAGTCCCGCCGCAACACTGCCACCTGCGACCCAAAAAACCGGTCCATCCATTTCATGATACTTAAGGGCGTTATCGAGCTGAGTTTTGATACACGAGAGGGTCTTACCGCACAGCTCTAGGTCATCTTCATGACGGTCAGCTTGTCGCCGACCTCATCGCGTACCGCTCACTCCCGACCTTTCACGTTGCTTGCACGCCCAGTTCAGCACACCAGCGTACGCCTCCGATAGATAGATAGATTCCTAGATTCCGACTCCGACCATAGATTCAGATTCCTCTTGGCTACTTGCTATGAGACGCGTCGGGCTTGAGATAGAGTTTGAACTGACTTTGGTCCTTGTGAGTCGGGAGGATGGCCCGACAGACAGGTAGTGCGCTTTAAGTGTGAGCAGCGCGCACTATACCAGACGGACTTCTTCCTTAACAGTATATAATAATTAATTACTAATGAAAAATATCGCTCCGTACCACACGTTTTTGTGGTACACGTACCGTACCACACATTCTCCCGAGGCACTAGGGATCAAGTGAATTTTGTCGATGTTGATGGGAATGATATTTTGCAACGTCGATGTTGATGGTATTGATATCTTGGATTGTCGATGTTGATGGCGTTGATAGTTTGAGATGCTGACATCGATGGCAATTTAAGCCGATATTATCGCCGATGTATCGATATTTGGGACGATATATCGATAGATCGGGCTTAAATAATTAATATCTTACATTTTTTTGATAATTGATGGCATTGATGCGAGCACTACTGCCATCGCGTCGATGTCGATGTCGCAACCTATCACATCGATGGCACTACCACCAGGTGATGATGATACTATCGACGATGCATCGATGGTTGATCCCTAGCCTTAGTACCGGGTTCGCGTATTCATTGGGGTTATCGCCCCGCATCCGTGAGACACCCTCTTTCAAATAAGCATTGTGCTAAGGCTAGGGATAAAGCGAATTTGGTCGATGTTAATGGTTGTGACATCTTGAAACGTTGATGTTCATAGTATGTATTGATATCTTGCTTGGATTGTTTATGTTGATTGTGTTGATATTTTGGAATGTTGACATCGATGGCAATTTAAGCCGATATTATTGCCGATGTATCGATATTTGGGGCGATTCATCGATACATCGGGCATTATTGATAATCAATATCTTTCAATTGTTTTGATAATTGATGGCATTGATACTAGCCCTATTGCCATCGTGTCGATGTCGCAACCTATCACATCGATGGCACCATTAGCGGGTGATGATGATACTATCGACGTTGTATCGATGGCCGATCCCTGGCTTTACATTGTGCCGGTTATACGAAAAGAGTGACGGGGTCAAAGCCCCGCAATACGAATGATTACGCGACGGTCGGGTAAATATGATGCATACGCGACGGAGGGGGCAAGTGTTGGGCATGCTGCCGTGAGGGATTGGGGAAGCGCACGAAATTGCGTATGTAGACTTTCCACCGTAGTAATGCGCACAACCCAAGCAAGGGCAAGCCCCGTTCGGCCACAATGTTAAAACGGTCATAACTTACTCGAATGAGCTGAATGTTTCTGAAACAAGTGCCGTTGAACGTGCCTTTTCAATGCGCGCGCAGCGCATGTACTCTCGGGCTCACGTATTCACAAATATATTTTCTACGAATTTATTCAATTTCCGGAATATTCCGGCAAAGAAGAGCCGCAGTGCCAAGCAACGCCCGTCGAATTCGGTTCACCTCATGAGGCGATTTGTGCGGGTTTTGTCCATATATATGTTAACCATGTCTTCATTCATATTGATTTATAAGCCAAAGTCCCGACGTGTGCCGCGGGTGGGGCGGCTGTGGTTAACACAAATACAAACCCAAGCATTCCAAACACCACCGTCAACATGATGCGTCCCTAACCGCCAAATTGGACTTCGCTCCTCGCCAAAGGCAGTACCCCTCGCACAATGTTCGCGTGCAATGTTTATGCAACCTTATATCATGTGGGTTTTTACTCACTCGTTTTCCAAGTACGTCACCCCGTGCGTGCGGCGTGAAAACCTCCATGCTCCATTCACATACCCGCAAACCAAACTAACCTCGCGCACTGAACACGGCACCCATGCCTCCAAACCCCATCTAAAAGGTCCAAAAAAAGGTTAAGTGGCTTATTGGGCTATATGCAACTAGGCATGAGCACATGATAAGCACTGCCCAAGCGTGGCGGTCAGAACGACGTGTTTAAACATTTTCATGGGAAAATATGGGCTTTATTCGACAACCTCCACCAACAACACTCGATTTAATATGAGGTCTAAGCATACCAAATGACGACTAACTGCGGGCTTCCGGCTCTGCTATACTTACGTTGTACATGAGTGCTTGACGTGGTGACATGGGCGCGTGTGCTTGAGTAGCTCATGTTCAACATAATGCATGTCCGAAATTTTGTGGAGTGAAAATGGGTAGAAATAGTAGTGCTGGTGCGATTCGAGAATCGGGCCAAGGTGCGTTGACGAATATGTTCGATTTATTATTACCATATTTCAAAGAAAAATAATTCTTTACAAAAAGGAAGTAATAAACCACCAATAACAATAAAGTAGGTAAAAAAGGAGGAAAATAAACTCCACAGGGCAAAGCCCGAGGAACAAGGAGGCATGCACAAAGAAAGCAGTGGAATCCACAAGTTTTATAGGTTCCTTGTATCACTGAAATTGAAATTGTTGACAACATGTACCGGGTGAAGCCGGCTGCCGTGTCAAGGCCCTCCCAACCATGCCATTGAGGAACTTGCAAGTCATGGCTAGACCGCGAACCTTGTATCACTATCCTTCGGCGGCTTTGGAAAGGTACATTGATGGATTACAAGAAGAACAAGATGAGCACGGACATGGAAAAAGGGATGGGAAACAAAAGGGCAAGAGTTACAAGAGGATCGCGGAATCCAAGGCACATCAAAAGGAAGCACTACACTGTGCACAAACCTAGCAAATTAAACTAAAGAAACTCCTAGGCAACGCCGAGAATGCAACACGCGGAGGCGACAAGCGGCGCCTCAAGCGCCGCTCGAGGAAGGACGGGGACTCTTGCGGCCATTGGCGCGGGTGAAGAGAGCCGTGGCACGAGAAGGCATCCCATCCGAGGAAGAAGCGACCTCCACACCGTGTGCGGCGGCGGAAAAAGCGCGCAAGACGTTGTCCGCGTGAGCGATATGGACGGCGAGAGATACCTTTCGGCGCCAAGAGGCCAACAACTTGCCCACATGCATCCCTTTAGTAGGGGCGGCTGTCTGCTAGGCCAGCTCCATCAAGAAAGCCGTGGCGTGGCCGCCAAGAGTACAAAATTCCGTGATTGCAAAGGGAATGAAGCGGATGTTGTTGTAAGTAATACCGTATACGTTTTAGTTTGTAGATAGCTACTGTAAGCTACTCTAGATATGATTAGTACATGTCTAGATCGGACATACCGATAAACTGTTTGACTCGGTACAAAGCTGTCGCTAGGCTACAGCTCTCACACTTCTGTTGTCCCGACACCCCGCATGTAGGCTGGTTGTCGCCGTAACTGTTCCGTTTGCGGGACTGTGACTGTAACTACGTTTGCGTACGTTATCTTCCACACTAACTGTGTTTGCATGGTTTAATAGGTTATGGGCCCCCGCCTCACGTCACTCACGCGCGACAACCTGGTTCGGCGAGCTTCGATCGACAGCTCTCCCGCAGAAGGCAAGTTTCTGTAGACTCCTAGTACTTTCAACCTGTAGTCGGCGGTATCGCCAGTATAAACTGCGATTTTAAAACCCGCCACCACCCCTCTTAAGTCAGCCACCCGACGGAGATAGCCAGCCACCCACACCGACGCACTCGTCGTGTGTGGATAGGGTGCACACATGTCCAAGCTGGAGAACGGGGGGGTGCACTGTCGGGTGAATACGCATCCACAGGTTGCACGCCAGCCGTAGCTTACCTTTTTTATTTCTATACTATTCTAGCGAATAAACCACCAGCGCAGCGCTCCACCTGTCCTGGCCTTGGCCTCGACTTGTGCCCCACACTGGGTGGAGGATACAGAGAAGGTGCTCTGAGACACCCCGGGGCTACAGGCCGAGGGGTCGGCGGGCATCAGGCCGTCTCTTTGCATACCGCTGTTAGGCACGAGTCCGGCTAGCGGTTTTTACCGCTGCCTGTTTTTTATTCCGCTCTTTTCTTTTTCGCCCTCTGTCGAAATGGCGCAGAAAACTCCGCCTGTTTCACCCCCTGACTCCCCTGAGTCAGGCTCTCACCAGAGCACCCTCGATCACCCCCCGGATACTCTCGCGTTGCTCGTTGCGCAAGTGGCGAGCTTAACAGCTCGTTTCGACTCGCAGTCGGCCGAGGGTGCTGTTGCTGCTGCGGGTGCTCATCCGCACCCCCCTGTAGCGCAGCGCCGCCACGATGCTCACCTCGAACCCGTCCGGGACAGCCACGACGGCCACACCCTCCACCTGCTTGAGCATCCCCAGCCTGGTTTCGTACCCCCGGACGCAGAAACCGTCTTTGCTGCTGCTCCTCCCGCAGCTCCTGTTGGCGACCCCACGGTCGCACAACGCCGTCACGATGCGCCCCGCGAGCCCTCGCGTGCCGACGCGTACCACGACCCCTCGCGTCACGCCATCCGGGTTGATCATCCCTTCCCCCTTCCCCCCTTCCCCCCCGCCGGATATTCCATTCAACACCCCGGCCCTCATATCCCGGAGGCGCCCTCTCACCTCGTCCCCCCCTACCGTGACCACCCGCACTCGTACGGCCCGCCGCGTCCCATGGCCGGCCGCTCTCCCTTTCCCGGTGGCCCACCTCCTCCATTTCATGGCCGGCACTCTCCCCCAGTCCGGGGCGACTCCTCACCCCCTCCGAGAACTTATCGAACTTGGTTTTCTCAGCACGGCGTAAAGCGACTTCGGGAAATAGGGGGCTAAAAACGCCGAACAAACCGGTAACCACGGCATCAAGAGCATATTTTGAGCCTCGGATGCCGTGATAGTGCAAAACACCCACATCCGCGGGGAGGCCGTCGCTGCCGTTGGGGATTTGAACTACATCGTGGGATCATTGAGAACCTCGACGCCAACCCCAAGTGCGCCACGAACCTCGGAAATGATTTCCGCAAGGGCCGTCACTAATAAAGAGTGAGCGGTGTGGACCGAAGCATCTCCGCCGAATCGAGCCAAATGGTCTTTGGAAGGAAATCGTTAGAATGTTTTTAATTAACGCCGGGGATTTTCTTTTCTTCTGATTTCTTTACTTGTGGATTCAGCTAATTTCTTTATTATAAATTTCCGCCGGGAAATAACCAGAGTTGTGCTGAAGTCTATTCATGAGAATTCAAACTGAATTGAAGTCACTTCAGGGACTTCAGCTTGAATTCAGCTGAACAGTGTTCAGGCATGAATTCAATTGAGACTTCAGGACTTGAATTCATGCTGAAGTGACTTATGTTCAGTTGTCCAGATGAATTCAGCCCTGAACAGAACACATCATGAATTCATGTCAAGACTTCATACGGAAGGCCCGCCTGAAGTGACCTGAAGAACCCCATGAAGCGTTCTGAACCCCGTCTGACCCAACAAACCCTAAACCCTTAAACCCTAAACCCTGGAACCGCCGACCTCCCGAAAAGTACGAATTCCCGTACATAAGGTCTTATGTAATCCCATGATACCAAATATACTATTTATCAGTACTTACTCAGTACATCGCAACACGGCCGCAAATGGGTGACAAATAACGGTACGCAGTATTTCTCGACGGATCTGGCCGAATCAGAGGGCGGCCGAACAGGAACAGCTCACCTGATTAAAAAAAAAATCTAGGCTGACTTCAGTGCGGTCGGGTTCATGCCACTTTCGCCGAGACTTCAGACTGAAGTACTGAACTGAAGTCACTTCAGTTTAGGCTGAACTACTGAAGTCGACTGAACTGAAGTGACTTCAGCACAACCCTGGAAATACCCCCCCCCCCCCCCCCCCCCTTTTTTAAAAACTGTAGAGAGGTAGATTTACCAGAGAGGTACTCACTAATAATTCCCAGAGAGGTACTTTCCCTGTCCGTGCTCATCTGGTTCTTCTTGTAAGCAATGATAGATTTACCAGAGAGGTACTCACTAATAATTCTTTCCTTTTCTTGCTTGGTGGCCTCCACTACTTTTTCTTGTAAGAAATTCTTAATAATATGGAAAGGCAGTGGAATAATAATTTTACTCACTAATAATAAGGAAAGGCAGTGGAAACCACCGTCAAGCAGAAATGATTTACAGTGTAAATAAGGGCACCTGTATGTACCCGAAGTGTCAGTGTAATTTTTTTTCGCGCGCGGCGCCGCCTTTTGATACGAACATTCTCCGCAGGGCGCAGCACTACGGCGGCTACTGTTGAGACCAGCGGCGCAGTGACCTCACTAGCGGCGTCCCGTCACTCACTACCCTCCCTCCCAACATCGCTCTCTCCTAGTCAAGGAAAGCAGTCGTAATGAGGCCGTATCTGATGAAGGGTCATTCACGGCCTATAACCCACTTAAAGTGAGCCGAACGCCCCCTGCCCTGTGGCTCCTCGCAGCTCGCGCCTGCCACCGACTTTACCCGTCTGCCGTCTGCCGACTTCATCCCACTGCGGCCCAAGACAGTGGCATACTCCTCATACATACGGCAAAGTACTCTGACATTATTTTTCACAGCGCCAGCCTTCACCATTACCGCGTCTTCGCTACTGCGCCTTTGGTGTCCTATTACTGGACAGATCGCCGTGTCCGAAGGCCAACTTCCTGGACAGGCCGCAGATTATTTTTTATCCTCCTGCGGCATAAGCACATAATTCGTAGCTCTTATGTTATCTTTCATTTACGTCGACAAACGGCTGAAGGGAGTACGACAGGGCAGGGGCAGGAGGGAGTTGTTTGCGAGCTGTTCTGCTTCCAAAGGTCTGAGCAACGCTGCTCTGCCAATGATTTGAACAGGTACAATCGTGAGGGCGACCTGCTGATCAGCTGTGGCAAGGTGTGCTCTTGGAAGCTATGCATATTTCGGAAGCTTTTCACACACATTATTTGGCAATGCGACCCGCAGCAGTGGGTGGTAGACTCAGGCACTGCTCTGGCCTTTCAACCCTTCTCAACAGGACCATGAACCATGCCTTTGGGACTCCGAGACAGGGGAGCGAATTGGGACATACGCAGGGCATAATGGAGCTGTCTTCTGCTGTGATATTTCATGTGCGTTTCTCTCGCGCCCTTTCCCTCTCTCAACTGTGCCATGCAGCACAGAAGATATATTTCAATATCATAGGGCATTCGATGTGGTCCTGGGGTTATTGTCGGTGATAAGTCTCCTTGGCGCACATCCCTAGCCGCGTGCATCCTCTGCTTCTCACAACCACTGGTTAGATCGGGACAGGTTTGTACTCTGAGTCGACAGGCTTTGCAATTTTGTCTGTACACAAGTTTGTCTTTTTATCTGTCGGGTTGGGAGGGAAGCTATATTTTGTGTTTAATGGATTGCGTTCATGTGTGTGTGTGTGTGTGTGTGTGTGTGTGTGTGTGTGTGTGTGTGTGTGTGTGGCTGATTATAGGAAGCGGAATTCAGCGTGTAATTCAGTGAAACTTTGGTGATGTTATTTTTGGTGTATTTGCATGTGCGTGTGTGTATCAGCGTGTTTTTGGAGCGAGAAAGGGTTTTGGATGTAATCGAGTATGGGCGCTTTTTCCTGCCTTTGGATGGCTTTAAGGGACCTATTTATCTTATACGCAAATCGGAATTTGCAGTGGACAGTACCCGGCTGATCACGGGATCAGGGGACCAGAGCGCCAAGCTGTGGGACCTCCAGACCGGCGAGATGCTGTTCACTTTCAAGTACAACGAGCCTGCCCGCGCGGTAGCTTTTTCACACGGTGCCAAGATGGCAGTCGTCGGCACCGACCCCTTCATGGGGTCCAACTCCAACTTGTATGTGTACGAAATCGCGGACAACCCCGCGGACCAGACTGCCACGCCGCTGCTCACGATACCCGGTTTCCCGGGCCACCGCTTCACCCGCTGCGTGTGGGGCCCCTGCAATGAGGTCATCATCGCTACGGGCGACGATGGAGTCATTCGCAAATACGACACTGAGGTGATTTTCCTGCGTCCCTAACATTATATATTAACGGGCACTTTTTACCCTCTTTGTTTAGCCAGAAGCGTCCTCCTTATTGTACAATCTTGCGTCTCATGAGCTCAGCATTTTAAGGGCTGGCTCACTGACTCCATGCTTGTAACGTGGTCACAGACGGGGAAGCAGATCTTTGAGGACCAGATCCATGAGAAGCAGATCAGTGATCTCCGTTGGAGCGCGGTGCGGTTCCCTGCCCGGCATAGCATAAATCAGCTGAGATTATCCGGTGATGAGGGTGCTAGTGCATGCTGGAGGTGGCTACTATGTCGTTGATCATGCTATCGGGAAAGGAGGGAAGAGGTTCCCCTTAATGCTGGAGCGTGAACTAAATGCAGAACACCGAATGCTGCGCAGGATATGACCCACATGATCACTGCTTCCCTTGACAAGACATCCAAGCTTCTGGATGCGGAGACACTAGAGGTGTTGAAGACATACGAGACAGAGCGACCGCTGAACAGCGCGGATATCTCTCCCATCCGCGACCACGTGTGCATTGCTGGCGGGCAGGATGCGTCGCAGGTGACGCTCACCTCCTCAAAGGCGGGCAAATTTGAGACCAAGTTTTTCCACAAGGTTTACGCGGAGGAGTTTGGAAACGTGAGGGGGCATTTTGGGCCGGTCAACACCGTCGCGTTCCGTCCCGATGGCTGCAGCTTTGTGACTGGTGGGGAGGACGGCTACGTCCGCATGCAGCACTTTGACCAGGACTATTTCAACGCCAAGTATTTTTAGGCCCATCCCCTTCCTCTCTTCCACTACTCTCTTAGTTCCGCAATGCAGCTAGCGAATATGCCTTCCGCTTTCCTGCAAAGAATCGTCCTCTATCCCTTGCAGAATGAAACATGCATTTCCATTTCGTGTGCCCCATACTGTGAAATTGCATAAACCTATCACAGCATATGATATCTGCTTGGAAATGAACAATCGGGGTTTCGGAAACAGGATCGATAGCCACCGCAACTGGGCGACTGATCACTTCTTCCCCAGGGAGAATGATGGAACCTCGGTGGCATGTCTAGCGGCACTGCCGCTTCGCCCGATGGAGTCCAGGAGCGCCTTGTACGGAGACTCGCCTCGCTTTGCGGCGGGCTTTGGAGGGGCGGGCGATGACGGCGCCGTGCCTCGCACGCCTCCCCCGGCTTTTCTTTTAAGGGCCTCTATCTCCGATGTCAAGGCACTGCTCCCACCTCGCCAAGCCGGTGATGCAGGGCAGGCCGCCGCTGCTGCGGGGAAATCCGAACGGTGCCGTTGCGCTGCCTGCAGAGCAAGCTCCACTGCGTCATCGCTGCTGCCAGGCCTGCTAGGCACAAAAGGCCTCGCCTCTGGTCCTACACTATTACTTGCCTCCAGCGCGCTATCACCCAAAGAATGACGCTGTGGCAAGCTGTTGTGCTCATATTTGGTGACAGTGATCTGCCCACCAACCAGATCATCAACCTTCTGTACCTGAAATTATGGACATCCAAAAGGTGACTATCCTCTCCCTCGACATCCCCCAGACACTGCAACCGGACCCCGAAATAGTTTGTGTTGATCAATAGAACGAGATTAGTTGCCTCACCTTGGCGTCGCTCGGGAGGATGGTTACCCCAGCATTTCCCAGGGTGACATGGGTGGAGTCCGGGGAGGCAGTAGGGGAACCAGTGGTAGCAGCAGGAGTTGAGTCGGCGGCTGCGAGGGCTGCCGCTGGACTGCATCTGTCTGTGAGTGGCTCTTCCACATCACAGCCTACGAGCCCAACCCCGGAGCACGTCGTCTCCCCGTCCATGTTTTCGAAATCCGGACTGTGTGACTCCTCTAACCAGCGCGCTTCCCGGCAGTTTATATGCACCTCCTGCACTGTCGTCGCGCAAGGCCAGCCCTTGTCCCGCTGCGCTACCGATAGGCTCGCCACCCTTGTCTGCACTGCCGCATACGATTCACGTAGCTCGTTCAACTTCGCTTCGGAGGCTTCCAACCGACTGCCCACCTCGTGACGCTCTTCCTTCAGCTGCGCAATTATATCAGCCGCTTTTTGGGCCTCGGACCACGCGCGCGCCAGCTCCGCCTGCTTTGCCGCCAGCGCGGTTCCCAACTCGAGGCACTTCTCTCGCTGTAGCCCCAGCTCTCGCGTGAGCGAGCTGCGCGGGTAGACCACTGCCTCCGTGAATCCAGTCGCGTTTCCCGAGCTACTAGTATCAGGAACATCGCAAGGACTCCCACTCTCAGCCGACCCCCGCTTCTCTTGCGCTGCACACTCTGACTTTAGCCAATCCGTCTTCTCGTCCAATTCCACTCGCAGCTGCCGCAACTCCGCGAGCTGCTCTCCCAGACTACCGGCAACTCCCGTGCGCGTGCGCAGGTCAACCAACTCTGTATCCGAGGCCTCTAACTTGCGAATCGTCTCCGCCATTTCCTGTCGTAGCTGATCCACCTCCTCCTGAGTCCACATAACATAATCTCTCAGCTATTTTCACCACGCAGGTTCTGGAGCCTCGCGCAGAAATGGGTATATGCTGGGACGAGTGTAGCGCGATCTGACTGATGGCCTGAGTGACCTGCAAATCCTCCACCCGTGCCTCCGCCCCCCGTCGAAGCTCGCCCTCCTCCTCAGCATGCTCATGCGCCGCTGCAACCTGCTCCTTACACAGCCGCACCTCATTCCTGAGCTCCTCCCTCAGCGCCGCCACCTGTGCCCGATATCTCCGCGCAACCTCCACCAGCTCCTCCTACACCCACACGACACCATTCAACACCACCCCACCCCTTCTCCTGTCAAGAATCACATATATTCCGAGGTTTCTGTTCAGACATGTAAGCACCTTTTCCTCTGCGCCGTCCCGAGCCTCCTGGCTCGCCCTCTCAAGCGCTTTCCTCAGGTCCTGCACCTCCTGCTTCAGCGACGCTGTCTGCACTTGCTCCGCTAGAGCATCCCGTTCGCACTCCATCTCCTCTGCTACAGCCTTCGCCTGCGCGGCTTCCCGCAGTGCCTCCCTCAGCGCCACTTCCATCTGCTCCTGCTTGACTGAAAACTCTTCCCGCAGCGCATGCATCGCCGTCTCCGCCACTTCGCAGCGTCTGGCCATCTCCGCAATGGCTGCCTCGTCCAGCGGCCTCCCCGCCAATGCGTCTGCCAGCTCCGCATGACCAGCCACGAGCTGCGAACGGATGCCAGCCGCCTTCTCCAACTCCCCCCGCAGCTGCATCACCTCACCTTTCAACTCGCGCCTCTCAGTCTGTGCAACACCGACCGCAACAATTCAAAGGAAGGCGCGTCGTATGGACAACGGAGTAGATGGAGCATCTAAGGCCAGCAGGTGTGACCTGCAAGGAATACGCTGCGGACTCCGAATCCCTGAGAGCCTTTTCCAGTTTTTTAATCTGCTTCTTGGAGCGCACACGCTGTGGGGCACAAATGAAGATACAGAAGACTGATTCAGAGTGCCATTGTTGTCCGCGATGTCGGTGTGAACAGGGAGGACCGAGGAAATGGCGACATCATGTGAGCATCACCTCTGTCTCCCGAGTCCTGTCAGCGGACGCTGTCGCCTTGTGCCGTTTTTCGTTCTCCGACTGCAATTCAAGTAGGCTCGCCTGTGGTGTAGCGGCAAGGTAGCGATGGGCAGAGATATCCTACAGATACGCAGTGATTGGTTACTGTTACCGCAAGAGCACTCCAGTAAGAAGGGCGCACCTGTAGCCCCTGCAGTGCCACCTCCTTCCGCTTCATCTCCGCCCTATGAACCTCCTCCGCCTCCTGCATCCGGATTTTACTCTCTTCCGCCCCACACGCAGACTTCACCACCATGGCCTGCACCTCTGACAGAAACGCCTGCATGTCCACGTTCTCCTTGCTCAAAGCCTGCGACTTCATGTGCTGTGATGTTCTCAACCCGCTGCCGATCCCAGGTACGCCCTGCGACTTCAGTAGCCCTGTATCAGCCTGTAAGGAGGGGCGAATGCGCGCAGCAGACTTCACTTCTTCGTTGCTCAGATTGTCCCGGCGGGATGCGCGCGAGGCAGTTGTTGTATTGGCCAGTGCACAGAGAGGCAGGAATCACACCGTGTCACTTGAGTAGTTGAGCAGCCGCTCCATGTCGCCCTTGAACTCCGACATCATACCCGCGACATTGACCCTCGAAGGGTCGCTTTGCATTTGCCCCAGTGCATCCTGTGCAACACCCGCCTGCCGTATCAGCGCTACTGTCTACACTTGCGAGCGCGTAGGCAGGTAAAGTGTGTGTGTGTGTGTGTGTGTGTGTGTGTGTGTGTGTGTGTGAGTGAGTGTGCATGTGCGTGTGTGTGTGCGTGTGTGTGTGTGTGTGTGTGTGTGTGTGTGTGTGCTGTACAGCTCATAAACAATGTGAGGTGTGTATATGTCCGCTGCAATGCAGTTTTCATGAGTGCGATGGAAAGCAGTATTGTGCGTGTGTGTGGTTATGTGTGATGTGGTGTGCCTGTGCGTGAGATACAGTATATGCGAGTGCAAGTTTGCGTGTGCGACTGAACCGGCTCTGAGGTCGCTACGTGCCTTTAACGCCAATTTTTACGCCAGGGTGCGATACTGTGTATTTGTGTGACGCGGTCTCTTCCTTGTACGTTCCGTGTTTGACATTGTATTTGTGCGTGGGGCATAACATTTTGGTTCTATGCGTGCATGGGGGGGTGGAGGTGTTGTGTCACTGCGTATTGGAGGGGGTGGGGGGCTGCCTGGATGTGAGAGGTAAAGCTGTCCAGCTCTCGTCGCAGCAGGCCCGCCTTTCCGAGCTGCCCCTCCAGCAGCGTCTTCTGCCTGTGAAGTGTCAGCGGTATGACGCGCACAAAGGTATGAGAGTTGAAAGCGGATGTGCAGAGTGCTGTGATGTGGACATAACAGGAAAGTGGGGGGGGGCAGAGGATGGTTGATGGGGTGGGTGGGCGACCTCATTGAGTTGTTGCATACGTCCTCCAATAATAGGCGAGTGCTGCTGCTGGAGAGGGACAGCGCCGGCCCGCTTTCGTCCCCTGCAGGGCAGAAAAAGAGCCCACCACGATGAACATCCGAAGCCGCCCTAATTGATTCATATGCATTGTATGTCCTATTTCCATATTAAATGGTTATTTTATTCGTCTCTAAATATATTTGCATAATTTCACCACAATGAATTGATCATTTTTTTCGTTTTCCGAAGGCAGAGAGTACCATCTCTGATGCCGCTTAGCGCCTCGACCATTAGCAGCCAACACTTTTCACACAGCCTCCAAAGTTCCTGCGCATGTGCAGCATGCAAGAAATGTGTTACCTTAGTAAACGCAAGAAGCAGGACAACGCGCCGTGTAGGTACGTCACCGGGTTCCGTCCGCGTCACGAGTCTCACGGCACCCGATAACCCCGCTAGCTGAGAGTATTTTTTGGCTTTGGACGTCAACATTAGCAGCCGATTCCTAAGTATTGCGACAATTATAGCTTTAAACTGCCGCTGGTCGCGTGATAGCGAAGGTCTCGTGCGACGGGACCTGGCGAGGTGAGGGGTGTTGGGCATTCGCGTTGTTTGCGTTGACCGGCGTTGACATGCTCTCACCTGCTCGCTACGCACGACTTTCCAGGAAATATGCTATATTCGCAAGAAAATATGAAAAGGCCGCGTTGAAGGAGCGCCAAGTGCACAGCCGAGGCCACTCAGCGCTGAAATTGTATCGCTAGTGGTGCGTGACTCCTGCCATGTCAGACACGTTCGGTGCTTGGTCATCCAGAGTCTTGCTTTGTTGCGCTCATGTCTCTGATGATTAGCTACAATTCATATCCGTCAATCATTTACAGCTCGTTATTCTTACATTAATATTGATTGTCAGATTATATCTTGATTTTCTCCGCCGTAGGGGTAGGAGGTCTGACCACCGGAGAGAGGAGTAAAGATAAATATATTAATGAAAGTAAAAATAGAGATGTATCCGGTAATTTATTTAAATTCAGTTTGAAAAGCAATTTATCACATATTTTCAGGATGGGAAGCCAAGCCTGGTCGATACGGAACCGTCGAGCCGCGTCCAGAAATCTGGGTAATCTCCACACAAATAGTATCGCTAGTGACAACCTATTTTCAGCGGTGCTTTTTTGCGCAATTTACGGGTAACTGCGATATATTGCGAATTCCTGTGCTTGACGAATCCATTATGGTCTTGTCGACTATACAGTACTGCTGGTAATGATGGTAGGAGAGTCTCTGGACGAGGGTCTCCTGTTTAGAAATACGGTAGTGTCCCTGGCTCACCCCGCGCGCTGCCTCCGAGCTCCTCAGCAGCACAGCAGTCAAACCTCATCAGGTAGATGTGTACCCAAGAGCATTCAAGAGCATCGAGAACCGCCGGTGCCGCGGTGAGATAATACCAAAAAAATTGCCTCGCCTTTGGTACCCATCACTTGGGGCGAGCGGTATGGCCGGATCAGCTGGAAATATTTCTCTTCTGCCGTCCCTGGGCGGTAGCTATGGCAGTAGAGCCGTTGTCAGCACTTGGCCTCGCTATCCGACGATGCGGTCAGCAACTCCCGTAATATATCGGCTAACACCTGCCGCCCTCCCCACAGCCCGATGCCTCCGGGTACCTGCGGCGTGCCGCACGAGAGGTGCGGCTATAACTGCCCGCGCACTTCCTTCGTTTCCGACCAAGGGTCCTCTGAGCGGCGCGATTCTCGGGGGCACGTTCCTAGGGCCCGTGGGCGCTGTGCTGGGTTACTTGGGGATGTTGGGCGTGGAGAAGGTGAAGGGGAAGGACAAGCAGGCGGAGGAAGAAGAGGAAGAGGAGGTGGTCGATTCTGGAGTGACGCCTGAGCTGCTCGGTATGGCCAAAGATCTAGCGAATCAACTGGAAGAGGGTGAGGTTACGTGGCGTGCGTGTGCCGAGGCAGCGGCGAAATCTCGCGAGGTCGTCTCTGCGCTCGGTGCGGAAGTAGCGGAGGCGCGCCGCGGGGCCTCCGAAGCACGCAGTCTAGGCAACAACGCAAAGATGGAAGAACTTTCAGCACTACAGGCGGAACGGCACGAGCGGCTTCAGGACGCCGAGGCGGAGCTGCTGGACGCCGCGGTGAGACTTCGCGACAGTGAAGTTGCTTTGGAACGGCTGCAACGCCGCGCGTTGCAGTTGGACAGTCGGATGCAGCGCAGTATGGACATCACCCGCGCGCGACTGGCGGGCAGCCCTATCCATAAAACCGGGCGACTTGATGATTCAGCGAAAGATACGTAACGAACGGCCTCACCACCCCTCGCCATCGCTGCCATATCCTGCCCTTGTTTATTTTGTCGCCCGTCTCGCTTCTCGTTTCTCTGCGAAAACGAGTGGTAAATTATAGATCGACCTATAATCCATGTAATATATTAAATCGCCAACAACGGAACTTATTGCGCATGTCTGTTTTGGACGCTGTTAGCCTAACGAACGAGCCGCATCTATCAAGCCCTTCCGACTCAACTAGTCAGCTGAGCCATTCCGCACAAGTAAAACGCAACCGTGTATTTTAAAAGTCGTGAAGGTGGCGTGTTTTGCTTGGCGAGAGCAATCCGCACATTCCATTCGCTCGTTCAGTTGCAGCTCGCCGGTTTTCAGCTGTCGATGCCTCGATGACTGCAGATCATTTCGAATCTGAACTCTTACCAGAACTTCTTCGGTGGCCATTTTCTTGTGACTCCCGATGACGAGGATTTGGGTTCGGAATGGAAATCAAATTGAAATCAAAGCACAGCAAGAACACCAAACGTCGCCGCTCTTGCAGTCTCAAGCCCTTCTCCCCCCCTTCCTACCACCATTACTGCCTTTAATGCGAACGTGTAAGAAGGAGACGTCTATGCCGAAGAAGATAGATCAAGCCATATGCGGAGGGTGAATGCTGCTATCTTGTATACCCATCGACCTTCGATGTTTCCTGTTCCGCCCGCCGCTCAAATGTTTAGTGATAATCCACATTGTGTACCTTACACTTGTTGTAAGGTACTCTTCTTTGGTGAAAGCAGGAATGAGAGGAAGGAGGGGTGCAGGTTTGATCACCCCTTGGAGGTCCATTAGTGGCGAATTCATGGTAGGGCATGAGGAAGAGGACGATTGGTGTCAATTGATTCTGTGTTTGAATGAATTAGCTGTGGTCAAAGAAGTTGCATTGCGGTCAGCCCGTCTGGCTGCACAGCGGAGGAGGTCCGGCAACCCGTTTGCAACCTATCCAACGTCTCGACCACCATGGTGAAGGTATGCTCTCGCAGTTTCTGTGCCTATCTGACTGAGTGTACTGGCTATGGATACGATACCAAAAATGTGTTTCATCCGTTAGTGCTATATAGGTGTTCGGAAACTCACACTGGCTGCTGATCTTATGCGTGGATACACAGATGTGATCAATGAACATGTGCTCACGATATCCCTTGCTCTCTGTGGCTGAACCAAATCCTCACATAAAGCTGACAGATCCGACCCTCTCACACACTTTCTAATTCAATACTCTCTCTCCATTGCAATGCAGTCGCCTTTTCAACGTGTTACTCCAGCAAAGCCTCTCCCAGGTTGAATGGGACCAAGTTCGCCAGGGAAGTCGGAATGCGAGCATAAAGACCTGTGTTTGTGTGTGTGTGTGTGTGTGTGTGTGTGTGTGTGTGTGTGTGTGTGTGTGTGTGTGTGTGTGTGTGTGTGTGTGTGTGTGTGTGTGTGTGTGTGTGTGTGTGTGTGCCGAGTCGTGGAGTGCGCCATTCCCACCAAACGCTTGCTCTTACTACACTATGTATGGCATCCCAAGGCGTCAGCTGCCGCAGGCAAGTATGTGTTGTTTGCTAATAATGGTAGCACCGCATAGGAAACGGCAGATACACACAATCCCCATACACACAATTCATGTTCCCTCATAAACACACAAGAGCGCACTCCTCTATTCTATCAAAACAAGAGTCGACAAAGGAACCATTCGGCTCTCATCCACAGTGAATGTGCCTGATTTAGCATTTGTACCGTAGCAAATCGTGTTCCCCTCTCAAGCATCATCTACTCGGAAACAATCCGCACAGCCTCACATCGCGGGTGTATTTGGGTACTACCCCCCCCCCCCCCCCCCCCCCCCCCCCCCCTATTGCGCAACGTCTTGACACAACAGTCAAATACACCGCCCCCCCCCCCCCCCCCCCCCCCCACACACACACACACACACACCACCCCTCAATGCTTGATAGGGGCACAAGCTCCACCATCGATAGAATCAAACCAAAGTCTGACATTGACTTATTATTCATCGTCCCCGTACTGTTTGGTTTTTGGCCCAGAAGCGCTATCAATGGTGGTTGGTAAGTGCGCCGTCTTGTGCACACATAGTCAAGTCATTCCACCAACATGCACAGGTTAGTTTTACTTTGCCTCGGAAAGTCTGCGATGCGCCCGGGAAACTCATCGAGGGCAAAGTAAGGATCCTTTCCACGGTGCGTTTCCCCTCATTGATATGAGGACGTCAATCAGCGATGTGATTGAGAAAAACAAACGTTATTCGGGGTTCCGCCATTCTATCTCAAATAATGAAGTCAGAGAAAATGCGAGTATCACACACACGCAATCAAAATCCGTTGGCGCGAAGCAGCTCAGCACACTCGTTGTGACTCGCCGCAATGGCGAGCTGGGCAGGTGATCGATGCCTGCGGCGAACATCACATCGTCGCCGAAAAGGCACAATCAATTCTGACATGTGCTTGACCCCCTTTTTACCAATTCGTCACTGGTAGCGTAAATAAACGAGGGCGAGACGGCAGGCACGGTGCAGCACGGTGATTATGTAAGCCAGAGTTGCAGTACACAATAGAATACCACTGTCGAGGTTATCAGCGCGACAAATGATTATCATTTATTTATCAGCAGATAAAGCCACAGGACGCTTGAAAGATGTCTTTTTCCATGTATGTTCTACCACGTCTCACTGCGAAGCTCACTATCGCTATATGCACAAAAGCAGGCAACAGCCGGAAGTACCAGTGGGAGGGGGCGTCTCACCTTCGTCGGCTCTTTCGAACGTCAGGAGATGAATGTTCATTCGACACGTCGTAGCCTTCAGCTCTGAGGTGTTCAAGCTCGGATGCGGCCAGGCCCCCGCCGGTCAGCAGCCACCGCAGCACCGCCGCACTCCCTCGGTCGGCTGCCTTGTGAAGCGCGGTGTGCCCTTTACTTTGGGGACGCGAGAAGATAAGCCCCAAGCCATGTAACCACTTGCATATCTACCCAAGCACATCGCCACGAGACGCTTTAGCGACATATGTCAAACTATCTATCCGTCTCTCGTATCTTTTCCCTTTTTCTTGTGACCGAATTCATACGACTTTACGGACATGTTGCCTTATATAAACGATGAAAGCGCATCACCTCAACGTTGCCGCCCATAGCAGCAAAGTGGGCAGCATCGCAGCCCCATGCGTTGACCTTCGCAATCTGAGCGCCGAAGCGGTTCACCAGGACGTCTGCTACATCGAGGTGGCCACCAAAGGCGGCGAGCATGAGCATTGTGGAGCCATCTCCCGTGGGCACGTCCGCATGCTCCGCCCCCGTCGCGCGTTGCTCCAATAGATAAGTCAGAACGTTGGCGTGCCCGCAACGCGCAGCCCAGTGCGCCGGTCCCCGGCCGTCTCGCCGGCAAACCTGTCGCCTTCCCACCAGCGGTAGCAACTCAATAAGACAGTGCAGGTGGCCGTTACCGGCTGCCCAGTCCAGAGCCGATGCGCCATGCCTATCCAGCGACCCGGCGCTTAAAGGATCCCACCCTGTCGCATAACCGTGGCATCCCAACCTCAGCCAAATTGGCGGTCACAGACTCTGTGTACGTTTGGACTACATATTTTCCAATATATCAATATTAACGATTATCAATTTGCCGATTGCAGTATAATAATTTCAGATTCAAATTTTTCCGGTAACTTACAGCTATAAGTTAAAATCTCGAAGTTAATTTCGCTTTTATTATGTAAACTCCGTAGTAGCGGGGCTACTACCTTGAAGGATCAGAGCCTTTAGCGTCTCGACGTCGCCGTCCCTGGCAGCCGTCAGCCCCGGGTGTGGTAGCTCCCTCGCGGTGTGAGACGGACTGGGCGGACCGGTTCCGCTAGGGAGCGCGTTGTTACGCCTTGTCCCCACCGCGACTCGGCTCATGAACACTCCGTTGCGGTCCGCCTCTTCTAGCACGGCCGACCAGTCAGTCGTTACGCGTGCACCCGCTTCCAACCTGCTGCCGGGAAACACAAGCTCATCGTGCCACAGTCTACCTTTATACATGTTAACACAACTATGAATGCAGCCATATACCCCTTCGTGTAGCACGGTCTCACTCGTGGCCTCCCGAGTATAGTATCACGACACCGCTCGACAAGAGCTCTGGAGTCCCAGGAATATTTGTCAGTAATATCGCTAATTGTCAGGAATATTTGGACGGTGAGCGCAATTATTTCCATTCAATCCTTGTAATAATTGTTTTATTTATATATCGTGTTTTTTAAGGAAATGTCTACCCTGCCTGATATTAGGCAATAATATTCGCTTTAAATTTTGAATGTGGGGAAAACAAAGCGACTGAGGGCACAGGCACAAGGAGGCCTGTGAGCAATATACTCTTTGTACCAGTACCAGCACGCTTTTGTTAACTCACCCGTCTTTGCCCAGCACCTCAACACCGCCAGTATGGATGGCTTCAAGGTGTGTCTTCAGCCCACCGCGTCGATTATAGCGTTTGGGAGATGAGGGCGGGCAGAGAGGGCACCCAACCCAGCCGCTTTCCGCCGCGACTCCGGACCTCCTCCCGCTCGGGGCTACAGCAGTCCGCGCGGCTCCTTCCCCTCGTTGACAGCTCAACCTCTGCCACGCCCTCACCACTTGTCTTCCGTCCACCTCCCGCACTAAGAGCGCCAGCTCGTCCCCCACCCTGATGGAGGCCTTGCTTGACGGGAAGTTCTCGCAGCGCGGGCTCTGGCAGGTGCAACCCCCAAAGTGTTGCGAGTCGAACACCACCTGTCTTACAAGCCCGCCCCCGTCGCAAAGGCTGACAAACACTAGGTTGCGGCCGTGATGCCGACAGCGCGCGACACGAGCCTCCAATCGACTGCGGATGACAGGCACACCAAAAGCCCACAGGAACCAGAGTTCAGAAAGGCTCAAGGAGAAAAAGCTGACGTCTGCCCCCATTTCCCAACTACTGGCGAATGTGAGAATTGTCGCTTGCTAGAATGCCGAATGTCGTTTTTCTTTTCGTGAAGAAGTCTATGGAGCGTGTGTTCTCCTACCTCGTGCACAATTCCCCGACGAGTCGTCTACAACAAGTGTTATCTTCTTCACCGTCCGCCGTTTTTTCGCACCGCTCATTCTCGTCCGCGCTACTGCTACCCTGCGACCTCGCCATCTTCTTCCTGGTTTCTTTCCCACGGCCAGCAGGCGCCAGGTACATCAGGTCCCGAAGAAGTGCAACCGCGCGATAGAAGCACG
The DNA here is from genome assembly GCA_026401115.1 of Tetraselmis chui. Classification (NCBI taxonomy): domain Eukaryota; kingdom Viridiplantae; phylum Chlorophyta; class Chlorodendrophyceae; order Chlorodendrales; family Chlorodendraceae; genus Tetraselmis; species Tetraselmis chui. The sequence goes on from JAPMLY010000095.1 coordinate 306,187, forward strand.
GCAGTCGCAAAATCACGTCGAAAACCCGGTTCCTTCACCTCCGTCGACGGCTATCAATCGCAGGCATTTGAGGCTAGCTGCGCGATACCCCGACGGTTCGATCCGACCAGCCGTCCGCTTTCGAGCAGCGAGCGAGCTCTTCGTCAAGATGTCAGAGCCGTCGTCGTCGAGGCTTTGTGTTTGTTGCGGATAGCCGAGCGCATCTCAAACATATGCTGACGGCGGCAGTAGTTTCAGAGCATCCGTTTCTCCGATGTAATATTTTGATTGTCCGAAATCTACCGTGTGGTCTCCCTATCTATTTATTTTAATTTTGACATGTAATAAAAGGGTAGGCACAATAGGATGACGGTATGTGGAGGTATAATTGTATAACCCGAAATAAAAAACTCGATATTTGGGGGATTGAAATTGAATTAAAGCATATATGGATGCAATCGCTCTAATTGGGCCCTCTCTCTCAGCTGGTGCTCGGGTAGCTAAAGCCGGGGCTGTGACGGGCTTCCAGCAAGAATATTTTTTTGGTGCGCCCCCAGATATGGGACTGGCAGGGAACCCGCGCCGGCTCCCTCTACTGGCGGCGTTTCCATCAAGATCCATCTATTCATCCAAAACAACATGACGGGACGAATTACCACACTCCTCCACAAGAGTCTGGACATGCATTATGTGAAATTATACATAAAGGCTAGTCAAAAAGACGCGCCCATGTCACCACGTCAAGCACGACGACACCCATGCGGTGCCACCCAAATGTATTACAGCCGGAAAATAAGCAGTTAGCCGTCACTCGGTATGGTGAGACTTGAGCTTATTAAAGCGAGTGTTGTTGGTGGAGTTTGTCGAATTAAGTCCATAAATTCGCAAGAAATTGTCTAAATTACACACGTTGTTATGAGCGCCACGCTCGGGCAGTGCTCAAGCGCTCATACCTAGTTGCATGCATATTGCTTAGTAAGCCACTCAACTCTATTTTCTGGACTCGTCGGACGGTGCTTGGAGGCGCGGATGCCGTCTTCAATGCGAGAGATGGGGTTTGTTGCGGGTGTTTAAATGGAGCATGGACGTTCATGCCGCATGCACGGGCGATGTATTTGGAAAACAAGCGAGCAAAAGCTCACGTGAGACAAGGTTGGATAAGCAGTGCACGCTGTAAATGGGCGAGATCGATTGGGTTTGGCGATGGGCGAGGTCCATCTTGGCCGTTTGAGACGCATCACGTTGACGGTAGGTGGTGTTTGGAATGCTTGGGTGTGTGTTTGTGCCAACCACCCCCGCCCCACGCGCGGCACACGTCGGGATTTAGGCTTGTAAATGAGTAGGAATGAAGAGTTTGTAAACATATATCGATAATCTCTGCACAAGTCGCCTCATGAGGTGAGCCGAGTTCGACTACATGTGTTGCTTGGCACTTTTACTCAGCTTAGCCGGAACATATCGGAAATGAAAGATGCTAGCATTCACATAATATCGATTTGTGGATGTATGATCACCACAATAATAATATATGCGTTTGACGAGCATGGATAAGGCGCGTGCAGCGGTACATGTTTCAAAATGTTTGGAGCTAGTTTACCTAAACAAATTATGACCGTTTGAACGTTGTGGCCGAACGCGGCTTGCCCTTGGGTTATGCGCATTACTACGGTGATAAGTCTACATACGCGATATCGTGCATTCCCCCCACAACGGCCTACCTAATACCTGCCCAATACATGCCCAATACCTGCCCCCTCCGTCGCCTATGCATCATATTCGCCCAACCGTTGCACAATTATTCATATCGCGGCGTTTTGAGCCCGTTACTCTATTCGTCTAACCGACACGGTGCATGTATGAAAGAGCGCGTCGCGGCTTTCATTTCAGAGCGCATGTTTGCCTAGGATTTCAAAAAAATTGTCAATAAATATATGCATGACTACATTTTTCACATGCTAAGGTGCGAAGTCTTGTCAAGATTGTTTTTGGAGAAGTGTAGTACAACACAGAAAATGTGACATGTAGGTCTTGTGGATAGTATATTAAAAAGTCGACACCGTCGCTATTGCAGATTGGGAAATTTCTTTCTGTGATGGTGCATCACGCGCTATTATTGGTACGAGCGAGTACCACAGAAATATTATCAGACATGCATACATGCCCGCAACCCAATTCGACGACCTATGAATGGGGTTATGCCTCGTCAAATCATGGTTCCCTTCATCAATAAACGCGGGCCGAGACTATTGTAAAACTACAAAAAGGCAGTGGAAACCACCAAAAAAAGATAATGGAACCCCCCACCCATAAGATTAACCTCAGTGGACATGAAGGCGAGCTGCAACATTAGCAGTGCCATTTTTGGCAAAGCGTCACGAAGATAAAAACCCAAGGTGCCATGAAGAACAACGGAAATGCGTCGCATGAACTCCCAGCGCACATCACCCCAAAACCGGCGGAATGGAACTCAAGTAGACAAGCGAGCAAACTCCTTCACGCGGAAATCGTTGTATGGTAGCAATGAATCGAAGTCTGCATCACCCATGCAAGGGAATCGACGAAGGTACAACTACCAAAATAGCCAAACAGTTAACTAATCAACTAGCCAAACACTCAAACTCCCTCTCTAGTTCGACCGCCATTGGGGCCAATCTTTCCCCATCCTCCAAGGGAAAGGGATAGTATTCATGAACGGACTGAAATGAAGGCGTGCCAAGTGCCACCGAAGTGCGGAGGTTAGCATGAAGCTTCACGTTTTCGCCCCTCTTGCAAGGCTTCTGGGCTGCGGGAGGGGAGCGCCCAACACATGGACGCTAGAGTTCGAGCGGGCAGTACACACCGTCACATCAACAATAAGGTGGCGATGCGGGGCCGTAAAGTCGAGCCAAACGACATCTTCGGGTCAATCTCGAGAGGCGCTACGAGACCGAATACGGTGGACCTCCAACCGCAAGTCCCGCCCCTTAGGCGTGTAGAAGGTGGGGTCTTATCTTAGACTACCGTAGCTCGCATGTGTACTAATGTCTTGCCCCCACGACGGTCTGACTCGAGCCCGGGATCTTAGGCGCACTAGGCCACACGCTTAACCGAGACATCGGGAAAATAATTGATGTCGCTTAGTGGCACTCTTGCCTCAAAGTTTGAGTTCCATCACCACAAACGCCGCCGCCTTAATCATGAATTCTTCAAAAACACGGACAATTCGATAATGAATCTGAATGGCATACTATCAGCAAGGACACTAGGGGATATAACCCATCAGCATAGCGACTGTCGAGCGCTCACCCGGCACGGTAGCCTCCAAAGCCGCCGAGGAAGAACCATACCCACGAGATATCGCGGAAATAACGAGGATATTTCCGACCGTGGCTATCATAAAAAAATACGTATACGCCGAAGACTCACGGTAGCGTTTCGCGACATTCCGATATTTTTTGTAGAGGAATGATGATCGCCAACTTGAAAAGAAGCGGCCCAAGAGGATCGCCATGTCGCACACCCGTACGCGACTTGATCGTACCGTACAAAGCCGAAGCATCGTCTGGATCGACATAATACACGGCAAAATGCGGGGAAATTACCTCAACAAACGGGATTATGGGGTGTATCTCATGGTTCTTGTACAACTCCAACACAACGAAGTTCCGGCATGAACTGGTGTTGCAAGCATTTCCCAAGTCCAATTTGAGTAAATTGTTGGCTTGGATGGTCTATAAGCCAATACGGGTAGTATGAATTGGTCGCTCGACACAAGCTTTTATGAGAACCGAGCGTTGTATATGTCCCAAGTGGTCAGCCGAGAAAGTCGCTATGCGTGCGATGACGTGGCAATGAGTCAACCGCGATAAAACACTACGTGTCGCGAGCTTTCGGACCTTTAGAGCCTTCCCCCCGGAGACGAGTCGTGTCACGGTCGATACTCCCTTGCTTTTGAAGACCCCGCCCCGTCGTCCTAGCGAGGAAGTCAATAATAGCCTTAGGTAGGTTATCCGCCGAATAGCGATTGACCCACTTCCGCCAAGCTACAACATCTAGGTCGCGGACGTCCTCCCAACGCCAACCGTCGATATTCCAACGCCAACCGTTGAGGGGGGGGAAGCTGCGATTTCAAGAGTATCTTGTAGGGCTGAGGGGAGGTCATCTCTCGCTGTCACACATACTCCCTTGCCCGAAGTGACATGTCGGTACCGCGGGAGGCAAGCGACATGATCATTGGCGGAGCACCAAGACATAAGAGCAACATCACGAGGGGGAGTGGAGGGCAGTTGTCGCCGGAGGGCAACAAGAAATGAGGGCATAAAAGCCGGTTGTGCTGGCGCCGAGGGTCCAATATCTGAGTCTCTCGGGGGGGGCGGGGGTGAAGGAGACGGGGTGTTGCTGGATTTTGGAACGGATAATTACCCGTAGGTCGTGCCGGTCCCACAAGAGGGGCGGGTGTGGAGACACGAGAAACAAAACATTACTAGCTAAAGTACGCGCATGCCGAGTTTCAAGGGTCGGCTTAAAAACAAGATCCAATCGAGAGCATCGGTAGGCTGAAGGTTGGGTGGGGCTGAAAGCTTGGTGGGGCGAGCGTGGCGCCGGGCGCTTTATACATACTCTTCTCCTTTTTAAGTGGGAGAGGGTGGAACAGTCGCGGACAACCAACTCGAAGGCGAAGCGTGGTGTCAGTTAGACGACGTAGGACTAGCGTAGAGCCGAGCGCTTTACACAAGCTCTTCTCGTTTTTACGTTTTTGTGTGTCCATTCATGTGGGTGGGGACATGGTAGGCAACGTCGGTATAAGTGGATGTGTGTCGTAACCGTGCACTGTTAAGCTCAACGACTCGGGATTAGTGACATGTTCATAAATCGAACATCCGACTTCACCTAGCTTTACATATTGTCCATGAATACGTAAATAAAATCTCGGGGGCTTACAAAGCTCATTACATTGACAGTCACAGATATGTCTTGCGTACCCTCGACTTGTGCTGCACATACAGGCACCCCCGAAAGCGCTCAACATACGCGCGTTTCCCTTTTTCTGCAACCGGCTAGCTAGGATCGGATCGCTGTACTATTTCCGCGGTCGGCTCACTAGCGAGCAAGACTTTGGCTGGTGTGGCGGCCAGTTGCAGATGTCACGAAGATAATAAGAACGTGTCGTGAAAGCCACCCTCCGTTTCGCTTCAATATTACGGCGCTATCATCTCTGAAGACAGAACAGAGCGTTTAACAACTTTATGTTTCAAGCTTTCGATACATATAATGTATGTTTAGCCACACACACACGAAAGGAGAGGATAAAATAAGTACCCCGGCCTAGCCTTGCATGCTTGGAAAGCACACGGTGTGTAGCTGGCACATGTCGCAATTCAATTTCATGTAAGGACCTTATCAACCATCAAAAGTGCAGGCCAACTGTCAACACGAGGGTGCCATACTCAGCACGCAGCCGAGAACGCACACGTTTGCATGAGTGTTTTGAGGCATGGTGCATGTTCCTGGTGTCATGGGCTGAAAGGATTACCGACTCACTCCTAGACACAACATTATTCACGCTACAGCTCACAACTTCCAGCTTCTTCACGTTTTCCAGTCCTTTAATAAAGGACCACAGCATATCGTGTTGGCGTTTTGCTCCCCTCGCCCGTGCAACACAACAACTTGCTGGAAACAACGTGGCAGTCCCATTTGACTGCCGGGCTGTGAAATATGCTTTTAACTCGGCACTTCGACCGCATGTTCGTTTACTTTCGACCATTATGAGTGACGGTGCTCTTCACATCACCTGCAGTAGTTGAGCCACTCCCTCGTCCATATAATTGTCGACGAGAAGGGGTTAACATCGCCTGCCGAAAGTAATGAAAAAAAAATCCCAAGAACAGGCCCAATACGGACAGTCGCCAGGTAGGGGCTACAGCAGGCGAGAAGAGGCGCGGCTCTTCTACACCATTGTGCTGTGTTATGCATTTATTGCATGCTAAGAAACAATAGTATGGCATGAAAGCAAAAACAAGAACGACCACACACGCACACACGCACACACACGGACACACACAGTACGTTGACTGAGAAAGAGCAGACAAGCACTGCGCTAGGGATGGGATGATAAACATCCCCCCTGTGTGGTGGAGTATGCTGCTAATGAGGAGGGTGGTACATTCACCAAATAAGCTACATGACAAACATTAAAAACAATGTTTTCCCAAATTTCGTATGCGCTTCACCATACTCTACAACATAATAGTTACTACCTAACGGTCGAAATAAGCAACCTGCAAAAGCAAAAAATGGTGATTCAGCCAGAAAACGGTGCGAAACGATGGCATGCAAACGCGCCCTGCAAACAGTCTGTACTGGGCTGCAGAAAAGGCGACGCAGAGAATAGAGCAGTGGCACGAGCACATGTTGCTCGGATAACCTCACCATCTGGACCTCCTTTTTCTTCAGACCGCACTTCTCATAGAATGGAACATTGTCCTCACTGCAGTCCAAGATGGTCTTGTAGCAGCCAGCCGCCTTGCTAAACTCCAGCAGGTCCGACACCACCCTGGCGCAGACCGAAAGCAGCTGCTCAGCCTACCGTCCGCAATGCACCAAGGATGAAGCAGTGCATCAGGCAGTGGAGTGTGTGCATACCTCTGCCCCAACCGCTGCCCACGGTAGGTTGGATCAACCACTACATCCTCAATGTGTCCAACCTGAACCCAGAAAGGAAAGGGCGTGGTTCAGATGCAGTGGCGTTACAATACATGTCCCAACATTGAGGCGGTCTTCACAATTGGCAAGCGCAATTGCAGCCCCACTGCTAACCTTGCCGCACTCGTGGATGAATTTGCGCTCGATAAGGAGTGTGGCTGCCGCTATGATCTTCGCATTGGAGGTGTCTGCGGATACAACAGACACACACGTCGTTCTGTGCGTCACTCGCTCAATCTGCGCGCCATTCACCCACCCCATCACAGCATCACTCAGCATCCCATACACCAGAAGAAGGCACCCACCCTCGATGACCGCTATCCGGTAGTCAGGGTGCCTGGCCTCCAGCTCCCTGAAGCGCTCTGCAGGGGGACATCATTCATGACGGTGAGTGAAAATGCAGGGCGAGCACCTCACAGGCTGGGAAGGCGCCAAGAGAAAAGCCAGCGCGGGCTGACCAGCTTGCTTGGCAGACCCTTACCTGTAAACTGAGCTTCCGAAACCTCCCCTACGGTTGTCAGACTCTGCAGCAGCTGAAGGTAGCCTGTGCAGGAGGGGTGTCCGTTAGCGCCCATAAACCCTAAACCCTAAATATACGCCTTCAGCCTGCTCCCCTCACCGAGGTACTCCTCATCAGTCACGCGCCACAGTCGGCAAGGTGTGTCGGAAGCTGCCTAGCTCACCTTTCCGGTAGTCCTCTAGCTCCAGTGCGCGCACCGCGTGCGCGCTCATGGCGGGTGGACCGTGGGCGCCAAACGCTCTCACAGTGGGCCGCCGTTGACTGAGCGAGACAAGGCGGCGGATGCGGACGGGATAGGAACGTGAGAGGGGGTCGGGTACAGGTACAAATACGGTACTGGGGAAGGACTTCGGATGATGTAGCGGGCGGACAATTGCCGGCATGTATCCAAACTGCCTCTCCCTAATCCCTACTCTTGCCGTCTTCGCCCCCGGGCCGGTAGTTGGGGCCGAAGGTCAACAGACCGCAGTAGCAAGGGTCGGACTTCAGACGCCTGTGGTCTTCCTACGGATGCAGCAGGTACTCGCTTCTCAGTGGATGCATCAAGTCGTGCTTCTCGAGAGCGGCGTGACGCGATATAAGGATTAGTACATTTAACCATCGCTAGTACAGGTACTGGTACTGTTTGACTGGACTGCGATTACGTTTCTGGATATGAGCTTACCTGCCAGTCCCATATGCTGGGGGCGCCAGCAAAAAAAAATGCCGGTACGGGTGAGGATACGGGATTAAGGATCCTTACCTGTACCTGTACCCGTAGATTTCCAATCCTTACCTGTACCCGTAGATTTACAATCCTTACCTGTACCCCTAGATTTTACTTTTTGAAAAATAAGATGGAAAATTTGCTCAGCGGAGCGGTAAGGTAGCGCTATTCTATTCGTCTGAAAAGGATTACTATCTTTATTGTTCAAAACAACAAAGCAGCAGCAGTACTATACTGGTTTATTGGCCCGTCATCAGCCACCGTATGCATTGCTCTGACGCTGACGCGGCGCTGTCCGTCTCGACACAGCACGCGCGCCACACGCCGCCTGGTTGCCGATAAGACCCCGACACGGCGCAACAGGCAGGTGCGGTGACGACTAGCAGGGCACTCCAAATACACACGACAAGACGGCAGCCGTTGCCTGTCGACGGTTCCCCCCTGCTTTAACGACTCAACGAGGAAGTGCGGTCTTGCCGCCGTTCTAGACACCGACCTTCCAAACCGCGCGTGTCGCGGCACCGGCTCGCCGTGTCGACTTCGCGACGACACCACACACCTACTGACACTTCCGTAATTATTACGAAATACGCCACAGATTCGATTCTCCGTCTAGCACTGCCTTGCTCGCGATGGCATCCTACTGCTGTTTTCCCTGCCAGTGTAAGTACCCTCCTGGCTCCTCTGCGTTTATTCCACACGCTTGCGAATGCGACAAACGTTGCTGGACTACAGCTACTGCGTTTTGTATAATATCCGCGCAGTGTGTGGCAAGGGCTGCGATGCCGTCGGTCGCTGTCTCGGCTCCGGGTGCCAAGGCTGCAACGACTGCGCGCGCGAGGGATGCTGTCCTCTCAGGAGGTACGAGCCACGATGCTGAAAGCTCTCATCTTTATTTGTTCCGGAACATGTCGGACCGTGCGCCCGGGAGCGTACGCGTGCGGCGAACCGTCGCTATGTCCAGTTGTGACAGCTGTACACGCTCTGCTCAGGCCCTCCCCCATTTTCCTTTCCTTCACGGTCCTATTCAATGGGCCTGTGGCCTTGGCAGCTATGGTCATCGCCTTCGAGAACCTTGGCAATGACTGCAGGCAGCCCCTTCATACCTTTTTGCTCGTCCAGGTAGGGCTCGCCGAGTCCGACGCTGCCTTACATTCCGGACTTGTTAGGTCATGTCCAATGACCTGTCGTTTTGACATTTTTGGACCACACTTGCCTCGCGCCCCTGACAGGCCTTCATCTTCAACCTCTTTATGATTTTGTTTGCAGTCCGGATGTACCAGCAGGTTTGTCACACCCTCCCCAATCACCACACGCCACAGTTTTGAGGTAGCTCGAGGTGTCGTGCACTAAGGTGAAGGTTATTACACTGAACGCTTTCGGTCGCAATTGGACAGTTCTCTTCGCCCTACCTTGAGGACAGTCCCCCTCGGCGCGCTGGCCGCCTCTGCTGGCGTGACCCCGTGGTGTGCCTCATGTTCCTGGCCGCGCCCTGCGCTTTGGCTGTGAGTATTACAGGTCTGGTTTGGGCATCCGAAGCTGGGTTCAGCTGCCCCACGGTGCGTAGTATCCAAATACAATTGGATATCACCTCACACTAATGGAGCATCACCAGCACCACGGAGTAGAGTAGCGCTGACGTTTAGTCTTACCCATGCGCAGGAGCTGACTACCATGACCGTCTGGAGCTGCATTTTGATGTGCGGAATCTCCCGATGGGCACCTGACCTTCCCATGAGATGCAGAGTGTCCATGTGAAGTGTTAAAATTGTTCTGTGCTTTCCACTGCAGGATCGTCTACCTTTCCTCCTTTTGGATCGTCATGCTTGTTAGCCTCTGTGTGTAAGCGCCTCTGCCGGTCACCCTTGACAGCTTCTCCACCCCTCAGCCTGCAGTTTTTGATATTTTATTTTTATTTTTAGTAGTCCATTCAAAATTTCGACTTATGGATTTCATTTTTACAATTCACCTGAGTCGGTTTAGGGTGCGGTGTAGATTGTTTTAGTTATTTTCGCGAATCCGCACTGACTTTGGGAGCTGCGTGTGGGCACAGGGAGTGCGGGAGATTCAGCGCTGCACGGTATGATGTGCGGTACATGGGGCGATACAACGGACAGCACCCCCCTCCACCCTCCTCGTCCCCGGGGGACCAGCAGCCCGCCGGTCACTACCCCCCGCCCCAGCACCCTCCGATGGAGCCCAACTTGTTCCAGAAGATCGGCTCGGATGTCGGCCATTACTTTTACCCCACCGCACCGCCATACTACGAAGTGGAGGCGGGGATGCCACCGCCAGGCGACGGACAAGGTACACCCACCCACTCACACACACACACACACACACACACACACACACACACACACACACACACACACACACACACACACACACACACACACACACACACACACACACACACACACACACACACACAAACGCGTACGCATAAGGTGACGCACACATGCATGTACACGCAGTTTGCACTCCAACGTGCTTTGTTTGCTCAGGACTCGACGGAGACGTCAATATGCGCCTACTACTTTACATATCAAAAGCAGTGACGCCGAGTTTAGATGGATAATGGACTCGACACTCACCGTCCGTTGTGTACGCCTTTGACAGGATTTTATCCGCCGATCTTCGGGCAGCCGGCAGTTGGGGTCCCTGTTGGTGATAATTCTGGTTATGTGCCGCCCTCGCACACTCATGACGCCTCCTCGAGTCAGCAGCAACAGGGGCAGAATGCCGCGAACAAAGCGTAGGCGAAAATATTACGAGCTGCACGCATACTACGAGAGGGGGGGGGGGGTTATTTAGTAAGTAGTTTTTGGTAAGAAATAGGTTGGCACCTTGTTTGTAGTATCAAATTGCCGGAACTACTCATGATCGAGTGATTCCTCAAGGTGCATAGCTCCCAATCAAGTAATAGAGGCTGCACGAAAGGTGAAGCACGGCAATGCAAGATCTGCTGATTTGGGTTACGCATGCGTTGCCTGTGGATTATTTTGCCTCAAGCTATTTTAGTATTTTTGTTGATGGAGCTGTATATTATCTTCTCCCACTCCAGACTTCCTTCATATGTTTCCACATTCATCGTTTCTTTGACGAAAGGCTAGCTCCAAATCTATTTCCCAGGTGTGGATTCCAATTTACTCACCAAGGCAAATGGATGATCTTCCAAGCAACTCCTCCGTCTCTGTCGCTTGAAAATAAGGGACACTTTGATTTTGATCCCGATGCATGTAAGGATTGCACGGGTGGGTGCAGAGGGTATTCATGTGTCGTTTGATTTTCTTGAATGGCTTGGCGACATAATGGAAGCATGTTTACAATGGAAACCACCGAGTAAAAAGGAGTAAGGGGGAAAAACCCCACAAGACTTAGCAATATATTCACTTCGTAATGTTTAATCTTACTCCCTTTATATGACTGAAATCCTCGATTTATTTTTGGGGTGTTCCGCTGGCTCATATGGAGGCTCCAATGATGCGGTTCAATTATCTAATGTAAGGAGAGGGTTTTGTGAGCCCCACCTTCTAAACATACACACACACACACACACACACACACACACACACACACACACACACACACACACACACACACACAGTGAGCCGCTACTAGCTTGGTCGTCTGTCCTCTGAATATTTAATTGGTCTTTATGGATTTTCACGGCCTAGCTAATATTTTACCCATTTTTCCCTACTCGTTACATTTTTTTTCTCGGCATACGTGTAGGAGTTTCTGTATTTGTAATTAAGCTTGTTCTCAACAACAGAAAATAAATGTGACGGGTGCGGTAGGTAGAGGTACTGGTACTACCTACTGCTGCGATAATGATATATTAATCGGGCGGAGGAAAGTATGATAATAGTACCTGTACCACCGACAACACAAATTTGCGGTGATAATATTTCATATATTTCGATGATGATGGAACAATGAAAGCGAATATAGTATTTCTGCTACGGGTTATTGTCGGTTGTATTTACATTTTATGTACTTTCTTTGTGTGATGTACAGCCTCCTGGGCCTCGTCATCCTCCATCCTCGTTGTCGTTACGCAGGGCGGCGGCGGCGGGCTGCCAATAATAATACGCCATCCCCACTTCATGGTCGGACAACAGCTCAGCGAGGTGACGCGCGGATTTCATCACAGCAACGAGCGCCTACAACGCCCATACACAACACCAGCCGCCTCAAAGTCACCATCCACCGCGTGTCAGCGAAATAGTTTACTAAGCACCATGTCTGACTACGAGTCTGAGCACGAGGAGGAGTTGGACCTCAGCAACGTACGGCCTGCTGAACTAGTACTTTACGGCGCATCACCAGTGCTACTTGTGATGAGGCGGCGATCACTGCCGCAGTCCTAGCGCGCCTACATCATCCCCAGTCACCACTCGTTGCCCGTCAGCCCTCTGTCTTTACTCTATGAAATAAGGCATTATATCTGATCACCACTGCATAGACTCAACACTCTTGTTGATGAACAGCACTGTGCTGTTGCAACGGCCGCACGCCAAAGCCGCCGGAATAAGGCCACCGCGCGTACACCCGCTTCGTTTATCGACGCAGCTGAACCTCTCCCGTGACGCCCACCCCGCGCGTCTAAAGCCCATATTCCTCGCGCCCCTGTAAACATCCGTGGTACCCAATCGGTGTTCAATCGACATCTATGGCCGCTGCTCTCCTCCAGCGTCTGTACTTATTTCGGAGCAGTGCGTAAGTTGAAAAGTTACGAAACTCACGCGACGGCAGCTCACCGCCGCCTCTGCCAACAGAACTAACGCACACCTTCCCCGCTGTCCCCTTTCTCCCCCATTCTTCAGTCTGATGTCGTGACGAAGTACAAGGCTGCAGCGGAGGTTGTCAACAGTGAGGCCTCACCCCACCTCACCCACTTCTTATATTAATTTACCAACTCAACTCAAGGGCATGTAACGTAATTCAAGTTTTTTTACGTTTGCTGCATCATGAATGCATCTGGTCTGCTCTGATCATTGCGTGGATGGCTGTGGTTGTAGAAACGCTGGCCCTGGTGGTGGCTGAATGCAAGCCGGGGTCAAAGCTTCTGGATATTGCTCAGATCGGTGACAAGTCCATCACAGAGTGAGCACCCTCCGTGGCCCCCTTCCCCCATCTTTATCATGGATCATTGGGAGGTTTCCATCGACAACGCAGGATACATTGTGTGTTCACGGTGCATGACTGTGGTTTTTGCAGCCTGTGCGCGACGCAGTTCAAGGGTAAGCAGATCGAGAAGGGTATCGCGTTCCCCACCTGCCTCTCCGTCAACAGTGTGGTCGGGCACTACTCCCCCCTCGCGGAGGACACAACTGTGCTGAAAGAGGGGGATGTCCTCAAAATGTGAGCTCCCATTCCTCACATCCCCCACCACATCGATTCGTATGCTGTGTGAGCGGGATGACTAGACTCACGGGCAATAAACTCTGTCTCGAACGGTGCACATCCACAACAATTTATGCTTCGGTGTTTATCTGTCGCTGAACATGGTACCGTTGTTTGTGCTGCCTTGCGTTAGTGACCTGGGCGCCCACATCGACGGCTTTGTGGCCGTCACCGCGCACACATTGCTGGTCCAGGCCGCCGCCGGACCCGTTACTGGCCCCGCCGCGGACGTCATGCAGGCAGCGCATACCGCCGCTGAGGTGGCCATGCGGCTGATTAAGCCAGGCAAGAAGGTGTCTGGCGTGGCGGAGCAGCTGGAAAAGGTGATGGAGGCGTACGGCTGCAGCCTGGTGGAGGGGGTTTTGACTCACCAGATGAAGCAGTTTGTGATCGACGGCAACAAGGTGGTGCTGAACAAGGTGACGCCGGAGATGAAGGTGGAGGAGGACGAGTTTGAGGAGAACGAGGTGTATGCGGTCGACATCGTTGTGTCCACGGGCGAGGGGAAGGCGCGCGTGCTGGATGAAAAGGAAACCAGCGTCTTCAAGCGCGCCCTCGACATGGAGTACAACTTGAAGATGAAGGTGCGCCGGGTCGTGGGGCTCAGTCACCTCCATGCTTACACCCGCGTTGGTTTTCATGCGGAGATGGGGAATGACTACTCTATCGTAAGATTGTGTGTATGTGTGTGTGATATGATTATGTGTGTGTGTGTGTGTGTGTGTGTGTAGCGGGGAGGGTGGGGGGGTGATTGATTAAGTCTATCAGCTTATATCCCCTCGCAAGCATCCCCTCCCCTCGAGGCCGAGAGATCAGTGTTTGTCATGGGTGCTGAGCAGGCGGAGTGTCGGTGTTGCTGTGGATGTACAGGCTTCGCGTTCCATTCTGTCAGAGATCAACAAGAATTTCCCCTGCATGCCCTTCCCCATCCGCGCCTTGGACTCAAAGCAGTCTCGCTTCGGGCTGGTGGAGTGCCTCAACCACGGCCTGCTGCAGCCCTACCCCGTGCTTCACGAGAAGGTGTGCATCCCGCCGCTCTATTGTCATCACAATTCACATTGTCTTTGGATCGGTATCGAGTACTGACCTTCCCGATTCACTCTCTGCCATTGTTGTGCTTTAGCCCGATGCACTGGTCGCCCACTTCAAGTACACCGTGCTGCTGATGCCCAACGGAAACGACAAGGTCACTGGCGTGGCTCCTCAGGAGATCAAGTACGGATGCATCTCTTTAGTTCTTCCTTTAAGCAACTGTCGAGCTTGCGTGAGCTGCTCCCCGCCGTGTCTGATGCCCCTCCCTCCTCGATTCGCTTGTTGCAGGAGTGAAAAGACGTTGGAGGATGAGGAGCTGAAGAAGTTGTTGCAGACGGCGCTCAAGCCCAAGAAGAAGAATAAGAAGAAGACGACCAAGAAGGAGGGCGAGTAAGCGGTAGGTGGGGGTTGACAATTTTTTGTAGTTGCGGCGGGCAGGATTGGGTGGTCTACGTACCGTCCCCATTTAGCGGGTGGCTTGGGCGGTGTCCAGGCATGTACGTACACCAGACAGGGAGGAGGGAAGGGGTTATCTCATGGGTGGCGGCTGCATGCCCACTAGAGATATCAGATGGCGGTCGCGGTGTCTTTGCCGGCGGTACTGCTTGCAAAGCTGGGCAGCGGCTAGGGTGATCTTGAAACACGTCAGGCGCCGCACCGCTTTAATGGGGTGGGTGTGCTGCTGGTGGACTAGCAGGCTTGAAACAAGTGATGTGCCTTCCCCCTCGTCTTTCCCTTTCACCGCGATCTGCGCTGTCCTTTTCCACACCGCATATGCTGGCCTCCTTCATACCGCATACATGCGGTCCATATAAATCCGCATGTTAACTCATGCACAACATTTGATGCCTGGTTCCGGCACCCGTAAAATTTTCCCAGATATTCATACTAAGTCCGCTCTGTAAGTGCCTAGTGGTGGGTCCGACTGATGAGTAGTGTGATAGGGTGGTGGCAGTCTTTCACGTTTAGTGCAAAGAAAGATGTGCTTTTGGCTGAAGTGGCTGCAATTCAGGCTTTCGCGCTCGTGCTACCGTTTGTGGTTACATCTGGCTCGGTGCATGTGGCCGCATTTTCAGCTGCACGGAAATCCGAAAACTATCCCTGCGAGTTGATGACGTGCCCGTGGATGTGAGTTTTTGGACAAGCAGCGGAGAAACTTTGCCTCTGCGAGTATTGCCCACTCTTCACTCTAATGTACGCAAAATACAGTTACCTGCGTGGAGAATGGGATCAACAACTGCACCCTCCAACAAAGTAAACAAAATTTCTTACCAGAAAAAGCAGTGGAGGCCACCAAGCAAAAAAGAAGGAAGGAGGAAAAAATAAATCTAAGCCCGAGGAACAGAAAGGCATGCCACCCTCCAACAAAGTCCAGACCGGCACACTTTTCACTTTCCTTCATGGTTACATGGTTTTTCTTTCGACCGTTGTAGAGAAAGATGTGCTTCAGCTGAGGTGCCTGCACATAAACTTTCTTTGCTCCTGCTTACGCCCTTGCCTGAAGTCTGCCTCACTAGAGTTGGCATTCCCAGCTGCATAAAACTCCGACAAGTATCAAGCACGCGGACGACAAGTATCAAGCACGCGGATTCATTTCTTTCCTGCGCGGGGGCAGCGGAAGGACGTCGTGTTTTTTTTTTTCTAGATTTTGTAAACTAAAGCTTTCTGCCCGCAAGAAAAATGGAGTATGCCTGCTACATGTACACATCCGCTAAAAATCATTGCTCCTCCCATCACAACGAGTGAAGTGGGCGGTGAACGCGAATTAGTAGCATGGGAGCAACTATTGCATTCTTCTCGCGGTGTGCGCAGTTGTTCACGGCCACTTTCGCAGACTAGATTTGTTGGCGTCCGATGGCAGCGGCGATGAGGTAAGGCTAGGCATTGCCGCGGTATGAGCCACGGCTAGGGAAGCAAATGAATTTTGTCAAATGGTGTTGATGGTAGTGATATCTTCAAACTACATAGACGTCTTCAAGCTCTACCTCATGAGCTTGCTTAAAATATGAATGTTTGTAGCGATAAGCACATATGCTCGTTTAGCCGTGGATAAGTATGCGTCCATGGCGCTTTATTATCACGCTTTTGGTTTGTGTCCAACCCCCGCCTCGATTCTACTCTTTACACCAAGACCCACACGGTACGTTTTGTAGCCTATTCCACACGGTACCGCTACCCGTATGTACCTCATTATCCGCGCCCAAACATAAACATGTTGTGCATGTGTACATTCTGCCGAAATTGGGTTATGCGATTGGAACATTAATGTGTAGCTCAAAGGCCCGAGCGAGAAGTATTGCCGCCGTCCTCTTCGAATATAATTGGGCTTTGGAGTGCACTTTTTGTGCGGAGCCTTCATGCATACATACAATTTACCCCGCATAGCCCCATGTCGTGCTTAATTTCGCATGGCTATCACCGTCCACGGTTAGGCTTACGGGAATTTGTGACACACATAATAATAGACTTGTCTTGCGGGCACATATAGGAACGCTCCGGGGCCGTTGCCATTGATGCGCAATCAGTCGGCGCGAAGGAGGTCATTGAAAATTAATATTTTTTCATAGCAATACCGAGTTAACGGCTGCCATCTCTTGGCGGACCCGTATAACCATCTGCGTCTCTTGCTGAGAAGGTTGGGTTAGGGAAAGGGGCTAGCATGCTTGCTCCCTAGCTTAGCGATCGGCCCGGGCGAGCGGTAACTAGGGGTAGGGCTTTTATTTCCGGAGTGGAAGGAGAATGCGGATTACATCATCAAGGACTTTGCACGACTGTATATCGCGTAATTTGTATTTTCGAATTCCGGCGGTATCGTTTGGATTTTAATATATATCCTCATCAAAATGTCATTTTTGAGGTTGCAATATGTAGTCCAGAGGAGTATTTAGGAATAGGGCATCCGGCCTTGAACTTAAATGGCAGCTCTCGGTGGGCCCTTCTACAACAAACCGGACAGTTGACTAGGTTAATAATGTTGTAAACAATTTTCAATTTTCATTTTTAGACCTGAGGTTTCTTGTGATTTCAAAATATAGGAATGATGGTAGTAATGTGTGCCGGCGTTCCTCGGAGGTACAAAACATTAAGCAACCCATTTATTACCACAGTCCCCCCGCCTAAGCGATAACAACCGAAACAATTGTGTTATCAAGAAAATGCCGATCTAGTAAAAGTAAATCCACTTGTCAAGCTGAAAGCTGCTTCTAGACCTCCACGATGCACGGCGCACTCCCACCGAACCGGGGTGCAAGCCGGCCTAAGCCGATCGGCGTTCGAGAGGGGCGACGAACCAGCCCAATATAGCTCCCGCATGACTCCGGTCTTCACGGAAGTAAGGGGGGGGAGGCTGGCAAAAACCCTTGTCGTGCAGTCGCTCGTCGATCCCGCCGTCGCATCATGTACGCCACAGCCCAAGGGCACCGCCGCTTCCCCCGACGCGGCACCACTTTGTCGGGGACCCCCTTCGCCTCGAGCAAATGCGGGAGGGCCCGAAATTGAGAGACAACTAACCACAGCTTCGATCCGCGGGCGGAAACCGTATACGGAGGGTTTTGGAAAACATAATATCCGTACTACAACACTAAAATCTCTCGCTCGGCGCAAGTCCGACATGTTTTTTCGCGACTAAGTACGCACATAAACTCTCCATGAAAGGGCGCTGGCCTTCGGCAGCCCCGGAGGGGGTTGCGCTCGTATGCCCGTCGGCATCCCCTCACCTCCCCGTGGTGGGCGCTTGAAAGCATGTAGCCGTGGAGCTCGACACTAGTAGCGAGGAGGATAGCCGCGGCGAGAGGAACGGCACGGTCCGGCGGCGTTGATCTTAGATCAGATGTTGCCGGAAACCCATGTACGGAGGGTTTCGGTTAAAACCTTCGTACCCGGCATCTTTGAGGCACCCCGATCTTACTTTCCCACCCAACCTCTCACCTCGTTGGTACCCACCATCGATATGAGTGCCTCAAGGGGGGTGCGAAAGCACACCGCCCGTATAGGCGAAGGTACGGCCTTGTTCGGATCAACCGGTGCCTTAAACTTTAGGCAGCTAACCGGGAGAGGACACACGCGGCAAAAGAAGCGACGGACGGTGACCATTTGTGGCTATGGTTTTCTCCCCCTTGCACGGAAAGGAGGGGGAAGCCTATGCTTGAAGTCGTAGGAGGAGGGCTGCTACGGGAGGAGCGGCTATTATCTCGGACGAGGGTGTGCGTGGATCGGGTCGGGGCCTTCGGCGATCTGAGCGAGGGGGATTTTCACATGCCTCTCCCCCCTAAGCTCCGGCACGACCGGAGTCGCACATGAGCTTAGGTCATGCGGCATGCTCGACTTGACAAGCATAATAGCACATGCTGACCACCTAGGATGATCAACGCCCTCGGGCGGCGGGAGCGGGCAGCGCATCGTGGAGACAACGATATATTATTTTTCATATTTCTATCGTAGCGACAGACCATGTATGTTCTTGTAAAACTATATCATGTTGTTAGTGCCGACGGAGGGGGATGGACAAGGAGACCCCCGGCGGAAAGCCCTAACTCTAAGTCCTAGATGGTAGTATTAGGTACGCCTTGAGATATCATCTGATTTATCAGAACTTGCTGTAAAACATTTCGAATTTATATTCTTCTCTGCTCACATCTCTATGACATGAGTGTCATACCAATACGTAGTAGCCGTAGGCTCGTCCCACCACTTTTGAGTTGTGCGCGGGTGTTGTTTTGTATGGCGGTTACGTGGACGATTTTACATATCGCGCCTTACAATGTTGCCATTATCCCTCGTTTGACCGCCCATTTTCACGGTGTTTTCCTTCTTTTCGTCTTTTCTTCACTTAGATACATCAATAATGTATTTGTCATGGAATATTCATGCTTTTGAAATCGAGTCGATCTTGTTGAGTATGTTAGTATTGCGCAGCAACCTGAACTAAACTTCTTTATTTAAAGGTGTGTCAGTCGATCATGAATCTTAGCAATTTTACATTATGATAAATGTGATTAATCAACATTTGTATAGGCAATAAAATGATAGTAATGTCGGCATGTCAATCTCGTTCTAGATAAGCAATCCTTGAATTTTTTGGCTCGGAAAAATTTCCTCACTGTGCATGTTGTTCATGCGGACAAGTTCTTGCCCGGATTGTCCGTTGTTATGGATGGCCAAGCCAACGCGTCCTCTTTGAGGATGCCCCTACTCGCTTCATCTTTCCATAAAAAATTATGAACGTTCCATGAGCAGTCCGTATAAGACCACCCTCATCGCCACGCGAATTTGATTTTCTCAACATCGTATATGGTATGGTACACTTCCCTTCCTACCGTCACTTAACACCGTAACCGGTACCGAAGTACTACTAAAGTACTAACAAACGCCACTGAGACAGCCCATTCCGCCACAGCGCAAGTCCATTCCGCCCGCCAGCCCTTCCGCCCGCCAGCCACCCTACTCGCGACAAGCGGACCTCCTTCGGGACTCGCCGCGCAACTTAAAGGGGGGCTTTGTCGCGGTCAGCAACGGAGCACACACGAGGATCCCGCGTGGCCCGCGTCGCTTTGAGGAGTGCTTGACGGTTACTTTTCCCATCGCCCCCCCCCCCCCCCCCCCCCCCCCCCCCCCCCCCCCCCCCCCCCCCCCCCCCCCCCGGCGCCATCGGACTGAGACTACCGACACTCGGCCTGGACGAACGGACGGACATCCGCAGCGCTGAGGAAACCTACGGCGGCGATGGACTGCCTAGCGCCTGCAGCACCGATCGAGTCCGCGGAGGCGACCACCAGGCATCACCCGCCCGTCCGTTGACTGTACCTGTACCTGCACTTATATTTTGTTTTATCATCGCTTCTTGTACGGTCACGAAAACAGAATTACTAGCGAGCAAAACCCCTATTTTGGACAACAATTCACGGGAATTGGCATTACGTCATGCTTACATAAGGGATTGAAAAGCGGTTTCGTCCAAGGAAAAGCCCTAGGGTTAGCCTAAATACCTGTGAAATTTCAGCCTGTGGTTCGGCGTGTAGCGGTGCTGTCGGCGGTGACAAGATGAGTCGGCGAGGATGGGTGAAAACTGCGTGATGGCCCTATTTTGGACAAAAACTCACGAGGCACGCTACTCTGACCTCATAAGGCCACCCTATAAACCACGAGTGGCCTACAACTCCTCGAGTAATTTAGCCAAGCCTTTCAGTGCACGTCCCTCGGAAGGAAGTGCAGCGTCGGGCGAAGACTCGCCGCCACAAGGAGGTGCGCCCATACTGACATTACTGGTACCTCCCGCTCCAGCACCGAGTTCCGTGTTTTCACTCGCCTCTGCAGCTAAGAAAAGGACGCTTGCACCGTCTTTACCAAGCGGAACAGGTTCATTAATAGTGAGGCCGTTGTTTTGATGGTTAGAGATGTCCTCGAGAGCCAAACGTTTGGGTACTCGTGAGTTCGCCATGTAGCGTGTCTCTTGCGGGCCGCCGAGATATTGGCCTTTTTGGTGATAGCGTGCTTTACCAGTTCGTCTTGACACTCTCCGCACATGAACTCCACTTCAACCACAGCAGCCTCAAAATAGCAACGTTGTCACATAGTGTCTCTATCTCGAGGTATAGGTCAGGGTCGGTGTTCTTTGGGTGATCCAAGGGTTCCTTGCTCGCGCATTGCAAGAGGTAGTCGTACTTCTCGTGACATGTATCAACAATAGAGCGCGCACCCTCCATCGCAGATAACATGTTTGGAACGCTGTCCATCAGTTTCTCGGCATCCACCTTTAATTTGCTGAGTGTGCTTTCTTCTTTCGCAATGGTTTTCAAGGCGGCACGTACATGGCCAGGCTGTCCGGCGTCGGCAAAATCCTCTGCTCGCGGGATGGACTTTCCGACTTTTTCTCGGATCACGTCAGCTTGACTCGCCTTCTTGTGGACAGGTTCCCAACTCGACTTCAACCTTTTCATTTCTGCTTTTAAGGTTGTCATGGCACTGGATAGGAGTGTCTTCAGGTCAGGCCCGTCCCGTCTGAGCTTGTCCCTATTCTCTGTCAGAAACACTGTCTCCTAGCATGTGAAAACTTGTGCGTACTGTGCCTCAGCGCGCCCCTTCCGGCCGACAACAAGAGGATCGGGTCCAGGTGGGTCAAGGTGGTCGACTACACGTGGACGAAGGACGTCACTGTGTATGCTAAAGAATAGGCGGGCCCATTTTCTTGAGAGGCCTATTCCATCGCGCCACTTCTTGGCGAGTGTTGTTTTGCAGTAGCTGGGGACGTGTTGAATTATTTGGTTGATTTTGTAAATTACATTATCGGTGGTGAGACATTGGCCCACTGAGTGATGCACCACCACAGCTTGCACGAGGGCTGCCTCTTGCTCCTTGGTCAATCCACTTCGTCTATCATGCTTTGATTTCCCTAGGTTAGGTTGTGTATGGCGCGTCGGAGGGTCGGCCACGGAACACCGTGCTTCGCTGCGATGCCGGAGAGAGTATGACCTTTACTCCATGCCTTGCCACTCGCCACTGCTCGACGACCTTCGTCGACTGCGGAAGCGAGGTTTTCTTGTGTGTAGGCCCGATATTTACCACGGGCGGGTAGGGATCCGCTGCCCATAGCGGTTATCGATGGTGTAGAGCGAGGGTCGCTGCCAAGTCTCACAATATTTGTTGAATTTGAAAAACGAAAATAGGGGGGCCGTATGTACGTAACCCCAAATACCGGCAAGCGGGCGCACCATCAGCATGTAAGAGTCGACAGCCGACAAGAGGCTTGCTAGGCTATTGGATACTGGATATGTGGGCAGTATGGGGTGTTTCAAAGCACAATTGAAGTGATTTACACGCTTTACGAGTGGGTTGGTCGAAATCGATAGGTGTTTTTGGTGCGATTTGGTCAGCAGGTCGCATCACGAGTCCTTCCTCCACTGACCAACGCGACCAGCTCGACCAGCCGCCAACACAGCCCTTCAATAGGGTCTCTAAGGGGGTTCTATTGTAGGGTTTATGGCTCGAAATGACCTCGGCAATGTGGGCTAAGATAGGCCTAAACCGCTAATTGTTCAAAATAGGTCCTTGTCCAAAATAGGGGTTTTGCTCGCTACTGTTTCTTTCATTTTATTTATAAGATATATTCAATATCAATATAGTATCTTTTCTTCCTTTCTTTCTTTTTCTTGCTTGGTGGCCTCCACTGCTTTTTCTTGTAAGAAATGTAGTATCTTTTCATATCATCTCAATATTAGCCGTACTCGTATTCGTATACAAACCATAGCAAAACACTCATCTTCAAATTTTTTTATTTCATTTTCTTTTATTTTGTCTTATATTTTCCCGTCGTTTCTACTCCTTCCAATACTACAGTACCTGTACCACCGGCGTTACATTTGATAATGATAATATACAAATCAAAGTACAAGTACCTGTACCGTAGTGTGATACAGGTACTCCTGTAGTGATATACTCGTCCCATAATTTTATTTGCTTACAAGAAGAACCAGATGAGCACGGACAGGGAAAGTGGGAGGGGAAACAAGAGGGCAAGAGTCGTCCCATAATTCCGCACATTTTATGGTCAGATTGATTTGAATCTAGAGGTTTGCATATCCAATATCATGTGTACGGGACAGTAACTCTAGCGGTTACTGTTACCGTTTAATATCGGCGCGTCTTACCTGCAGGGCAACCACCTTGCCCGAGCAGTTAGACGCAGCCAACGACCAACGACTTCCCCAACGGTCAGCTCTAGCTAGCCCGTGCCTTATAAGCCGTAGCTAGCCACGAGCCTAGGCACTCTCTGCTTTCGCGCTCAGCCAATCTAGCCAATCTAGGCTTCGCGCGAATGCAGTCTCGACTCTCGTAGTCGAGTAGGGTGTCAATCTTACTTTTCGTCCCATGCGCACTCGAGCGTCACGCGACACTTCCCCTCGTTCAGCTACAGAGTTCCCCAATATGCAGCCTGAGCAGTCTACATCCGCCGCAGCGGCCGACCCTCACGCTACCTCACTCGAACAACGCACAGCCGAACAGATTCGTACGGCAGTTTTGGCATCGGAACAACGGATAACGGAACAGTTTTTGGCGGCTAACGCTGCCTTACTCGCCCAGCTCCGAGGGACGACAGCCACACTTGCTGCTACTGATCAACAGCAGTCCTTTCCCACCGACGCGACCACAGCGAGAGAGGGTGGTAAGGCGGCCCCCAAGCCACCTATCGACCTGCTCGACGACGAACCCGATCCCTCCGCGACCGATTTCGTCGACTTCACCTACTACGGCGAAGTCATCCCGGCCGGCCTCGAACGCCCCCCTCGTGACGTCGAAGAGCAACGTCTGTGGACCCTCACGGACGACACCGCCCGCACTCTAAGCGACAAGCGCACCCAAGCTGCCTACGACGAGTACCTACACATCGGGTGCTATGCCTTCTTCGACAGCTGCGCCAACGCGGCAATTGGCGAGGCTATGGACACGCTGTCGCAAGGCCCACCTTTATCGACAGAACAGACGGCAGCGACTACCCTCATCCGAGCGGGTCATCGCACCCACATGGCGACGGAGGAGGCCGCCCGTACTAGATTGGGCTTCCTCCGCCTCACCAAGGGCGGACAAACGAGCACGGATGCGGACCGCGTCTTTGCCGAACTGGCCCACGAGCGCTTTTGCCGGCCGCGCCCTACCGCGGTCTCCGGCACATTGGATGCGCTTCGCCAAGCGTTCATCGACCGCACGCTGGAAGTCAGCCTACACGCCGCCAGCAAGGCCGCCGCCGGTGCTGCCTTCGCCAAAGTCACGCCAGACAGGCCCCCCGGTCCCGACGCACGAGCCCGCAAAACCGCCGCCGACAAACGCAAAGCCGCAGCAGCAGCAGCAGCGGCAGCCCGCGCCACCGCGCCACCCAAGCCCACCGACCCGGCAAAACCCACGACCAAAAAATGACGGTGTGGCCCGCCGCGCCGATTCCTGCTCCCCGACATCTTCCTACATGCGCCACCGCGTACGTCGAAGATGGCGGGAGTGGGAGCGCATCGGCGCGAGCGGCCAAGTCCTAAACTGGATCCGCCATGGCGTCCGCGTAAAGTTCAAACACGGCCTACGCCCCAAGCCCTTCAACCACGGCATCTCTATGCTCGACGCGACGCCGGCACAACTCGAGTTTCTAAACTCGGAGCTTCCCCGCTTCGAGGCTTGCGGTGCTTGGGAGCGAGCGGACAACCCTCGCTACGTTTCCCGGATGTTTTTAGTTCCAAAACCCGGGTGCAACCAATGGCGTTTGATTATCGACCTTCGAGAACTCAACCGTTATTGCTCGACCTTCACCATGACGTGCGAGACGCTCAAGCATCTACGTCACCTCTCGCGTCCGGGCGACTACTTCGTCTCCCTCGACCTTGCCGACGGGTACTACACCCTTGGCATCCGGGAGGAAGACCGGGACTTCTTCACGGTCAACTACCGCGGCACGCTATGGCGCCTAGCATGCCTTCCCATGGGTTGGTCGGGTTCGGCTTACTACTTTTGCAAGCTAACTCAAGTGTTCACAAACCACCTACGACGCCCTCCGCAACCTACGCCAGCGACTACCCCTCCCCACAGTCGCCGCCCTACAAAGCGCTTCCTCCGAAACACGCGATGGCGGGGGACCCGACTACTCCCCTACATGGACGACTTCCTTTTCCTCGCCGACTCCTACGCGGACGCTCTCTCACTACGACAGCGCGTCCAAGCCCTCCTCGACACCCTCGGCCTCGAACGCAACCCCAAGAAAGGCGTTTGGACACCAACTCAAGTCGGCGACCACTTGGGATTAACGGTGGACCTCCAACACGGCATGTTTCGCGCCCCTCCCGCAAAACTCCACCAGCTCGCGCAACAAGCCTCTTCCCTACTCGGACGGGCCGCTTCCAACGCCCGATGGCTTCCTACACGCCACCTTGCGGCGTTCGCCGGAAAAGCGCAGTTCCTCTACCTCGCAATCGCCCCCGCGCGCTTCTTTTTGCGCGAACTCCACGACGTGTTAGCCACACGTGTTGGGTGGGGCGGACGCGTCCGACTCACCCACCAATTACGCCGAGACCTCGAGTGGTGGCGCACGGTCCCCACTCAACACAACGGCCGGTCCATCTACAAGCCTATCGAGACCGCCTACCTCCACGCCGACTCGAGTGCTTACGGTTGGGGTGCCGTTCTGAACGAGGACTCCAACTATCAAGCCCGGGGCTTTTGGTGCGCTACCGACCGCCAACAACACATCACGTGGAAGGAACTTCGTGCGGTGCGACACGCGGTGGAATCCTTTCTACCCCAACTCCGAGGCCGGCAGGTCCTCCTACACGAGGACAACACGGCTGTAGTCGCCGCCCTCACCAAGCTCACCTCGCGCTCTCCCGCCATGATGGCCGAACTCCGTCGCATGTGGTACCTCCTCGACAACAACGACATCAACATCCGGCCACGCTACATCCGCTCGGCGGCCAATATATGGGCCGACAAGCTAAGCCGCGAGTTAGACTACGAGGACTGGCAGCTCAACCCCCGTGTTTTCTCCTACCTGCAACGCCGGTGGGGGGCCCCACACTATCGACCGTTTCGCGTCCATGCTCAACGCGCAACTTCCCCGCTTCAACGCCCGCTGGCGCGACCCACTGTGCGAGGACGTCGACTCCCTCCGCCTATCCGACGACGCGTGGCGCAGAGAAAACAACTACTGCAACCCACCCTGGTCCACCCTCCCTGCCCTCGCCGCCAAACACGCCCAAGCTCAAGCCTCGGCCACGGTCATCGCCCCCTTTTGGCCCAACAAACCGTGGTACCACGCGTTCGCTCGATTGGCCACCGAAACGCTGCACTTCCCAGCGGCGCGCGACCTATTCTTTCCCGGCAGGCGCGGCAAGCCCGAGGGGGTCGGGCCTCCCGCGTGGAGCATCGTGGCCTTTCGTCTCTAACCCCTTCGTGGCTGTACACCCGACGCGGTGCGATTGGACGGGCTCTTCGCCCGGTACAATTAAACGCCCCTGTACAGCGCGGGCCCGCTCTGCGTACAGGACAGCCCCGCTACGGCCTACGCCTCGAAGCAGCACAGGCGCCCTGGTCCGCCAATCTGACTGAAACTTTCCAAGACCTCCTAGGGTCTGACAAGCTAGGGACTACGGCGGTCGCTCTACTCAGCAGCTCCCTAGCGCCCTCGACGTACTCCAGCTACGACAGCGCTCTGCGGCAATTTTTTAATTTTTGCACAGAGGAGAATATCGCCCCCCTACAGGCCACTCCCGCTACCATGGTCCGCTACACCGCGTGGCTAGCCCTGCTCGGCACGGTCGCCGCAAGCTCCCTGCAACCCTACTTCTCCGCTTTAAACAAGTTCTTTCGTGACCACCAGCGCCAACCGGTTGCTGTGGGCGACCTCCTGGCGGACGCCCGACGTGGCCTCGAAATCCTGCAGCACCGCCTCGTCCCCGCCACCACGCGTCTTCCGCTACCCGCACCCGTTGCCCTCAACATCCTACAAGCCGCCGACACGCTACACCTCACCCTCCCGTGGACACCTGCAGCGCTCTCCCAACTGCAACGTTTTCGAGCTTGCCTCGCGGTATGCGTCAATTACACCTTTTTCTGCCGGGCCGAAACTGGCGCCCGTTGTCAAACAGGCGACCTAATAGTTGACAGACCTTCGCAGCAAATCTGCCTCTATATAAGGAAATCTAAAGGCGACCAGCGCCGCGACGCCAGCGATAAACAGGTGCTCGCTATTCCGGTCTCCGCCAACCCCGTCCTGGCAGACCTACTCGACTACTACACGGAGCAGCGCGCCGCCTTCTGCAAAAAATTCTACAGCAAGCCACCCCCGCTCGCGTTCTGGAGTTTCTCACCTTCAGAACCCTCCGCTGATTGGGGTGCCGCGTCCACCATCTCCACCTGGCTCTCCCTCGCCCTCCTCACAGTCCACTCGTCCGCGCCCGCCGGCTTTAAATGGACGTCGCACAGCCTACGGAAAGGCGCGGCGTCCGCTGCCAGCTGCATCGGCGCGCCCCTCCCCGTAATCAAATTTATGGGTGGCTGGGCCAAGAACAGCTCTGTGACCGAAGGCAAATATATTGACCTAACCATGACCCCATCACCTGCTGCTTGGCGGTTCTTCGGCTGGCTCACTCCGTCCCCCCCACAACACTAATTCTGGCTGTGCAAGCCTTTGGCTTTAGGTTACTGGCAAAACGTGCCCTAGGGTAAATGGTCAGATTGATTTGAATCTAGAGGTTTGCATATCCAATATCATGTGTACGGGACAGTAACTCTAGCGGTTACTGTTACCGTTTAATATCGGCGCGTCTCACCTGCAGGGCAACCACCTTGCCCGAGCAGTTAGACGCAGCCAACGACCAACGACTTCCCCAACGGTTAGCTCTAGCTAGCCCGTGCCTTATAAGCCGTAGCTAGCCACGAGCCTAGGCACTCTCTGCTTTCGCGCTCAGCCAATCTAGGCTTCGCGCGAACCCACCCACCCATCCCTATAATCCTGCGCTAATTGACCCCCAGACCCTGTCTGTGGGTGTCTTTTGGTCAAATTGTAAGCAAGCTGACATCTTTGGCAAAACGTGCCCTAGGGTAAATAATATTTAAAGCTAGGTCCACGTGCGATTCACACAAGTGCCTACCATTTAGGCACTAACAGCCACCGCACAAGGGATGATTAGAGCACCCCCGACGTATTACCGTGTCTTCCCACCTGGGATAACCTAGCTTGAGTCTAAATAGGATTGGCCCCACAATGGGTAGCCAAGCGCGACTAGCTAGATCCGTCATAGAGACAAGGGCATACTTAGGGACGGCCGGGCACCTAGCCGGGGACGCCGGGGCGTCTCCCCGTCGTGTGTGCTGTTGGGGGGACCCCTCACCGCTGCCTGCTTTCTGGGACCGCGTGACCCGAGCGTTCAATGCGAGGCCTTCGGCCGTTACGAAAATCGCTCGCGTGATGCAACCGGACGGCGGGGTGCGCTTTGATGTATACTACTCTCCCGGACAGGGGGTACACGTCCGTGAACGCATGCAACGTTTTGCGGGCCGCTGGGGATGGTACTTGCGGGCGCATCGCCCGTATTGGGACCGCCATGCCGCCCGCCCGCATCGCCTTGCCCCGTCCGCTCTAGCCCACACCGCTCCAGCTAACCTAGAACCACCCCCCCCGCCCACCTTGCATGCCTGCCCCCCGTGCCCATCCGCCCACCTTCTCATAGCAACCCTTAACGTGAACGGGCTTTCGTCGAAAGTAGAGGAGATCAATGCAATGCCCGTGGCCGGGGCTATAGACATTCTTCTCCTTCAAGAAACTTTAGTTAGGGCCACCGATGCGCGGGCACGGTTTACAGGATATTCCGATTATTATTCGTTCGGTGACCGCGTTGCCTCGGAGCGTGGATGTTGTGTTTTGGTCCGGTCGTCGCTACATACTAGGGTCATCGGCACGCCCCACCCGTGTTGGACTTGTGTCCGCGTGGGCGGAGACGGTGGTAACGACTCCGCGGGCATTATATTTATCTCGGTCTATCTCCCTACCGGATCGCAAGGGGAACCGTACCGCTGCCGCTTGCGCGAGGAGCTAGCGCAGCTTCGTGAAAAATTCCCTAGAGATACCATCGTCGTCGGGGGGATTGGAACCTCGATGAAGCACAGTTAGATGCTTTGTTACGGCGTTGGCGGTGTGTACCAGATGCGAAAACAGTTTGGCCGCGAGACGCTTCGGCGCGCGTGCGTGGTACATGCCGGAGGGGCAGCTGCCGGGTGATCGATCATTTCGTGGCATGGCCCCCCGTCATGGGCCCTTCCCTTTCCTTCCCGCACTCTGTCTTTGTCGACTATTCATGGGATACCTCCGACCACTTCCCTGTCTTCGCTTAAGTCCCTCGCCTTGTGGGTGATTCGTTCGAACATCCCCACCCCCCTCTCGTGCTTGAACGCCTCTCTGATCCTCCTTCTGAGTGGCCGACACCGTTCCGCGACTTCGTCACCGCTAACCCCTTCGCGGTACTAGCCCCTCCTAATGACGAGCCTATGGAGGGGGCCATGTCACGGGAACCCGACCTCATCGACGCCGACGCCGATGGTTTTGTCCAAGCCGTATGGTCTACAGCCCGTAGGGTAGGGGCGGTTTCACGCACTAGGCGTAAGGGCCTCGGGCCTCCGCTACAACGTTCTATCCTAGGGGCTATCGCTCGTCGTCGGCATGCTTTTTTGGCCTTGTGCCAAGAGGCCCGCGGCCCTTACCAATCCGTAGCATTGGATAGGTATATCGCTGCGCGCTTACGGGTTAAAGACATGGTCCGAACTAACCGCCGCCGCCAAAAGGCTAGAGCCATAGACAAGGCCATTAACGACTTTAGACAAGGTGGTGGTAGGCGGGGTTTTTGGAAATGGGCCCGCTCTATTGCCAAGGGTCATCCTACGCAAAGCAATCGCGCGGAACAACCAGTGCATGATCCTACGTCGGGAGTACTCCATACCGAACCGGGTGAAATTAACGCGTGCTGGGCGCGGCACTACCGGGAGCTTTTGCGCGACCCTCACCCTGCTGCGTGTAGGGCTACCATTTACCGCGAGGCATGGGAACGACGCCGAGGGGGCCGGCCCCCCTCCCCTGCGCTAGATGGGATTAATGGACCCATTGGTGGAGGGGAACTTTGCAAGGCCCTTAAAAGATTAAATAATAATAAAGCTTCAGGGGTGGATGGCATAACCGCGGAGACCTTAAAACTGGCGATTTACGCCCCGGATAGCCCTTTTGGCAAATCCCTATTGGAGTTGATGAATAAGATATGGACTACTAAATGTGTCCCTAAGCAATGGTGTAGCTCCGCGGTCGTGTCAATACTAAAAAAAGGGGACGTGACCGTCATGGATAATTATAAGGGCATTTCCATTATGGGGGCTCTTATGAAACTACTAATGACGGTCGTAACCCAACGTCTTCAAGATGTATGCCAAACGAATAAATTAATCCGCCGGTGGCAAGGGGGGTTTATGCCAGGGGAAGAGTGCCCCTTGCAAGTCGCGAGCATACTTGATATCGCAGGCCGCCGCCATGCGTTAGGGCTACCCACGTATGCGGGGTTCATAGATTTACGGAAAGCATACGATACTATCCCTCATGAACTTCTATTTTCTAAACTAGAGGCTAATGGGATTACGGGACATATGCTATCCTTCCTTAAAGCTCTATATAGGGATAGCAGTGTCCAAGTAAAAACTGGAGAGGCCCCGGGCATATTATCCGACCCCATCCCAATAGAGCGCGGACTGCGACAAGGGTGCCCAGCATCCCTAATCCTCTTTAACATATTCATTAATGATACATTTGACGGGATAGAAGGATTGGGATGCGAGGTGCCGGGTTGCGTTGACATGCTTGACTCTAGGCAACCGTTAAGGGTGCCGGGCCAATTATTCGCCGACGACACCGTGGGCCTTGCGCCATCGCTCGATAACTTGCATGCCATGTTCGCCCACTTTTCCCAATGGGCGGAGGACCACTATATGGGATTCGGTGTAAAAGAATGCGGGGTAATGGCGCTAGGCCGCCACTCCGATGTAGTCGCACTACGCGAACAAGCCGACCGTTGGCAGCTCGGGGGGGAACGGGTACCGGTTGTATCTGAGTATAAATATTTAGGCGCGTTGATAAATTCGGATTTAAGTATGCGAAATATCGTGGGCGATAGGGTAAACAAAAGTAGGCGCGCCGTTGAAGCGCTCGACTCGGTGTTAGGAGGGCGGGATATCCCCATTAATGTACGCACCTCGGTACTTAAGACCTGCATATTGCCGGTCCTTACTTACGGGTGTGAAGTATGGGGGTTGGATTCGACTAGCGGCGTCAATAGATTACAAACTATATTAAATCAATGTTTGAGGCGCCTAGTTGGGGTGGGTGCAAAGGCCCCTGGGGTAGCCACAGTGCCACTACTACGGGAGCTAGGAATAGCACCCATAGAAGCAATGGCAGCAGCGGCTAGGACTAGGGCATTCCTTAAAGCGCCCACCCTAAATACATGCATAAGCGATCTAGTGCGCCAACCTAGTCATATGCGCCCTAATACTTGGACGTCTGGGACCGTGCGGTGGCTGGATCGTTTTGCTAGGGCAAGTGCGGAATTAGCCCAAAACGTACGCGTCCCACCCGCTTGGAGGTCTTTGCAACCACGCGTGGCCTCTAACCTTGTTAAAGCAGCGGTATGGGATCGTTTCGAGACATCATCGTCGGCATGTACTAATACGTGGAGTATTTATTCCCAGGCCTCATATGTTGGGAACCCATTGCCACAATACGGCACGGGCATTCCCGCGGGGGCCGTTGCAGGGTTACACATTATGATTCAATTGCGTACGCGTGTATTTCCCACAGCCCGTCGTCTTGCCCGCATCCATGCCATGCCTGAACGTTTTCTCCATCATTGTCCTGCATGCGGCGGGGATGTTATTGAATCTATAGAACATATTTTGCTTGAATGCCCACGTTGGGAATGCCACCGTCGTAATTTTGGGGCGCTAGCCCCAGACTTTAATGGTTTTGTGCGTCGTTTCGCTACATCCCCCGAAGATATAAATGCCTTACTTTTAGGCGGTGTCCCCCCTTCCCTCCATGGCGCCACCCATTTTACAGGAAATGGGAGATTTTTCCAGTTATGGCGCCAAGCCCTCCCTCATATTGCTTTCTTTGTAGTTCATGTATCGCACTCCCGAAATGTTTTGCTCCGTGAGATGGGCCTTGGTCCTTCTCGCATTTCTCGAATGGGTCGACGCCCGGACGGGTAGGGCAGACCTTTCTTGGTTAGTGCCGGGAATGCATTCATGTTTGTTTGCATGTCACTGGGAGGTTTTAGTTGGTGAAACTCCAACACTGGCCTCGTGTGGGGTTAGCGCAGTACGGTACGGTTCTCGTACAATGGTACTTAATGCACTCACACGAGCGTCGCCTACCCGGGAGCATGATCGATGATGAGTTGAGGTTTGTTTCGAACTTCTGCTCTCAGTCATGCTTGCAAAACGCCGCCTGTAGAGGGTGCCGGTGCGGGTTCCCTGCCAGTCCCATATCCCGGGGGCGCAAAAATAAAAAATAAAAAAATGTAGGTGAGCGTGGTGATACGACCCATGAAATGCTGCTGCTGGACTTAGGCGGCTTACCCGCGAAATGCTGCGGAAAGGCCGTACGACCGCCTTTGCCAGTACTGCTGTAACACGTCGTCGATATAAACGTACGTAGAATGATGCATTTTGGGGAATCAGCCTGGTAGACATTTTGATTACGGGCAAACACGTCCGAATCTACGGGTAAAATAACACGGGAAGCTGATGAAAGTCGAATTAGTACCGCAATAAGAGCCGTACGAGTGTACGAGGAGCAGCGGAGGGCGTTGACACAAACTCGAGCGTATCCAGTTTAGCATAGGCGCTGATCACTGGCCCGGCATGCCTCGGGCCACATCACCTACAAAGCGGGGAGGTGTCCTCAGAAGAAGCCCCAAAGTTCTCCCCTCCCAACGCGACTTGCCTGACTCAGGACTCCGCCATCCTGCTCGTCGAACAGTATTCCATCTGTGTCGTCTCCTGCGAATACTGCCGTCGGTAGTTTTAACATTCATTCGTAATGTCGTCATCCCGCCGTTCTGCGGCCGTACTATCGGCCGTATTGCTCCTCTGCTCGTTGGGCTCCGCCGAGGCCTACAACTACTACCTCTCGTCTTCCTTCATCGACCACGAGGGAAACCTTGCCCTTGGTCGCGATGCCTTCCAATCAAGTACTCGCCACGGTGGGGACGCCAGCCGCGCCGTCGACGGTGGAATAAGCGGCAACTGGTACGACTACACATGTACCCACACCGACAAGCAAGGCGACAGCAGCTGGTGGACGGTGGAGCTCGCCGAGACTACGGCCATCAAGCTGCTTCAGATCTACAACCGCGTCGATGACGGAGCCGAGCGCCTGCTTGGTGTGGAAATTCGCGCCGGAGACAACGAGGTAGACTCTGACGGAGACGGCACTGACAACGAGGTGTGCGAGCACTACGCCGAGGATGACGACCCCACCGCCGGCGACGAATCAATCAACGACGACGACTACATCCCCACCCGCTTCCGCTTCGCCAACTGCACCGGAAAGTACGTCACCGTGAGGCTTCCTACCCGCGAGTACCTGAGCATTTGTGAGGTGATGGTATTCTCTAACGACAAGCCCACCCAGTATACCCTCGACCCGGTGCTGCCCACGTCCGATGACGGCGCCACACTTTGCCCGGCTCCCCTCGCCGACGAAGACGGCAACCCCTCGTGCGAGCCCAAGGACGGCGAGACCCAAGATCAGGCCTACGTGCGTGCCTATATGGAAGGCCCCATTAACTGCGGCGGCAAGGGATTTTTCTGCCGCATGAAGGAGGATCACGCCGGTATAGAAGGCGGTGTGACGGGTACTCCCGGCGATCAGCTGCTGAACAATCGCAACTACGGCTATTGCGTAGACCGCGCCGAGGACCGGCAGATAAACTGGAACAGCCTGTCTCGTCAGCCAAATAACAACGACGGTCACTGTCATGGCTCTGACATCGATGCATCCTACATTGGCGTCCTCCACGACCATTACTACCGCCCATACCGCGGCGACCTCGAGTGCTGCTGCGGCATGGAGTCTCGCGACGGCGACAACAAATGGATTCCCGCGCTGAACTACATCTCCCGTTGCGACTACCGCGGCGCCGACCAGAACGACGCCGACCAAAACTACGAGGACGGCTGCAGTCGCGACATGAATGCCTTTATTCCCAAGGAGGCTTTTCCTGCCGAGGATTCCATGTGCTGGACTATGAAGAACTTTGGCAAGCCGCCCGCCAACGTCTATGAGAAGCCGCCGTACACCCGTCCCGAAGTGGACGTACCATTCTGCCAAGACGCCGGCAACGAGGCGGAGAGCTCTACGTGGGCGGGCTGCCTTGTGCGCATCAACGCACGCCACTTTGCTCACACCGTCGTCATGGTGTCTCCTTCCATTGTACCCGCGCGTTACATCGATGACATCGAGGGGTGTGACAACGTTTACGGCGTGGAGCTGTCCGAGAAGGGGCTGCAGATTTGGGACATGGACGACCTGGACGCGCACGGCCACGAGACCGACTTCCTTCGCGTGGAACTGCCAGAAGGGCAAACGACCGCTTTCTTCCAAGTCATGGATACCTCTCAGTGCGGACTCAGCGCGGTTGTGGAGGCGCCTGTGCCCTCCGGCGGCGTGACCCGCAAGATGATGCGCAAGTTGCTGGGGCTGAACTAAAGCTGCGCTGCCACCCGGCAGGCACCTCCCGTACAGCTAACACCACATGCTCTGTTTTATTTTATTGCAGTTGCTTGATTCCTTGGAAGGCCCGAACAAGCACTCCCCCTATTCTTTTCATCGGCCTGAAATGGCTGTCTGTCGGTCTCTACTCTTCATGTTGAGACGAAATACTTTTTTGTAAATAGCAAACGCAACTCGTTAATGTCGACGTAGACGGGTGTCGATTCACTCCGGCATCACTGACTTCCGGAAGAGCACGACGTCGGCATGCTTGCAACCACGCCGTGACGAACGCCGTATCAAGCTTCCCCGACTTACCCGTCGCTACAGCGTAGTAAGTCAGTCGCTATCGCTACCGCTCCGAAGTAGCGGAGTCGTTTGGTTAAAAGAACACGAGTGTTCTGAACACAAAGTCAGCTGAACGGTTATCTCGCTCCCACAATGTTTATTATTTTTTCGTCGTAATGAGCGCGAGCGCGAGCTCATTGATTTTTGTTAATTGTTTTTTGCTCATTGGTATTTGAGGCACTATATTCAAGCGCAATATCGGTTTTTTATGGTCGCTAAAAGCGATATGATGGATGCTTTATTTTAATCTTTTTCCATCCAGAATGTCGCCATTCATGACATTTTCGCTTTCCATTTTCATTGTCATGACGTCATGACTACAAATAAATCGCTACATGGCTTTCAGGATTATAAATAGATTTGAATACCCTCGCTATTATCGCTAATACTGGCCTGGGACCGGTAAAGTAAAGTCAACAGTTTTTTTTTTTTTTTAACAATAAAGCTGCTGCAGATTTCCTACTCCGTGTGTGAATGCGGACGTAGAGGCTGTACATTTTCTTGATATTGGGTACACGTACCAGCAATGAAACGAAAGAACCGAAGAAAACTGAGCAAGGGCAAGGCACTCTTACCTCTCGCTTGCGAGTAGTGCTCACCGGCTCCAGTTGGGACTGGCCAGCCGCCAGAACCAAGAACCGCTGCTGAATACGAGCGGTCAGTCGTTGTCTGTGGCGGTACCACCACCAAAGTCACCTGCGTCTCTACGGTAAGACAAAGCGGTCCTGCCTTAAACCCGTCGTGATATGATAATACGGAAACGATTTAATCACAAGACTGGCAGGAAAGACTCGAAACACGAACTCACAGGAAATGCCGCGACTAACTGTGGTTGGACTAGCTGCGGCAGCTTCTTGCTGCTTGTTACTGTGTGCCATTGAGTCGACGGCACACCGGCAGTGGCCCGGTCGACACCAAGCAACGGTGTCTAGTAGCAGCGCTGACGAGGCAGAGGTCGCATCGCTCCCGTACGCGCTCCTCCCCGCTCGGGGCGCAGAGGACGTCAGCGGCACGTCATTCACATTCAGCCCGCGAGAGGTGATGGAGCGCCATATGCGACGATGCGTGGAGCTTGCCAGGTAATATGGAGGGAAACATGGCCCTTTCCCTCCTACTCACTCCTCACTACCTCGTCTGTAGAGAACATTAACCAGCGCGACACGGTCGATCAGTTGGTTACAGCGTCGAAACAAAGTTTGAGGGTTCGTCCGAGTTATTGGCAATTAATGGTACACTTATTCGCAGTAAGGGAGATTTATTAAGAGAATAGCACATAAAAGAACAGAGATGACGGGAGTTGAGGCTTCGTGTCGTGACTGTCTCCGGTGTTTCTCGAACAGCAATACAGGAAACTCGCATAGGTGAAGTTTTTGAGCGACGACACCTTGTGCCGTCTAGACAGGGAGCTGTGCCCTTCGGAGCGCTGATTGCGGACCCGGCCACGGGGAAGGTGGTGGCGGAGGGCGCGAACAACCCCGAGTACGACCCCACCGGCCGCTTCTCCGGCCCAATGTGGCACGGCGAGATGGTCGCCATCGCCAACGCGACGGAAATCCTCGGCGCGGAAGAGTTTCAGCGGCGCGCACGTTCTTTGGAGCTCTACACCTCCGCCGAGCCGTGCCCTATGTGCGCCAGCACTGCGGTTTGGGCGGGGTTGGGGGCCGTCATCTTCGGGAGCAGTATCCAGACGCTCGTCCGGGACGGCTATCCGCAGATCGAGATAGCCATGGAAGAGGTCGTCAGTCGGCTGTCACCGCATTTCACCCCAACAGGCAGCAAGGCAGGACGGGCGCCATTTCGTATGGCGCTCGTCCCTGGCTTCCTCAAGGAGGAGACCGACCCACTGTATAAGCACACAGCGCCCGTGGCCGTGCCGATAGTTAATGCGGGAAATACCGCCTCCCTCCCAAATTGGGTTGCCATTCAAAACTCGTTATAGACTTACATGCTCGTTCGTCAACAACAGTTGCAAGGGTCCAACATGAAAAGGCTACATTCACGCATCACTAGGGTGGTTATTGGGACCTTGAGGAGCGCCCTTTTTGAGCTAGTTCCCATTTGCCGTATGAAATGCGCTCCCAGCGGGTGCAGTGTCTTGGCAAATCTTCGTACTGACTGGCAGACAACTGGAAGCTTCCCGGACCACCATTAGGGCCGCAGTGCGGGGCGTGTTGGCGAACGAGGTGCATCCTGCCTGCATGCACTTTCCTTTTCCCTTCACTCCTGAATGGACTGCCTGCCGTTGTCCTCAAACTCTGAACACATAATGAAAAGAAGTAGTCATTGCGTTTCCTGTATCATGAACTCACGTGAAATTCATACATAGACCGACTGTGTCTTTATCTGTGTACGTCTCATGTGTGTGTGTCTGCGTGTGTGTGTGTGTGTGTGTGTGTGTGTGTGTGTGTGTGTGTGTGTGTGTGTGTGTGTGTGTGTGTGTGTGTGTGTGTGTGTGTGTGTGTGTGCTGAAAATGTTCCGTTTTTGGAAATTATAAGAGGCGGCGTACCACGCGATCTCGATTCAGGTAACTCGTAGGGCACGTCCTTCACAGTGCGCGACAACCTCGAGAGGATGTCATTCGTGCGCTCCTTTCGCCCCTCGCGCTCGTCTTCCCGAATCTCCATAGAGCGCTGCATTCGCAGAGGCAAAGCGACACTCCAGACTCAAAAAAAGCGTGCACAACTTGAGAATACCGATTGAGATAAAAACATCCAGACCTAACCCCGTCTAGGGTGTTGAGCTACATAAATCAACCAAGCATCAGCGCTATGAAAAAATGAACCCCTCAGATGGACACATAGAACATATGTTCAAGGAATGTTTGCCAAGTAAGATAATATGATGAAATTATTTACCGGCGGCGTACCCGATTCGGACGGTAGGATGAGTGCCCGCCATGAGCGGCATGCGCGACGTGGCGCATGCTCATCTTGCTCAGGAAGGACGCCTCTTTTGAAGCCTGCGATGGGCGGTAAAGAACAATCGGGTCAATGCGGGGTTCATTCGGGAATACAGGCGTGGGAAGGGGAGCGACGGGGTCGTGGCGAGTGAGCGTACGGTTTTCTCGAGCCGGCGCGAGTCCATCGACTTCGCCTCGTGCAACCCGCGGACGCTCCTGCTACCGGGCTGCATGCTCATCTGCTTCAGGATGTGCTGGTCGCGCGCCTCGTAGGCGCGGCTGGTGGCCTGAGAGGGGAGGGAGAGAAACACGACGTAGGGGCTGTTGACTCGCAAGTGCATAAACTCCGGCCCCAGCGCCTTTGGCGCGTCGTACGTCTGAGCTTCGCGCCTGCAAGCATACGCAAATATACATCCACACGGCACATTTGGAAATAAAACAACCACACCATAGCAGAAAGCTCAGCAAGATGGAAGATGCGAATGCGCGTGCGTATGTTGTGCTGTGTATGATTTCGACGATTATGTGTATGAAAAGTGTGCGATGATAGAGAATTAGTAAATTTTAACATTGCATGTGTGTGTGTGTGTGTGTGTGTGTGTGTGTGTGTGTGTGTGTGTGTGTGTGTGTGTGTGTGTGCGTGCGTGCGTGTGTGTGTGTGTGCGTGCGTGTATGTGTGTGTGTGTTTGTGTGTGTGTGTGTGCGTGTATGTATTGTGTGTGTGTGTGTGTGTGTTTGCGAAGGTTTGGAAAAAAGAAAAGCGAGGTTGAGGACCCACGTGCCAATCTGTCGGCCAGTCAGCACGGTAGTCATTTGGCCATACACGAAGTATGTTGTGCCAGTGATATGGACATCCTCCTCCTTACCCGGGAGGTACACCTGCATTGCACGCCGTTCCCAAGAATCAAAGGCGCTCCCTACCAGCAAACAACAAGTGTGATTGAGCAAAACAGTCGGTACAAGCTGAGCGAGGAGCGGGCGGCGCTGGTTCACCTCGGAGCGCATAAACCACTCCATCTGCTCCTCTGGCGACAGCCCCTTGATGATGTCATCTCCCTTGTACTGAGCCAACGTAGCGCCACACTGCTTCCACGCCACCTTCTCAATCACGAGGTGGCTGCTCATGAGCTGTGCAAAGCTCTCCAGCTGCGCGTCCAACAAAGTAACACAAGCGCTCAGTGAGGTGACAGCGATGGAGGTGACAGCGATCGTGACGAAGGTGAAGGAGGTGACAGCGATGGCAAGGCAAAACATTGGGCTCAAGAGACTAGCACAACTATTGGATGCCTGGGATCAACTGAGCAGTACGCTGGCAAGACTGAACCAATGCTGCATCCTTATGGTACTGGGTGATCAATTCAAGTAGCACCGGGCTCTAACAGTGCGCATGCGAAAGATGCCAGGCATGCCGCACCCACCTTGAACTCGTAGCCCTCCGCCAGACCAGCGGCTGTCACCGTCCGGAAGCGTGGAACGGCGAGCAACATCTCAGAAATGCCCACAAGCGAAGCGTTGTGATCCGCCTGCGAGGAACCGAGTGGGTCGTCCTCGTCCTTCACGCTGTTCACGCAACAGGCAACTGAAATTCAGCGGGGGGTGAGCCGAAACGCCACGTGCACGTGCAAGCGAGCTGACTGTGTGAGTGTGTGTGTGTGTGTGTGTGTGTGTGTGTGTGTGTGTGTGTGCGTGTGTATGTATGTGCGCGCTCGCTCGTG
Organism: Tetraselmis chui; assembly: GCA_026401115.1. Classification (NCBI taxonomy): domain Eukaryota; kingdom Viridiplantae; phylum Chlorophyta; class Chlorodendrophyceae; order Chlorodendrales; family Chlorodendraceae; genus Tetraselmis; species Tetraselmis chui. The sequence continues at coordinate 345,758 of JAPMLY010000095.1, forward strand.
TGTGTGTGTGTGTGTGTGTGTGTGCGTGTCTGTGCGCGCGCGCGTGTGTATGTGCTTGTGTCTGTATGTGTGATTGTCGTGTGTTAATATGTGCGTGCGTGCGTTTGTGTGCTCGCGCGCGTGTGTGTGTGGTGAGGGAGGGGAGGGTGTATCTGAGGGCGCACGAGATGGTGGATCCGCGGATGATCATGAAGAAAGATGTTGGGGAGTCGCCCTTGCGGAAAATATGCTCTTTCTCGCGGAAAACGCGGTGAATGGCGTGCGGCAGGACCTCCTTGTCGAACACATCGCGGCTCATGTTGTTGAACATGTGGTGGTGGTACATCAAATCCTTGGGCTCGGGCAAGTCGTTGGTGTTCCAGCCCCCCAGCGACAGCCTCGTGGACTGCCTGATGATTGCAGTCTGCACGCCCAATAACAAGCACAGTCCCGCAAGAATCACGCCACCACGTACGAACTCAATCGTGCGGTAATTCCCTTTGAAAGTCGTTAGACGAAGCATGAAGGGGGTGAAGCGGGGGTGCACCGTCAGCAGGTCATAGTCCTTCTGCTCGATGAGGCCACCCTCAAAGAGGTGCTCCACAAACTTTCCCTTCCGTCGCAACACGGTCAGCGCGACCAGCTTCGTCTTCACGGCGCGAATGACCTGCGCAACGCAGCGAGAGCAATGCACATCCCATCAGTGCCTCCCCCCCTCCCCCAGCCACTCGTGCCGTGCTGACGTTAACATTGGCTCAGTCAGGTAGGTACCTCAGGGAAAGAGTGACGCAGTCCTTTGATAAACTTGACAGCCTTCTTGCACCCATCCGCACTCTCTTGAAGAACAATCTCGACCGCATTGAGCGCTAACCGGCGGGTCTGCGAGAAAGAGGGAGGTGTTTACCGCGGAGATGGATAAGGGAGAGGAGGACAGTAGAAAAGGAGTTAAAAGGGGTGGAGATGCACCTCCGGGTCCATCGACTCGTTGTCGACCTCTTTGAACACACTCTGCAGCCGTTCCCTTGTCGTCTTGTGCGCATAGACGTACGAGTTGGCGAGCACGACGCCGTTCTCGATGCCGTCGAACAGCATGCCGCGCGGGATTTGCTGTAGAAGGGCGGCAGAAATCGGTGAAAATACGCTTGCGCACCGCGACATCGCGCTATCAGTGAAAGCAAACACCGGGAGTGCATAAACACCATCGACGGGGGGGGGGGGGGGGGGGGGGGGCACCTTCAGGGGGCCGCACGTCTTGTCTTCCTGTGCTTGCATAAACGCGACAAAGGCGTGGATCTTTGCA